>OX578152.1:2207500-2807500 GCA_951213105.1 Amaurobius ferox | reverse complement strand
CATTTGGCGAGATTTTCAATAATTTGGCAACATTTCAAAAAAGTCGCCAAGTTGGCGACATTCCGCCAAATTCGCCGCCAAAATCTCGCCAAGCGTTATGCACTAAGAAAAAAGTTATTCTTACAGCAGATAAATGACTATTGGCGTTCAAATACAAAAGTATTATTCAAAGTATATTTTTTCATGAATGGAACGAGCTAGATCCACGAGAATGATGTCACTCAATTTATCGCATGGTATTACATATGAAAAGTGAACATGTTTCTCAATAGGAATTTTTTTTTTATGTGACTTTTTCATAATTTTTTTTGAAAAATGTACAATATCTCGAGAACGGTTCATGTTAGCGTTCTAAAATTTATGCCAATCGTTTTCTAATGAAAAATTACATAAGAAATGTCTATTTGCGTAACTTTATTAGCGGTTTTGATTTTTTGACGATTTTTTCAAAATTTCATTCGAAAATTTAGGGGGGTTCTGAACATTCGATTACGTATAAAAACAATAGGCTTCCATTGTTTACGGATTGTGATTTTTGTACCAATTTTGGTTCGAATCGGTCCATTCGTTCGTCAGTTATCGTCTCCACAGACTCACTGACACACACACATACTTTCACACACACACAGACATCACTTCAAAAATGTTTGATTCGTGATCAGGGATGCTTGAAACGTGCTCTCCCGTCGAAAACTCGAATTCGAATTTTCGACCCCGTCACAATACTTTCCTTATACATTATGTATATAAGGAAAGTAATAACATTTGAAAATAAACATTTCATTTTTCTTTATTTCTTCTTTCTTTTATTGACCCATTAGTTTTTAGCAAAGTACCCAGTACGGATTTTTACCCCTAATAATCGTGCTCTATTTGAGGCTCACATATCCTACCCATTACAGGTCCACTGCCTTAGTAACACACACACACACACACACACACACACAAGACAACACCACACCCAGCCATGAAAATGCGAACCTGCGACCCTTTGGCTGTGAGGTAAGCCATAATGCTGAATGTCAAGAGGATAGTTCAATAATTTACAACAGTGCTGTGGTCAATCAACGAAACATCGCCCTTCAAATTGAGGTTTTCAATATGGAGCTGATCCCCGAAAATTGTACATTCCGGAATGTTGAATATCTTCGGATATAAAGATAGAAACGTCGTGAAAATTTGAATTTGGACTAAGTTGGAGGTCTAGCACTTGTGGGTAACGTCAAAATTGAGTGTTGCTATTGAAAATTTTAAAGTTTGTGCGCGTTTAGATATGAAGACGGCCCCTTATGCAAATTTTACGCACATTAATTTGTAGAGGATGTTATTCCTAATCGAATGGTATATTTCAATTTTCTCTACGATGAACTATACTCGATTAACAGAGGGTGGGGCGGTTTTTTTTTTCCGCAGCTGTACATAAAAATGGAAAATAATGAAGAAAAGTAATTTAGACTATGTTAGAATTTAGACTAGGAAAAAACATAATAATTACATAAAATTTACAAAATTACACAAAACAACACTAAATAAAAGAAAGAAGCAGTGACCAAAATAAAATTTATAAGCAGTAAATGCTCATAAACTATTAAAATAATTTTATTGGAAATATCCCTTGCAATGAGAATACAGTTTTTAATTTTATATAATAAGAATGCAGTTTTTAATTTTATAGAATGAGAATGCAGTTTTTAATTTTATAGAATGAGATTGCAGTTTTTAATTTTATAGGATAAGAATACAGGTTTTAATTTTATCAAATGAGAATGCAGTTTTTAATATTTGCAGTTTGTAGAATTATTATTCCTACAAGCATTGGAGAACCAAGTTGCCCAACTTAAAGGGGAGGATTTAGTTCAATGAAAATCTTTAGTAAAAGGGCAAGAGAAACATAATGATCAGCATCGCCAAAATAGTTACAAATGCAATTAGAGGTGGATTTAAATTTAAAATAATGAAGATAATCCAAGAACAGGCCATGACCTGTCAAAAAATAAATTAGATATTTATTATAAATTTGGATATTAGTGTTGACTTTAGGGAGATAATTTAGGATTCTGACAGGGTCATGAGTTCCGGGAGAAGTAATCATTTGAATATTTTTGCCAGTTTTTTAATAATTGATTTTTACAAAATTTGATCGAAAGTGAATATGGGAAGGGGATTTTAAAGGATTTTCCAAGGGAAGTTTAGCATGTTGATCAGCGACTTCGTTTCCCAAATTGTTTGCATGGGCTTTCTACCCAAGAAATATTAATTAAGTTTTTCGATTAATTAGCTGAAGTTTTTATATTATTTAAAAAGTTTGATTTATTTTTAATGGATTTAAAGGCCAAAATGGAGGAAAGACTAATTGAAAAAATATTAATTTTTAAATTATTTTTAGAAGCCCAATTAATAGCGGAATCAATAGCAGCAATTTCTGCTTGGAAAACTGAATTCCTTTTGTCAAGTTTGAATGTGAAGACCTCTTCATTATTATCAAGATTAAAATGGCAGATATTAAATCCTATATTATCGTTGATTAAAGAACCGTCTGTATAAAATTTATGATTAGATAAATTAGAAGAGATATGAGAAGGAAAGAGAACAATTCTCTGAGATGGAGGAGTATCAGATAATGGACAGTTAAAATCAAAAAGTGTAGGTAGAGGAATGTCAGGATCAGAAAAAGTGTCTATTTTATGTTTCCAAAAAATGTATTTTTTATGTTGTAAATTTATAGCCAAATGAACTGGGGGGATACCTGTTATAGAAAAGAGAGAAATGCTAGAAAACCAGAAGAAATCTTTAAAAGAAAAATACGTTGTAACGATATAAGTTTTTTAATTTGAGCTCCAATTAAATTTTTACCCAGATTCCATATCCGTGGATGAGAATTTTCTCTATGATCGTTAAATACCATGTTTTAAGAAAGGATTTGTTAACCCCCTAATTGTTACCCTAAATTTCCCCAAATGTAGATAAAATTTTAAAGCATTTCTCCCTTAAACAATATATATGGGGGTCCATTTTAAATTATCATCTATCATTATGCCTAAAAATTTAAGATGTCCGTTAATATTTGTTTTCTTATTTTGAATTTTAAAAACAGATTTCCTTGTAAGTTTTGACCTGTTTTTGTTAAATATAAGGGAGAAAATAAGCCCAATTTTTATCCCCCAAAATATAAGCCCAAAAACATAAGATCCCCCCCCAAAATAAGCTTTTTTAGGGGAAATATCAAGTTTTAGGGAAATTACGGTATTAGAGATAAAGGTAAGAAGGAGGTTTGTATCATCAGCTAAGGACCGGATGGTATTACCAGAAGAAACCACCGCGAGATCATCATCGAAGGCCTGTAAATAAAAACGGTCATTATTTAAAGAATCGTTAAAATAAATGTTGATTGGGAATGAAAATAAATGTTGAAAAGGATTGGTGAAATCACCGAATCCTGTGGAGCACCCTTAGAGATTAATTTAGAATAGTAAGTTGAGCCATCAGGAAAGAAGATATATCAGGAATTTAAATAAGAAAAAAAAAAGAGCGAAATATAAAAGGGAGATTAATTTTATTGAGGGTATACGGTAATATATTACAATTCAAATTATCAAAGGCTCCGCTGATATCGACGGTGGTAAGGGAAACATGTTTTTGTGTCTAAGATTTTCAATGATGCCAATTAGTTTATGAGCAGCGTCTTCGCAGCGGTTAAGTTCCTTAAATCCAAACCGAAGGGGGATGAAGAACGTTTTCAACCCTCAACCAGTAATTTGGCTTATTGACAAATAATTTTTCCAAAATTTTTCCGAAGGTTAGAAGAAGACAGATTGGTCTATAAGACGAACAGCGTGAAGGATCTTTGCCAGGTTTATTGAGGAAAATGATTTTTGCGTTTTTAAAACAGGTTGGGAAATAACAATATTTGAAGCACAGATTAATGATTTTAGAAAAAATAATGAGGAATGAATTGAAAAGATTTTTCCAGTTACTACAATTTGTATTATCAATGGAGACTTAGCGTTTTTGTGGTTGTCGAAGACTGAAAACAATTCCTCATATGAGACGGCTCCAGATCCAATATTAGAGTAAAGGAGGCAAAACCCATGAAGTTGTTATCCCCTTTAAAACAGTGATCCAATAGACGATTAATTTTTTCATGAAAGCTTAAATTAATATAGGGCAATTGTAATTTAATGTTATTAATTTTTTGAATTTCTTGAAGGGCAAATCTAAAATGGGAGGCAAATTTAGCATTACAATTCGAGCAATAATTTTTCCATGCATCAGATATAGCTTTGTTAATTAACTTTTTATATTTTTCTTTATATAATTTGTATTTAATATTAACCGCAAAAATGATGTCAGGCGAAGCGGAGATTCTCTTAAGAGATTTTAATCTTTTGTAAAGTGCAGTAACGAAATTTCGAAACCTTGAGAGGTCTTGATTCCACCAAGAGAAGCCAAAAGTTTTATTAACCTATTACAAAATAAAAAAAATCTGATGTGGGCAGCACATGACTTTCCTTGCAAAATTATATCCACGTTCTCTTTATTTTACTTAAATTTAATTAACTTTTAATTCAATTCGTTCTCATTTGATAACTGAACTTATTTTCAAAGGTGGCGTAGAGGAAATACGAAAAAACTAAAATATCTCAAGAGCGGCTAGTCCTAGTGTAATGGAGTTGGTCTTATTCTTTTCTTCGTTAAAAATTACGTATAAAACAGGTATTTAATGGATATATGTGAGCATACGTAGTTTTTTATTTTAGATTTTTGCGAGCCATTTCGTAAAAAAAGGCAGGTTGCTTTTTTCCGAATCGTACCAAAATGTAATCAGCACCAGATCATTCTACAAGTAACTTATCTACCAAATATTATGAAATTTGGTCAATTAGCATTTTAGCTGGAATGGATAAATGAAATTTTACTGGCCATTTCGCATAAAAAGCGGGTTCTGTTTTTACGAATCCCACCAAAAACTAATCAGCACCAGGGTCTCACCCAAGTGACTTACATACCAAATTTTATGAAATTCGGTCCATTAGATTTTGAGTTAGAGTGGATACATACATTGCACAGACACACAGAGACACACACAGACGTCACGCTAAAAATAGTTTTTCCGTATTCTAGAGGTTTCGAAACGTGTAGATCCGTCGAAAACTCGAGTTGTGATTTTCGGCAGATTCCAATATTTTCCCTATACATTACCATGTATTGCAGGGAAAGTAAAAAAATGAGAAAAAAAAATGGTGGAAATTGGTATATCATTTGCCCCATGTAATTTTGTGTACACTATTTTTGACAGAACTATTAAGCAACTTTACTATCTTTTGCATACTTATAGTCATATAAATTTTCGAAGAATTGACATCTTCATAACCAGAAATGGATATATTAAGTGAAACCCCCTACACCCTCTGAAATACGGTGCTGAATCCATATCACGCATCTTTTAACTCTAGCCAATCCTGAGAGATGGATGTTTCAAAGAAATTTTGTGAACCAGAAGTGAAAAACAGAAATGGATATATTGAGTGA
Organism: Amaurobius ferox; assembly: GCA_951213105.1. Taxonomy (NCBI): domain Eukaryota; kingdom Metazoa; phylum Arthropoda; class Arachnida; order Araneae; family Amaurobiidae; genus Amaurobius; species Amaurobius ferox. The sequence continues at coordinate 2,801,971 of OX578152.1, read as the reverse complement.
AGCCCCTACAATTTTTTACAAAATTCATGTCAGTCATCATCTAACGCTAAACTCTATTTATAACCAATCTTGATTTTTCAATAAAACTTTTGAGCCGGGAATGGAAATACTTAGTACCCCCTTTCCTTCCGTCTCCCCTGGATTTTGATGATGAATCCAAATCAGTCATGATCCGTGTTCTATCTACAGCAGATCCTAAGGAATAAATATTTCAAAGAAATGTGTTTCGTAAAAACAATAGCATGGAAAATTTTTGCCACCCCAACAATACAACCTATATACCATTACTGAACAATACATTTATAAAGGAGCCTTCATAGAGTGGTAAATGATGTCTATACACTTCATTTCTGACGCTAGGTATTTTTATTCTCTTTGGCGAACAAATTTCGTCTGGTCATACGAATTTTCAGAAAAACAGAAAGTGTCATCTCCAGAAGCGAAAATGGAAATCCTTAGTGCTTGCTCTGGAGTTTGTAGCTGAATCAATATCAGTCATCACTTGAGTTTTATGTATATATTCAATCCCGAGAAAGCGATCTTTCAAGGAAATATTTTGAATCAGAAGTGAAAAGCTTTATAGAACCCCCGACCTCCTGCAGAATTTAATGCTGAATTCATATCAATCATCATCCAAATTCTATCTATATAAAATCCTGAGAAATAGACGATTCATGAAGAAATTTGAACCGAAGGTGGAAAAAAAAACTTATTACACCCGTCTCTCCCCCCCCCCCCCTTCCAAAATTGGATACTAAATCCATATCAGTCATCATCTAAGCTGTATCTGTAGCAGATTCCAAGAAATAAAAGTTTCAAGTAAAATTTAAATTTTTTAATCGGAAGTGACAGCGCCAGAGCCGGAGATGGAAATCACTAGTAAGTCTCTTTATCCTGTTTAGAATTTAATTCCGAATGCAGATCAGTCATTTTCTAAGCTCTTTCTATAACTAATCCTGATTAAAAGATGTTTCAAGGAATTTGTTTTGAACCGAAAGCAGTCTCAACAACAACAACCTCTGGTTGTTGTTGTTGAGACCCAGACCGTCCGACCTACCAGAAAGGTGTAAGGTAACTGTTTAGACGGCCGGGAAGTGCCACCCAATTTAGACCGGAACCCAGTGGGGGAGGCATCCACAGGGACCGTACCCTCCTTCCCCTACCACTAACCTCTCGGAAGAACTTACAGACCCACATGTTTAACGTGATCGTACTTCGCATGAACATGGCGGCAATTGTAGCAGCGTGCATATCTAGTGCGCAAACCACTGGGCTACCGCGCCCTAAATATGCCAACAGCACGAGGTGTTCCCAGGTGATCACCCACCCAAGCACTAACCGCGCCCGGTGCTGCTTGACTTCGGTGATCTAACAAGAACCGGTGTTTTCAGCACGGTACAGCCGTTGGCTCAAAGCAACCAGAGGTGTACATTCTTAAGGAACCACCCTACATTCTTCAGAAATTGATGCTGCATCAGTTATCATTTAAGCCCTATCTACAGCCAATCCTGAGAAATACGTTTCAAGTAAAAGAAAGAAAAATTGTATAGGGAATTTAAAAAGAACCAGAAGTGTAAATACTTAGTAAACCCTACAACCCCCTCCAGAATTGGAGGCTGAACTCATATCAGTCATCATCTATGCTCTATCTATATCAGATCTTGAGAAATAGATGTTTGAAGGTAAAATGCTTCCAAAAAGATATTGTATAGCAACATTTTTGCCTCCAAGAAGAAAACATATATTCGCTTTTAAGGTTTTGATTGAATCCATTTTGAATACTTTTAGGGAAATATGCATTTGTATGAGTATGGGTGTAAGGTGGCGCACGATAATGCATAAACAAATTAACCTGTCGGTAGGAAATTTTATGGTTATGACCATGCTTTCATTTTAGTTTTCATCAATTACTTTATATCAAATTTAAAATCAAAATTTGATTTTAAATTAGTGGTCAATGTGATGCATTGTATTTACAAGAAAATTCAAAACCAGTCATGTCTTAGAGGAATAATAGTAAAAAAAATATGTTATGTGCAGCACCTGACTTTCCCTACAGACTCAAATTTATTTTCTCTTTATTTTTTTAATAATTCATTAAATTGAGTTTAACTGTATAAAACCACAGATTAACAGATTAACCACCTATAGGCACCGACCCGAAGGTTTGCAGTAATTACAGCCTATGGTGGAGGAATATCTGCCAAAACCAGAAATTAAAACTTAATGCCAAGATAAAATTGATAAACAATTATATACAATATGCTTGTCTATACTAGATACAGATAGTATTTCACAAATATTTCACATCCATAAATTCTTATGTGCAGAACTGTTTCAAATGGGAGCAACTATATATATAAAAATATTTCTAAAATTGGTTAGCAACTATATATATAAAAATATTTCTAAAATTGGTTATTACATATACAAAATCAAACGAATAATTTTCAAAGATATATACATATATATACATATATGCAAAATATATATATACAAAACTATTTATGCAAACATACATACAAAACTATATATACAACATTTACATACAAATCTCAGAGATTACCATGGCTTTCAATACTATATTGATACATACAATGATTAAACCAAATGTGAATTTAAAATTAATTTGATTGCAGTAATTATAAAAAGATTTAGAAGTACTATAGATAAATATGCAATAAACAGTGAGCTAATGTGTGGTGGTTACCAGTAATAATTCACAGGATATGTTCGTTTTCCTCTAGGAATTGAATTATAGTTTTTATTCTCTGTTTAGCCCAGCTATTACCCAGAAGGTTTTCGGCAAATATTGGCATATGTTGTCGACTGGGCCTTTTAAGGTGATAGTTCTTTGTAAGTTCGCAATCAAATACAAAATGTTTCGGAGATCCTATTTCACCACAAATACAGTTTTCGGTGTCTTTCTTTTGGATTTTGTAAAGATAGGTTGGAAAACAGCCATGCCCTGAGAAAAACTGTACCAATTCTCTGCTGCAAATCAGTTGCTCTTGAGATACTCTGGGAAAATAGTTGAATGTTTCTCTTCCTTTCTCACTTTCATTCCACTGCTGTTGCCACTCTTTTATGGTATTAATATTCAGATGTGACCTCAGCGATGAACAGGGATATGGTAAGTTTGTACTCTGAACAGAGATATCTGACGTCGCCTCAAAAGCTAAACAGTCTGCAACTTCATTTCCCAGAACACCCGAGTGACCTTTAACCCATCCTATAAAAAACTTTTGATGGATGCTGTTGGTTATGATAGTTACAATTTGATGAGCTATTGGATTCTTCGTTTGATATTGTTTAAGAGTTTCGATGCTCGATAGACTGTCAGAGTAAATAATGAAATTCTTATGCAAACTTTTGGTAGCCCAAAATACAGCTTCCTTTATTGCGAGCAGCTCTGCCTGGAAGACGCTATTTTCATAGTGCAGACGAGTTGACCACTTATGAACACACATGCCATCGTAAAAAGCACAGTAGGCTGATGCTGTTCCAGAATCAGTTCTAGAGCCATCTGTATAAATATTTATGTAATTAGATATTTCTTGTGATGACTTAGCAAAGTGTAAGCGGATATTACCTACTGCTGGGTCCGTTAACCAAGTAACCTTTTTTTGCTCGTAATCTTTGTGATCATAATAAAGATTATTCCACTCTACTGTTTGTCTCAGGCGTGTTACTTGCGCTATGATGGCTTCTTTTTGCGCTGTCAACGTTATAGGGGGGATACCGGTAAGCACTTGTAGCGCTACTGTAGATGTTGTGCGATAAGCCCTTGAAATCTGTAGAAGAGCAATCCTTTGAACTGATTCTAGTTTTCTTTTTGCATGGATGTTCAAGTTTAGGGCCCAACTACTTGCAGCATAGCACATGATCCTTTCTGTCACTGATAGATACCATGTTTTTAAGATCTTAGAATTTATGCCCCACCTCGATGGTGCTAGTCTTCTGACATTATGAATTTGACAGCCAATCTTTGTTCGCAGGTTTTCTATGTGTGGAATCCACGATAGATGTTTATCAATTATAATTCCGAGATACTTGATTTGGTTTGGTCTTGGTATGCTAACACCTTTAATCTTGAAGATAGGCTTCCGTTTTAATTGAGATGGTTTTCCTATCACTAAAGCTGAAGTTTTTGTTGATGAAATTGATAGTTGGAGCTCCTCACAAAGATCTGAAAATGTTTCTATGCCGGCATTAGTTGTATCTTCCAGAAGTCTACGTGAACTGCCTCCTGATACTAGCATAAAGTCATCTGCGTACGCCAAAAGCTGCGTTCCTGGAATACTGAATTTATTAAGGATGATATCAGCCATTATTGACCAAAGTAAGGGTCCTAAGCAAGAGCCTTGTGGACATCCCCCGTAGACTTGAATATCTTTCCAAGTTGTTCCTGAATTAAGTCTAATTGCCCTATCTTTCAGATAACTACTTATGATGTTCTGTAAATAAAATGGACAATTTATCTTTTGTAATTGTTTTAATAAGATGGACCAGTTCATGTTATCAAATGCACTTTGTATATCAAATGATACTAAGGCTGTGTAGTTTCTTTCGGATATATTGTTTTCTATGCATGACAGGACATATGCCAGTGCTGTTTCAGTAGAGTGACCCTCTCGGAAGCCATGTTGATGCTTGCTCATGAGACCATTCATTTCTAGAAAGTGTACCATTCTCCTATGAATAATTTTTTCTAATACTTTTGACAAAGTTGGTAGAAGACATACCGGCCGATATGAACGCTTCTGGGTTGGATTCTTGTTAGGTTTCAGAAAGAAAATAACTTCTCCAATTTTCCAGACTTTTGGGAAATATCCCAGAGATAGGCATTTTTGCATCAATGTTGTTATCGTTATTGGCATGACTTTAAACACTTCTTTCAGAATTCGCATATCGATACTATCTATTCCGGGGGCCTTGTTAGAGCTAAGTGAATAAAGTGCGCTTTTCACTTCCGCTACTGAAAGACAGTCTGGGAAATTGTCGGAAGTGCTTACTTCTGTCATTCGAGAAAAAGTGCTATTTGTCAGGGTTGGTCTTTTCGTAATGAAAAGAGAATCTGCAAGATGTTGTAACACATTCTCTCGATCTAAATGTATTGCTTGTGGTGCTAGGTCATAGGCAGCTTCTTCCGTTGTGAATGATTTGTTGTAGGCCATTTTGAAAGCTACCCCATACTTCCTACTGGTTTTTGTGCAAAATGCTTTCCATGCCTCGGATTTTGCTTGTAGTATGGATTTTTTATATACAGCTCTCTCCCTTTTGTATTGTTGAATGTTAAGTTCAGTTGGATATTGCTTTTGTCTATTGTAGAAAGCTTTCAAACGATTTCGTTTACAATTGAGCAGAGAAGACCACCACTTGAGTTTTGGTTCATGGGATATATTTTTTTTCTTATATGCCTTGTCACATGCTGCTTGGATACGATCAGTCAATTCTTCTACAAATTTCTCTACGGTAACGACTGTAGTTGCTTCTTGCAGTTGGCGGCTCAAGGGAATCTTCTGTGGTAACAGCTGCCTCCTAAGAGCGGTGTGTTTAGAAAATTTTGTTTTATAGCGTCTTTTCGATTTCATCTCAACGTCTTTCGTCAGTGTAATTATTACATACCTGTGATCACTCAAGCTAGGAGTTTCATCGACTTTCCAGGATTGTACTTTGTTATATACATTAAGTGAGCATAGAGAGATGTCAGGCCATCCCTTCCCTCTCGAAGTTTCAAACGTTGGAGTACTGGATGGATCATTGAGGAGTATTAGCTGATGTTGAGCTACAAAATCCTGTAGTAGAAGACCTCTTGCATCATTGGATGAGTAGCCCCAATCTCTCCCATGTGCATTTAAGTCTCCAGAGAAGAGAAGGTTTGATAAGTTGATGTTAGGTAGATGTTCCCACTCTGAAAGATCTTCTGCAAGGGACGCTGAGGGTGGAGAGTATTGCGTGCCAACTGAGAAACAGCCATTTTTCAATTTAATGTTTATGAAGACAGAATTATTTTTTTTAGCTGAGCAAACATGTGAAAACATTTTATTAGCAATCACTATAACTGCTGTTTTCAGTAAAGAGTGGTGAGTTATCCAGGTTAGAGGAAAGCCAAATAGCAAATTGTTATGTAGGTAGGGATCTTGAATGAGAGCAATATCGATGCATTTTTCTTTGATAAAAGTTGCAGCTGCTGCCGACGCAGCCCTTGATTTGTGCAGATTTATATGCAGTATTTTTAAATCCATAAAAAATAAGATTCTTGTAATTTAAATCAAGACAAAAAAAAACAGATTCAAGACAAAAAAAAAAAAAAATTAATACTCTTGAGATTTTAACTCTACCCTTTTCCATTCATTCTGGAAGCAAGGACAAAATTTACTATCTGCCCTATGAACATGTTCTAAACGAGCTTTAATGCAGTTACTACATTTAAGATTCTGTTCCTTGCAACTCTGAGCATCATGACTACCTGTACAAATAGCGCAAATTTCTGGCCCTCTACAGTACTTCCTTGTATGCCCATATTCCTGACACTGAAAGCAACGTGTAATTGAAATGAATGGTGCAATTCTGCATGATCTAAAATCTATACAAATTCTAGAATGTCGTAGCAGAAGAGCTTTAGTGTCCCTATCCACCTCTATAATCCAGTGCGGAAGACCATTACGACCTTTAATCTGCTTTAAAGGCTTCAGATGATTTGGTGGATTCGGAAGCAGATTAAGAAGCTTTTCACCCAATTCCGTCGCCTGTATATGATCTGAGACGGAGTAAATAATAATTCTCTCCATGCGACCGTTAGAGATTGTTACATTTATTGTTTGTTGGAAATCTTTGCATTTTGACAAAGACTGTTTTATTTCTTCTGCTTCCTTCCATGTGTTTGCTTTTAGTACTAACTTATTGTCTTTAGTAGATTTCACGTCCCTTGGGCTAATCTTTAAGGATCCGTTTTTACTGAGCTCCTGTAGTTGAAATCGAGTTTGTTCTGCTGTGCCTGTCTCGTCCGTTCGGGACAAAATAACTGAAGCTTGAGTAAAATTCCTTATAGAATTGGAAGGGGCAGTTTGCATAATTTCACTGAAGGTAGATACTTTATGCTGCTGGAATATCTCAGCGAGATCTTTCTTCACAAACGCAACTTTTGTAATTTCATTTGAATGATCCACGTCTTTCTGAATACACACTGTTTTGATGGTTCTTAGATGTTTTTTAAACAATTCTAATGTCTCTTTTGAAGACGACTTTTTTGCAGTTAAACTTTCCGTATAGAGAGTTTCTAAAACGTCCAGCTGTTGCATGATGGAACTGAGAAAAGCACTTGCAGGTGGTTCATTTGTGTGGTCAATATTGCTATTGTTTTTAGTCGTAACTGAGCTTGATGATGGAATTAGAGTTGGAGAATTTCTGGTATTAACCATATTAAATTGAATATAATAATAATAATGATAAAAAAAAACCTTATGAATACTAAATAAGTGAATAAAAAGTAATGAAAAGTTGCACACTGAGTTCTTTAAATGTCAATTGATAAGAGTGGGTTCACTTGTTACAAAAAAAGGTTGGAAAGCTTACATTACGCAATTTCTCTGTATATAAAAATAATTAAAAATACACTAATGCATTAACACATTCTTTAAAAAATAAAATAAAATAAATAAATATTCATTTATACAACTACACTCAAAAATATATATGCACACACATGTATATATACCTACACTTTTAAAGCTATATAAATGTATATATATAAGGAAAACAACAGAAACTACAAGTTTACTAAATCAGTAATCAATCAGATAGTAAACAAATATGAACTGAGTACCGTCAAAAATATAAGAGATAACCAATTAGCAAAAAAAAAAAAAAATTAAAATTAACAAATAAAAGCAAAACTGTACAGTACAACGCGTCTAAAAAGAAGTGAAAAAAAACCCTGCTATTTTAAACTTAATAATAGTTTACTACTGACTTGATAGAGCAGTCCACGGTGTTACTAAAGTCTCAGACTAGGATGGAGTCACCACAAGAAGAAGCGAGAACAGCTGTTCGGATTTAGTCCTTTAACTGTATTCCTTGGGCAGGTTAAATGAAGATCAAAATACTGTCTTTTCTTTTCAGAAACAGCAATCGAGAATCTCCAGCTGAACGGGGGACAGTGGTGGAGGGTGGTGAACCAGGGGGGGTCAAGACACGCTGATGAATGTAGCTACACTGTTGAAAACCAAGAGAATGATAGTCTGCCGTTGACCTTGAGGCGGAAAGCTCCCTTCTTTGGCTGATACTGTGCGGGGGTGTTAAAAATGGCTTGGAACGACAACGGCTTTTAAAAACGTTTATCTTAGTACACTGATCCAACCAGAATACATACCAACATTAAATTTATATGCTTAAGTAGCTGGGAAAGAGCTTTATCTCTTACAGATAAAAATTTAATAAATTAAAAAGCAAAGAGAGATGAAATCCGCTTACAAACCTGGAGCGTGGAATGTGCGTCTTCAAGTGCGTGACAAGTTAAAGAAATACCTGTATAAAACCACAAGCATAATTATTTGAAATGGCACTTAATCTGCACTTTTATATCAACTTTTGTATTCATTTGCTAATTGGGCGTATTCTCAAAACCGCCGTCGCAAAAACGCGAAAAAACTAAAATATCTCGAGAACGACTTGTTCTAGAGTAATGGAGTTGATCTTATTATTTTCATCGTCAAAAAGTACGTATAAAATAAACATTGCATTGATGCATTTAAGCATACGTAGTCTTTTATCAGATTTTAGCGATTTTTGCGGGCATTTCGCAAAAAAAGCTGATTCTTTTTTTCCGAATCATACCAAAATCTAATCAGCACCAGGGTAACCCACAAGTGACTTATTTACCAAATTTTGTGAAATTTGGTCAATTAGTTTTTTTAGCTAGAGTGGATACATACAATTTTTGCGGCCATTTCGCATAAAAGATCAGCTTCTTTTATTTCATATCATACTAAATCCTAATCAGCACCAGGGTAACACACAAGTGACTTACCTACCAAATTTTATGAAATTTGATCCATTAATTTTTGAGTTAGAGTGGATACATACATACAGACAGACACACAGACGTCACACTGAAAATAGTTTTTTCGTATTTTAGAGGTCCCGAAACGTGTATATCCGTCTAAAACTCGAGTTGCGATTTTCGACATGATTTCCCACTACATTACAATGTATTGCAGGGAAAATAAAAATCTGAAGTGGGCAGCACATGACTTTCGCTGGAGATTTATATTCACGTTCTCTTTATTTTAATTAAATTCAATTCACTTTTAATCCAATCTTTGTTCTCATTTGGTAACTGGGCCTATTTTCAAAGGTGGCGTAGAGAAAATACGAAAAACTGAAATGTCTCGAAAACGGCTAATCCCAGTGTAATGGGGTTGGTCTTATTCTTTTCTTCGTTAAAAATTACGTATAAAACAGGCATTTAATGGATGTATTTGAGTATACGTAGTTTCTTATTTTAGATTTTGACGATTTTTGCGGGCCATTTTGCAAAAAGAGGCGGGTTATTTTTTCCCGAATCGTACCAAAATCTAATCAGCACCAAAGAGACCCACAAGCGACTGATCCACTGAATTTTGTGAAATTCAGTCCATTAGTTTTTCAGCTAGAGTGGATACAGGCTTTTGCGGGCCATTTCGCAAAAAAAGGCGGCTTCTTTTATCCCGAATCTTACCCAAAACTAATCAGCACCAGATTCGCTCACAAGTGACTTACCTACCAAATTTTATGAAATTCGGTTTATTAGTTTTTAAGTTAGAGTGGTTACAAAATCTGCACAGACAGACACACACATAGACGCCACGCTAAAAATAGTTTTTTCGTATTCTAGAAGTCTCGAAACGTGTAGATCCGTCGAAAACTCGAGTTGCGATTTTCGACATGATTTCAACACTTTCCTTATACATTACCATGTATTGCAGGGAAAGTAAAAATTTAGTATCCTTATGTACTCCATATTCTGTCGGATATTTCTTTTTCCGAATCTCTGTATTCTATTAGTGGAATGCTTTGCCTTTCATAAAAGAAGTGCTTCTATTATAGGGAGAATCCTATATTGTCTATTCTCAGTAACTTCACGTTTTGTCTCTTTGTTTAGCTGAATATCAAGAGTCCGTCCCATTAGCGGTAAGAAGTATTTCTACACTGCCATGGTGATATTTGCAATTTTCATATCCTGTAAAGTGTCCGATTGCGTTCTTCCATTTAGTGATTTTCACAATATACAGCTGCAGACTAATAATCCATGCAATCCATTTCCATATTTAGAAGAATAAGAAGTACTGAAAAACATAAACGCAGTATTCACAATATACAACATCGACAATCTATGAATACGTCAGCCATTTCCCTGATGGGGAAATGGTGGAGAGGAAGTAAAGATTGTAAGGAGTTTCATCTCCGAGAATTTAAACAAAGTAATTTGTTAGAGTAATTTTGCTGTAATTTCTCTATATTAAAAAATCTGATGTGGGCAGCACATGACTTTCCCTGCAGACTCAAATTCATTTTTTCTTTATTTCTTTAATAATCCATTAAATTGAGTTTAATTACACAAAATAACGCTAAATTTGCATTTTTAATTCAATGTCTGCTTTTACTTGGTAACTGGACATTTTTCCAAAGGCGGCATAACAAAAGTGCGAAAAATCTTAAATGTCTCGAGAACGGTTAGTCCTAGAGTAATAGAGTTGTTCTTATTCTGTTCCTCATCAAAAATTACATATAACACAAGCATTTAAATGATGCATTTTAACATAGTCTTTATTTTAGATTTTTGCGGGTCATTTCGTAAAAAAAGGCAGGTTGTTCTTTTCCGAATCGTACCAAAATTTAATCAGTACCAGAGTATCCCACAAATAACTTCTCTACCGCATTTTGTGAAATTTGGTTAATTAGTATTTCAGCTAGAGTGGATACATGAGATTTTTACGGGCCATTTCCCAAAAAAGGTAGGTTATTTTTCTCCGGATCGTACCCAAAACTAATCAGCACCACGGTCACAACCAAGTGACTTACCTACCAAATTTTATGAAATTCAGTCCATTAGATTTTAATTTAGAGTGGATGCATACACTGCATAGACAAACAAACAGAGACACAGACAGACACACACACACACACACGGACATCACGCTGAAAATAGTATTTTCGTATTCTAGAGGTCTCAAAATGTGTAGATCCGTTGAGAACTCGAGTTGCCATGTTCAGCATGATTCCAATGCTTTTCCTATATATTACCATGTATTGCAGGGAAAATAAAAAAATATGATGTGGGCAGCACATGATTTTCCCGCAGACTTATATATCCACGTTCTCTTTATTTTAATTAAATTTAATTCACTTTTAATTCAATTTTCGTTCTCATTTGGTAACTGGACTTACTTTCAAAGGTGGCGCAGAAGAAAATACGAAAAAACTAAAATATCTCGAGAACGGCTAGTCCTGGTGTAATGGGGTTGGTCTTATTCTTTCCTCGTTACAAATTACGTCAAAAACAAACATGTAATGGATATATTTGAACATACGTAGGTTTTTATTTTAGATTTTGACGCAAAAAAGGGCAGGTTATTTTTTTCCGAATCGTACCAAAATCTAATCAGCACCAGGGTGATCTACAACTGACTTATCTACCGAATTTTGCGAAATTCGGTCTATTAGTTTTTCAGCTAGATTGGATACAGGCAATTTTTGAGGACCATTTCGCAAATAAAGGGGGGTTCTTTTATCCCGAATCGTACTAAAAACTAATCAGCACCAGGGTCACGTCCAAGTGACTTACATATTAAATTTTATGAAATTCGGGCTATTAGTTTTTGAGTTACAGTGGATACATATATTCGGTTTATTTTGAAATTCGGTCAATTACTTTTTTAGTTAGAGTGGATACAAAATCTGCACAGACAGACAGACAGACAGACACACAGACAGACAGACACACAGACAGGCACAAAGACACACAGACGTCACGCTAAAAATAATTTTTTCGTATTCTAGAGGTCTCAAAACGTGTAGATCCGTCGAAAACTCGAGTTGCGATTTTCGGCATGGTTCCAATCTTTCCCTATACATTACCATTTATTGCAGGGAAAGTAAATGTACCTGACGGCGTAACTGTTTGATAAATTCTGCATTTCTCGAGTTTCTCTGTCTCGTACTGCAAAAACTATAGCATACAAAAATATGAAATGTGGTACATTTTCAAAGAAATGTTAGGGGACACTCTGAAATAACGGTTGTCCGATTAACTTTAGTTTGGAGTGAAATAGCTCGTGATACAAGTTCATTGAGCCCGGGGGCGGTACCCCCAAGTTAATTAAAAATCACTAGTAATTAATCCGAAATTGTGCTACAATCATCCAAACCCATACGGCCTTTATTAAATGCTTTACAATTAGCACCCACCGTCATTCCCCTTTTGTTGCTTCCTCCTGTGTGTCCGTGACGCGGCGGATGCGATATCTCTCGAAGGAATGAAGCGTTTCGTACGCAATTTGGTACGTTTATAATGATCCGTGCATACTGGAACCATATTATTATCAAATGCTATCTTACGTTCGGAAAACCACCAATTTTCGAATGAATTTTTGAAAAATCAGGATATCCAATAATGTAAAATAAATAATCATTTTGTACGCATTTTTAACACTTTGCAACATAGTTGAAAAGTGTTTATGACTTTTTTCATTCATTCTGTCTATCCGTTAACACGATAACCGTTAGCACGGTTACGATGTCCATTAGCACGATAACTGCAGTAAAAACGACATTATCAAAATGAAATTTTAGTATGTTGTTCAGACGCTCTGTGGGACCTATGGGAATATAAATGAATAATATCACCCAATTAGTTTTGGATTGAACCCGGGTTGAAAATATGAAGTACATTGAACCCTATGGGACCTAATTTTTCAAACATTTTTAAGCGAATTTAAAATTCACAAATTGCTTCGAAAGTTTTAAGAAATATTCAAATTGTCGCATAAAAAATATGACAAAATTTCAGCAAAATATCTTCGGTAGTTATTTTAAATAAAAATTAAAATAATGACACCCATATTATATGAAGAGATCACGGACCCACTTCAAAAGCGTCCAATGTCAATGTACTTACTATCCAACGTTAATAACATTGTGCCGTGGATTTTGCCCATCGTTATTTTGCATTGAAAGAAGTAAAGTACTTGCAGTATGCAGGGGAAGTCATGTGCTGCCCACATTATATTTCTTAATGTCCAAATAATTTACCAAAACTTAATTGCTATGGCATTTAACAAAACAAAATTTTTCATTACAGACTTTTAGCAAACTTTCTTGAAGTTAGGGTTAACAATTTACTTTTAACTGAATCAAACAAAAGTTCGCATACAAATCCGACGCCAATTAGTGGTTGTCAGGTAAACAAAGTGGAAACTAAGTCAAGAGATTAGGATTATTTTCTAACTACTCTAATTGTCCCCAATCACGATTGTAATTACTTCTAATTGGAACAAGGTTTAAACTTTGGAAACTAAAGTTTTATATAACAAGTTAAAATGAAAGAAATAGACGAGTTTTTCTTGTTTATTCAAGTTTTGGGAAATGTTTACTGTTCTGCACAAGAATTACTTTATAATTTAGTTTTAAAGGAATCTAATAGATTAAAAGAAAAACTCGATGCGTTTCTTGGTAAAAAGAATTATAGCCAATAAGTTATACTCGAATAAGAATTAATTAACCGAATGTTTTGTTCGCTGACTCTTCAGTTAACCAGGTACCGATTAATCATCTTCTGAATTACAAATTGTTGGAAGAATGTAAACAAAAAGATCATGATTCACTATTCCCCTGAGTGATGTTCAAAAACACAAATTGTTTTGATTCACTTACCTCGTTCTTTCAGCAGAAGTCTTCATGCAAATTTGAATATCCGACACATACACAAACTTATTTGCATATTTAGGGGCGGACCTCGAAAATCGTTCCGGTAGATGCCGATCCCGGTGTATATAGGAAGTTCAATTTGGAAACATCAGTATTGCAATTATATTGCATTCGTATCGTTGTATTGTATTATATTACGATAGGGGCCGGTATTGAGCTGATTCTTGTTGATCATGACGATGTAATCGAAGTAGTTGTAGTTTTAGATAATTAGTTAATGACAATTCGTAAATATGTTTGTCTTGGTTAAAAAGACAATTATGATGGTAACAAGTTGTACTTCAACATTAGTTTAAGGGGACGGTAGACGTTGAAATTTTATTTATTTATTTATTGACTTTGAAACATGAAAATTTGTATAAATATTACTCTTAACATTACTATATAAAATACCATTAATTTTTTTCAATTTTGTTATAATTTTGTATTTTTTTTTATTTAATTTTTTTAACAAAAATTCTGAAATGCTCTTTGCGTGAAATTTGTTCACATTTTTGATTAATTTTGCATTATGATCACTCAAGAACACATTATGAACAAATTTGTGTATTTATTTTTAAATCCCTTAGAAAGTTAATTTTTAAAAAAATATTTTTCTGCATTGAAACTTAATTTTTATCATTTAATTAGGTTCTTATTCATTTTAATTACCTTAATGAAGTCCAATTTTAAAATGCATACCCAGTTTCATTAAAAAGTATGAAAGGTGTCTTCTTTCCAAATTTCATGCATCTCAAACAGAAATTAAGACTCATGGAGCATTTTAAAAATGTAAAACCTTTGAAAATTCCGTTTCGAAAAAAATGCATTTAACCTTTTGCTTGCGGATGGGACAGCGTCCATCCCAAACGAAGAACCTCCCAAAACGACAGGTATTTGACATAACCTATCCCAAACTGTTCGATCCGCTTTTGCAGGCATTGGCGTCCATGGAAATTGCCGACAGAAACATTGCATCTGCTGCAGGCATTGCCGTCCATGGATATCGCCGACAGAAACATTGCAATCGCCGACATTGCACCTGCTGCAGCAGGTGCAATGTTTATCGTCTCCATATCTTCAATATATCTTCTCCATATACTCACTGACACACACACACACACACACACACACACACACACACACACACAGACATCATCTTAAAAACGTCTAATTCGTGATCAGGGATGCTTGAGACGTGCTCTCCCGTCGAAAACTCGAATTTGGATTTTTGACCCCGTCACAATACTTTCCTTATACATTATATGTATATAAGGAACGTTAAATGATCAATAACTTGACTTAATAAAAGTATTGTGGTTTTTGTGGTTTCAAATGTCGACTTTCGGTTTGTATTTACTTCTTTGTATTTGCCAATTTTTTTCTGAATTGTTACTGGATATTCCTTCGGCAAAAATGTTTTATTCCTTATCTTAGGAACAGTATATATTATGTATTACATACATTGCATGAAAATTGACGTAATTTGTACTTCCCAAACATTTCTTTAAATATGATTTCAAGGTGTTGTAAATTGACTAAACACATATTGGCTGTCTGAAAAAAGAATTAAACGGTTAAAAACTGTTCTGCATTTTTAACACTTTACAACAAAGTTGAAAAGTGTTTATGACTTTGTTCATTCTGTCTGTCTGTCTGTCTGTCCGTTAGCACGATAACTGCCATAAAAATGACTTAATCAAAATGAAATTTTAGTATGTTGTTCAGACGGTCTGTAGAACCTATGGGAATATAAATGAATAATATCACCCAATTAGTTTTGGATTGAACCCGGGTCGAAAAAATGAAATACATTGAGCCCTATGGGACCTAATTTTTCAAACAATTTTTAAGCGGATTTAAAATTCACAAATTGCTTCGAAAATTTTAGGTAATATTCAAATTGTTCCATAAAATATATAAAAAAAAATTCAGCGAAATATATTCAGTAGTTTTTTTAAATAAAAATTAAAATAATAATTACACCTCTTATATGAAACGATCACGTGACCATGATATGAAACGATCACATGACCCACTTCAAAATGATATATGGCATCCATCTTGTTTCAAAATCGTGATTTTTTAAAGTTCTTTTTAATTCATTTTGAGTGTTGTATCCGTCCTAAAACTACTTTATTTTTGCTTAAATTCTGTGCATCTACATACTGAAACAACGCAATGACAATATATTTGAGTTTAAATGCTCATCCAAATTTGATTATTTCTACAACGAAGCCTATTTTTCACCTATGTAAAATGTAAACAGCAAAATATATAGAATGAGTTGTATTAGAATTCCTGTATTTTTTTAACACAAAATAATTTAGTCCATGGAGTCTGCATGGCTGATATGAATGAAATATTAATTGATTTCATAAAGAGAAGGACAATTTTTTTCGATGAAGTTTCAAGCATAGAGTTTAATTTTTTGTAGCTCCATGGTCTTAAACAAAATGTTTAAATAAAATAAATTATTATAGTATTGTGATGAATGAAATGAATGGGAGAAAGTTATGAATGAAGTCCTGTTTTTATAGAGAGATCCAGGCGTGTTATTTTTTCTATGACGTCATTTGAATTAATTTCAGTTGTTTTCGATAAAGTTTTCAAATATAGTAAATTATCGTAGTATTATGATAATTCTAAAACTATTACCGAGGAATGTATAACATTTTAGAGATGTTTAAACCGGGCAATTTATATTTCAATGCCGTCATTTGAATGAAGTTCATTTTTTTCGATGAAGGTTTAAGTTTTCAAATATAATAAATTAATGCAGTATTGTGATAAGTTTCAAAATATTACCGAGGAATGTATTGCATTTTAGACTTGTTTAAATAAAATTGCATTGAAGTTGGAAAGTGTTTCATAATCAATGCTTTAAGCATGATTGATCTTTCTTGTTTAAGAATAGCATTTGATGGATCTAAAACGATTTTTGGCACTTGGGTATTATATGTACAGACATTCAGGATGTCTAAAGCCACGACAGAAGCTTACTTGCCAGTTGTGGTACATGGTGTTTCGCACATGACGTCAGCATTTGTCTATTTGCATGTACAAACTTTTAACTCTAAAAATCAAATCATTTAAATCTAAACAAATACGTTTTTCAAATTGAATGTTCTTTTTACTTTCTTTATATACATAATGCATAAGGAAAGTATTGTGAAGGGGTCGAAAATTCGAATTCGAGTTTTCGACGGCAGAGCACGTTTCAAGCATCCCTGATCACGAATCAAACATTTTTGAAGTGAAGTCTGTGTGTGTGTGTGTGTGTGTGCGTGTGTGTTAGTGAGTCTGTGGAGACGATAACTGACGAATGAATGGACCGATTCAAACGAAATTTGGTACAAAAATCACAATCCGTAAGCACTGGAAGCCTATTGTTTTTAAACGTAATCGATCGTTCAGAACCCCCCTAAATTTTCGAATGAAATTTTGAAAAAATCGTCAAAAAATCAAAACCGCTAATAAAGTTACGCAAATAGACATTTCTTATGTAATTTTTCATTAAAAAACGATTAACATAAATTTCTGAACGCTAACATGAACCGTTCTCGAGACATTGCACATTTTTAAAAAATATATCAAAAAGTCATATAAAATAAAAAAAATATATTTCCTATTGAGAAACATGTTCACTTTTCATATGTAATGCCATGCGATAAATTGAATGACATCATTCTCGTGGATCTAGTTCGTTCCATTTATGAGAAAAGATACTTCGAGTAATACTTTTGTATTTGAACGCCAATAGTCATTTATCTGCTATAAGAATAACTTATTTCTCCATCCGTTAAGCTTGCCGAGATTTTGGTGACGAATTTGGCGGAATGTCGCCAACTTGGCGACTTTTTGAAATGTTACTAAATTAACGAAAATCTCACCAGAAGTGACGATAAATCAATGAAAATGACGACTAATTGTCGAAAATTCAATATCTTGGAAAGAGTATATCTACTATAGAAAAACCTATTTTTTTTACTGTAAAAGTAGTAAATTCATTGCATTATATAAGGTGTGTGTGTCATGTGTTGCTCACATCAGATTTTTTTTTCTTTTGGAAAGGAAACACAACCTTTTTAAAATTTAGATTATTAATGTTAAACATTTTTATTTTATTTTATGTTATCGAGCATATTAAATGTTAATTGTTTTGAAAAGTGAATAAAAATTTTTTGAAATGTAAATAAATGAAACTAAAATTTAAAGCAAAAAATATGTTTTTGAAATTTATATGCAGTAGATCATTGCATTACAATTTTAGTAATATTATAATGTATTTAAGTCGTCATTCACTGCATTTTGTGTTTAGTTATTTTTTATATTGTGTTGAGTCCTGTTTATAGTAATCATGTAGTTTTGAATTTGGAAGAAAGAACATCAAAATGGTACCATTTTTAAAAAGCGCCAACGTTGGTTGGTATAGTGCACAAGTGGCTGATTCTTTGATAAGAAAATTAAATTGAAATATATTAATTTATATATTGTATGGTAGTTATTGCATTAGCATTTGTTATTTTGTTTTAGTGTCTGTGGATAATGTTTTGGTTATTTGAGTGAATGTTATTAAAAAGAAATTCGAGGTAGTTATAGTGTGTGGAAGCAAATGAAAAATGTTTTCATTAATTTACATTTTTTAATTAGTGAATTATATATAGCTTCATTTTGTTTATGTCTTTTACTGTATTTGGATTTTCTCTTTTGTGTTGTAATTTCTAACTTTACCTGTCTGAAATATGTAAATATTGTGATATTTTCCTTCATCGATTTTCCTTTATTTGATATTTATTCAGATATTTTAGAGATTTATAATATTCGAAAGATAACAAAGCCATTTTGTAAATTCAAATGAAATAGCGTTGTTCCAAACATTTGGAAATCATTTTGCCTGGTAAAATTCTCAAAACTATCTCAAAGGATTTATTGTAGAATTTGCATCTACTCTACTATAAAACCTAATGTTTAAGATTTCTAGTCATCACAGGAGGAAAAAAAGTTGTATAATCAGTGGTCAAAAAGCTCTTCATTTTGCCATTTTTCATGATCCATATTTTAAATTTTGTCAGTTATATTCAGTACAAATAGGACGTAATTTTATTAACTAACGGACTAAATTTATGGGCGGCTATTTTAAAAGCTATTCACCATATTTCATTAAATTTGGTTTAGCCGTTCTCCCGTGATGATGAGACAAACGAATGTTTTGTTTTTCACTAATATCTCGAGAACCACTATTCGTAGAAACTCGAAACGTAGACAAAATTTTAAGTGGAGCTATTTCAAGACTACCACCAAATTTCATCAATTTCGGTTCAGCCGTTCCCCCGTGATGTTGGATCATACATACATACATACATCATACATACATACATACATACATATGTAATACATACATACATACATCATACATATATACATACATACTTTTCTTCTTTATATATATAGATATACATTATATATGTTTTTTTTCCAATGGCCAGGCACTAGACTCTAGCACTAGACTCTACGTCGACTTACGTCGTTTTTCCCTATGTACGGCCGAAAACGTGAACCATTTTGCCGTCCTAGGACGTTGCCCCAGGCGCACCAGAGGGGGGCGGAACACACTGCGCCCACAACATACAACATCCATGTCTTACGTGGGACTCGAACTCACAACGTGGCGGCCGATCGATCGCTGAAAACGCTCGCCTTGACCGTACAGCCACCACGTCGACTTAAATGAGCCAACAAGCACACGGTGTTCCCAGGTGGTCACCCACCAAAGTACTATCCGCGCCCGATGCTGCTTAACTTCGGTGATCTAACGGGAACCGGTGTTTTAAGCACGGTAGAGCCGTTGGCTCACATTATATATGTTTATAAGGAAAGTAAAAATCACCTTGAGAAGATAATTATTACAGAAGACATGAATAAAAATCTGAAAAACAAATTTAACATCAGGAGTTCAAAAATTTACATACTCATAACTAGAAAGCGCTTCATCCAAAAGCTTTGAAATTAAGTATCAAAGGTTGAATTTTGCTGTAGATTTAAAATATGTTCTCAGATTTAGGTGTTGTCATTAGAAATTTCAAAGTTTGTGAGCATTTTAATATGAAGACGGGCCTCTTATGCAAATTTTATGCACAATAATTCCTAGAAGACGTTATTCCTAATCAAATGGCATCTAAAAATTTGCTTTACGATGAACAGTGCTTGAATAGCAAGAGGTGGGGCTTTTGTTTCCTCAGTTATATATTGATTACTTAGAGCAGTTACAAGGGACGACCGGAAAAACACATAAATACACTAACCGACGCAGAAAATGCAACACTATGAAAGAGCGGATAGAGTGTGACAATAAAGAACACATAGATACAGAGATGGCATATATAAATACATGATGTTAATTCCAAAAGGATAATGCAATACAGTAATGGCATAGACAGGGTGATCAGTGGGTAGTAGGACTACCTCTTGCGGCGATACAAACAGCAACCCTTCGAGGAACAGATACAAAGAGCGCACGAATAATTTCCTGAGGGATGGATGACCATATGCCTTCACACAGTTTGTCCTCTGTTTGGGGCGGGGGCAGGGAGCAGTCAGACGACGACCAATCACATTCTATACATTCTCGATGGGTGAGACATCTGGAGACAGCAGAGGCCAAAGAAGCACTTGGATACCTTGCAAGGCTTGTCTGTTGATGGTTGCCGTGTGCAGTCATGCGTTATCTTGATGGAAAACAACTTTTTGTAATCGCTGAAGATAGGACAGTGCAACCGGCCGCAGCACCTCATCCACATATCATTGAGCTTCTGATACGAGCCAGAGGTGAATGGCTATCGAAGCTGATGGCACCCTAATCCATGATGCCGAGTTGTCGAGTAGTATGACGTTCAACAGTCGCAGCAGGATTGGGCCTGTTTCCACTTCGCCTCCAGGCTCTCACACGGTGACTTTCATTCGACAAACAGAACAGAGACTCGTCGCTGAACACTGCTCTGTCCCATTTAGTCCTCCAAGAGGATATGGCACGACGCCATTGCATTATCTCTCGTCGGTGTCTTGTCGTCAGTGGCAGTCTTTGTAAGGGACGGTTTGAGTGCAAGCCGCTTTCGGCCAATCGTCGAAAAACTGTTCTCGCTCATATTGGAACATCCAACGTACCCTGCAAATTCTGCAGAATGTCGACAGTCGGCGTTTGTGAGACCGCCACCGCATGCCTCCGAATGCGTCGATCAACGCGTGCTGACGTACATCTGGATGGACCTGTACCACTGCGACAATGCACATGCCCTTCTTCAATTCATCTTCTCCAAATCCATTGCACAGTGGACGCATCTACACCGCGTGTTTCAGGGGAGATACGCCGGTACGACCACCCTGCCGTACGTAGATCTAAACTGAATCCACTCACACGATCGTCCAAATGCTGAAACAGATTTCGGCGTCGTTGTCCAGGCATCTCTTCAACAGCACGTGTCTTCTGAAATGAGAAACAGCTCGGAAAACGGGTTTCTGTAGGCGACAGGCAGTAACAACTATTGACTCATCTGCCGTTTCCATCTTTTTTATCCCGCGCTCTAATCACGTGACCCACTTGCATTTAAGATCATTTGTATACATCGGCCAGCTGCATTTGTCTCGTAATTTGCATAATTATACAGCCGCCAAAGCTTCATGCTCTTGCATTTTCTATGTCGGGTAGTGTACAATACACAGAAAAATACCATTAATATATGTATAATAGTTATTTTGTTATTTATAATAGTTATTATGTTGTTTATACTAGTGTATGTATTTAAAGACAAATTACATTATTATACAGCATATTATAAACCTGAAGAAAATATTGATCATGGAGATAATAATTAAAATAATTAAAGATGAAGCCAGAATAATTGTTTGTGTTAAATAAAAGAGGTGATACAAGAAATATGTACCGATATATTAACATTAGAAGAAATAAGGAAAAGCAAATGAATAAAAACGGAATTTAAAAAAAGTGGTCAAAAAATAAAAAAAGATGATAGAGAAATAACTAAGAAGCATTTAGATAAAGATAGACAAAAAAGAAATATTAAAAAGTAATAAAAAATACATACACAAATAGAACAGTGCAAATAATGAAAACCAAGTAACATTGATCGAAATGATGAAAGCAAAACAAAGACTCAAACTAAAAGGTTAATTGACATTGCTCTTTGAAATTAAAATATAGTTTTTAATCCTATTAAAGTGTTTACTTTTGCACATATTGTTAAACCAGGTTGGATAATTATTAGTGGACGGTTTAGTTAAGTGAAACTTTTAAATAAATGGACAAGAAAATATAGAATGGTCAGCATCTCCACAGTTGGGCCCCCTTACACCTTTCTGGTAGGTCGGACGGTCTGGGTCTCAACAACAACAACAGTTGGGCCCCCAGAATTTAGCGGTCCCCGAGCATTAGCCTACTCTGCCTATGATCAGAAACGGCCATGTTCACATTTTTATTGTAATTTACCCGTGCCCTAAAATGCTACACGTCAAAAATCGTACCTAAGTGTCTCGGGATTGTCTAAAAGGTCTTCTGTATGAAATTTCACAGCTGCGAGTTCAGAAAATTGATGAGAAAAGCCACAATTGCAGGCGTATATGAAAATATGATCTCTATTTCTAAACTATTTAGCTAATTATCGTCTGCCCCAGCGTTAACTTTCAATAACATGCTTGCAAATGTTTTACAGTTTACACACGTGCACACTGCTACTGATGTACATACATTGTATTTTATTATTTGAAATAAAAGATCATTTTAGTAACTATAAACTATTAAAACTAATTTATTAAAACATCGTTGCCTATTCTGTTGAACGTTTTAATCGCCATTACATTTGTCGATATGTCTGTTTTCACCAAAAAATTTGAAACTGCCCTCTTTTGCATTGCAATGGTTGATGCAGAAATGCGCATCGAAATAAGCGATTTCGAAAAAAGGAAGCTGCGAATTACGTTGGATGAGCCACAAACTATTTGCCAACCACGCAATTTGAAAAACGTACAACCAGTGGAATGGAGAACTGTGATTATGGTGGGAAATTTGCATGAGGCTGTCATTTACTTATAAAGCAGCGAAGGCCAACCCGCCGGCAGAACGAATTTAAGCAGCCAGCCATGAAATTAGCGAAACGGTTCGAGCAAATGGGCGACCAGATTTAATTTCAGTAAACGTGAGAGGAATCGCAACTACTCAACTCGTGCGTTTGCTATCGTCTGCAGGCAAGAGGAAATGCAAATATACTCTAATGTTTACAATTTTATATAGAGTGAAATTTTCCTTTTATCAGGAAATTTTAAGATCTAATTATTTTACTTAATCTAACATAGAAGATAATTTGAAGGTAAGGTTACGTATTCTGATATAAATTTGTTTAAATTTTCTGAATATCGATTTTTAAAAAAAATAATAAATTACACAATATATAGAAAAGGGATTATTTTTACTTTCCCTGCAATACATGGTAATGTATAGGGAAAGTATTAAAATCATGTCAAAAATCGCAACTCGAGTTTTCGATGGATCTATACATTTCGAGTCCTCTAGAATACGAAAAACTATTTTTAGCGTGACGTCTTTGTGTGTGTGTGTCTGTCTGTCTGTCTGTGCAGATTTTATATCCACTCTAACTAAAAAACTAATGGACCGAATTTCAAAAAATTTGGTAGGTAAGTCACTTGTGGGCGAATCTGATGCTGATTAGTTTTGGGTAAGATTCGGAATAAAAGAACCCGCCTTTTTTTGCAAAATGGCCTGTAAAAGCTTGAATCCACTCTAGCTTGTGGGTTACCCTGGTGTTGATTAGATTTTGGTACAATTCGATAAAAAATAACCTGTCTTTTTTTGCAAAATGGCCCGCAAAAATCGTCAAAATCTAAAATAAAGAACTACGTATTCTCAAATATATCCATTAAATGCTTGTATTATACGTAATTTTTAACGAAAGAAAAAATAAGACCAACCCCATTACACTACGACTAACCGTTTTCGAGATATTTTAGTTTTATTGTTATTTTCTCTACGCCACCTTTGAAAATAAGTCCAGTTACCAAATGAGAACGAAAATTGAATTAAAAGTGAATTAAATTTAATTAAAATAAAGAGAATGTGTATATAAATAACTCTTCAGGAACAGTCATGTGCTGTCCACATTAGATTTTTTTTTAATTTGAGATTTTTTTTTAATTTATTAGTATTTAATTTCCGTAATCCAAAAGTGTAGTTTCTTGAATATCAGTTTCCTAACTTCGAGAATGTAGAAGATATAGTATATAAAAGTATATAAGATATTTTTGTGTTGTTTTGCCGACGATCGGCGAAACCAGTTGTTTGTACTCAGGCGCGGAAAATTTCAGCCCTCTTATTTAGGGTGTATCAAAAGAGCTTATTTAAGGCGTATCAAAAGAGCTTATTTAGGGGGCGTTTAGTCTGTATTATTAAAGTAGCTGGTGCTTGTTTAGGACCGGCGCAACGTCAGGAAATTCGTTCCAGTCTGAAAGAAATACCTATGTATAATATATTCAAATGTATTAATAATATATTTAAATACATTAAATACTTATTTTAACATGATTTGTGACAACTCCATTGCCCTAGGGCAATACGTTTCCAACTTAATATAGTTATTTGAAATTTTCGTGACTTGGCGTCATTGTAAACTGTATCAAAAAATCTGATGTGGGCAACACATGACTTTCCTTATATAATGTCATGAATTTACTACTGTTACAGTAAAAAAAATCTGATGTGGGCAACACATGACTTTCCTTATATAATGTAATGAATTTACTACTTTAACAGTAAAAAATAGGTTTTTCTTATAGTAGATACTAATATTCCTTTCAAGATATTGAATTTTCGACAATTAGTCGTCATTTTTATCCATTTGGCGAGATTTTCGTTAATTTGGCAACATTTCAAAAAAGTCGCCAAGTTGGCGACATTCCGCCAAATTCGTCGCCAAAATCTTGCCAAGCGTTATGCACTAAGAAAGAAGTTATTCTTACAGCAAATAAATGACTATTGGCGTTCAAATACAAAAGTATTATTCAAAGTATATTTTTTCATGAAAGGAACGAGCTAGATCCACGAGAATGAGGCCACTCAATTTATCGCATGATATTACATATGAAAAGTGAACATGTTTCTCAATAGGATTTTTTTTTTATGTGACTTTTTCATAATTTTTTTTAAAAATGTACAATATCTCGAGAACGGTTCATGTTAGCGTTCTAAAATTTATGCCAATCGTTTTCTAATGAAAAATTACATAAGAAATGTCTATTTGCGTAACTTTATTAGCGGTTTTGATTTTTTGACGATTTTTTCAAAAGTTCATTCGAAAATTTAGGGGAGTTCTGAACATTCGATTACGTATAAAAACAATAGGCTTCCAATGTTTACGGGTTGTGATTTTTGTGCCAAATTTGGTTCGAATCGGTCCATTCGTTCGTTAGTTATCGTCTCCACAGACTCACTGACACACACACACACACATACTTTCACACACACACACACACACACACACACACACACACACACACACACACACAGACATCACCTCAAAAATGTTTGATTCGTGATCAGGGATGCTTGAAACGTGCTCTCCCGTCGAAAACTCGAATTCGAATTTTCGACCCCGTCACAATACTTACCTTATACATTATGTATATAAGGAAAGTAAAAATGGTTTGGGGCCATGTTTTTAATCAAGTTGCCAAAATACATTTTTATATAATAAAAATATATACCATTTATTATTATATTTTTGTAGTTTGATGTAATTTCAAATAAATAACCATTATGTGTGTTTTAAGGTGTGATAAAAAACTTCAATTAATATGTATAAAGAATTAGATTGATAGTTGTAGGAAAAGCCAGATGCTAATCCCCAGTCAGATGTCTGTTTTGATACTGTCGGTGTTGTTTAATTAAGGGAGCGTGACTCTAGCTTACAAATACAACTTTTTCGTTCCTAGAGCGAGATAATAAATTAAGAAACTTCAAAATTCTTGAATAATTTTAAATGTGTGACCTTGAAAAGATTCGATACATTGTTATTGCAAGTTTCTTGTGAAATATGCCTAAGAAACAATCAGTCTAAGAGCAAATCGCACGGAACCTAAAAATAAAAAATCTGATGTGGGCAGCACATGACTTTCCCTGCAGACTTATTTATATCCAGATTCACTTTATTTTAATTAAATTTAATTCACTTTTAATTCAATTTTCTTTCTCATTTGGTAACTGGAGTTATTTTCAAAGGTGGCGTAGAGAAAATATGAAAAAACTTAAATATCTCGAGAACGGCTAGTCTTGTGTAATGGGGTTAGTCTTATTCTTTTCTTCGTTAAAAATTACGTATAAAACAAGCAATCAATGGATATATTTGAACATACGTAGTTTTTTATTAACACTTTACAACAAAGTTGAAAAGTGTTTATGACTTTGTTCATTCTGTCTGTCTGTCCGTTAGCACGATAACTGCCGTAAAAATGACTTTATCAAAATGAAATTTTAGTATGTTGTTCAGACGGTCTGTAGGACCTATGGGAATATAAATAAATAATATCACCCAATTAGTTTTTTATTGAACCCGGGTTGAAAAAATGAAATACATTGAACCCTATGGGACCTAATTTTTCAAACATTTTTTAAGTAAATTTAAAATTCACGAATTGCTTCGAAATTTTTAGGAAATATTCACATTATCCCATAGAATATATATAAAAAAATTCAGTATAATATGTTAAGTACTTTTTTAATTAAAAATTATTTTAATATAGGAAAAAAACAAATTCAATTAAATTCTGACTTTGGGATAACTTCCAGAAAGAAAAGAGAGATATATTATATAATAAATATCTTTCCATTTGTTTAAACCTTTTTATATGGGAGGGGCTTCACATTTAAAAATAAATTTGGTAGATAACAATTTTTCATTTTTTTTTAAATTTTATATAACTCTTCATGAAAAATTTATTTGATGGCATTTTTAATGCACTTTCCTACGTCCTAGACAGTTAAAATTTGGTACACAGCTTAAATTTGTTGAACATTTTATTCGACAAAAACTTTATGGATCTTTAAATATAGATCATATATTTTTTTCGAAATGGCCTGAAAATAATCCCTGTTCACTTCTATAAATCATTGTTGTAATATTGTTAAAAATTCTGATGTGGACAGCACATGTCTTTCCCTGCAGACTCATATTCGTTCTCTTTATTCAATAATAATTTGAGTTTATCTGCACAAAATAACAACCATAAGTATTTTAAATGACATTGAATTTACACGTTAAACTTAGATTTGGTTCTTATTTGATAGCTGGACTTATTGTCAAAGGTGGCGTAGCGAAAACGCGAAAAAACTAGAATATCTCAACGGCTAGTCCTAGAGTAATGGGGTTAGTCTTATTATTTTTTTTGTCAAAAATCACGTACAAAATAGGAATTTAATTGATATAATTGAGCACACGTAGTCTTTTATTTTTATATATAACGATTCTTGCGGGCCATTTCGCAAAAATAGCCCGTTCCTTTTTCCCGAATCCTACTAGAATGACCTACAAATGATTTATATACAAAATTTTGTTAAATTTGGTATATAAATCACTTGTAGGTTATTGAAATATTATACACCAAATTTTGTTAAATTTGTTCCATTAGTTTTTAGCTAGAGTGTATAAAGGGAATTTCTGCCGGCCATTTCGCAAAGAAGGCAGATTCTTTTATTACGAATCCTACTATAATCTAATGAACATCAGGATTTCCCTCAAAAAACATACCTACCAAATTGTATGAAATTCGGTCCATTAGTTTTTCAATTAGAGTGGATGTAATATCCACACAGACACACAGAAACATACACACATACACCCTTACACACACAGACGTCTTCCTAAAAATAGATTTTTCGTGTTCTAGAAGTCCCAAAACGTGTAGATCCTTTGAAAATTCGTGTTCCGATCTTCGGCACGATTCCAATACTTTGAGTACATACACATACACACATATATTATCTGTGTATTATCTGTGTAGCTAAATTCCATGACTATGCAATTACAATAGTTGTGATTTTAAATGATCCCTAAACTTTTATTATTTCTTCAACGAAGCCTAATTTTAACATATGCGGAATGCAAATATCTCAAGCGATTGTAAGATGAATTACATAAGAATGGCTGAATTTTTTTCACACAAAATTATTTAGCTCTGGAGTCTGGAATACAAGTTATATGAATGAAATATTCATTGATTTTGCATAAAGAATCAGATGATTTATATTTCGATACAGTTTTAAATATTTAAGTATAATAAATTACTGTAGTACTGTGATAATGTAAAAGATATCACCACTGAATGTATCACATTTTAGAAATTTTTAAATGAAATTACATTTCAGTTGGAAAGTGTTTCATAATCAATGCTTATGCATGATTGATCTTTCTTGTTTAACACTTTACAACAAAGTTGAAAAGTGTTTATGACTTTGTTCATTTTGTCTGTCTGTCTGTCTGTCTGTCCGTTAGCACGATAACTGCCGTAAAAATGACTTAATCAAAATGAAATTTTAGTATGTTGTTCAGACAGTTTGTAGGACCTATGGGAATATAAATGAATAAAATCACTCAATTAGTTTTGGATTGAACCGGGGTTGAAAAAATGAAATACATTGAGCCCTATGGGACCTAATTTTTCTAACATTTTTTAAGCGGATTTAAAATTCACAAATTGCTTCGAAAATGTTAGGTAATAGTCAAATTGTTCCATAAAATATATAAAAAAAAATTCAGCTAAATATATTCAGTAGTTTTTTAAATAAAAATTAAAATAATAATTACACATCTTATATGAAACGATCACGTGACCATGATATGAAACGATCACATGACCCACTTCAAAATGATATATGGCATCCATCTTGTTTCAAAATCGTGATTTTTTAAAGTTCTTTTTAATTCATATTGAGTGTTGTATCCATCCTAAAACTACTTTGTTTCTGCTTAAATTCTGTGTATCTACATACTAAAACAACACAATGACAATATATTTGAGTTTAAATTCTCATTCAAATTTGATTATTTCTACAACTAAGCCTATTTTTCACCTATGTAAAATGTAAACAGCAAAATATGTAGAATGAGTTGTATTAGAATTACTGTATTTCTTTAACACAAAATAATTCAGTCCATGGAGTCTGCATGGCTGATATGAATGAAATATTAATTGATTTTATAAACAGAAGGACGATTTTTTTCGATGAAGTTTTAAGCATAAAGTTTATGAATTGTAGCTCTATGGTCTTAATTTTTAAATAAAATAAATTATTCTAGTATTGTGATGAATGAAATGGAGAAAGTTATGAATGAAATCCTGCTTTTATAGAGAGATCCAGGCGTGTTATTTTTTCTATCACGACATTTGAAATAATTTCAGTTGTTTTCGATGAAGTTTTCAAATATAATAAATTATCGTAGTATTATGATAGATTTAAAAATATTACCGTGGAATGTATTGCATTTTAGAGATATTTAAACCACGCAATTTATATTTCAATGCCGTCATTTGAATGAAGTTCATTTTTTTCAATGAAGGTTTAAGTTTTCAAATATAATAAATCAATGTAGTATTGTGATAAGTTTTAAAATATTACCGAGGAATGTATTGCATTTTCGACTTTTTTAAATAAAATTGCATTGAAGTTGGAAAGTGTTTCATAATCAATGCTTTAAGCATGATTGATCTTTCTTGTTTTAGATTTTAGCGATTTTTGAGGACCATTTTACAAAAAAAGACAGGTTATTTTTTCCGAATCGTACCAAAATCTAATCAGCACCAGAGTGTCCCACAAGTGACTTATCTATCGAATTGTATGAAATTCGGTCCATTAGTTTTTCAGCTAGATTGGATACAATCTTTTGCGGGCCATATCGCAAAGAAAGGGCGGGTTCTTTTAACCTGAATCATACTCAAAACTAATCAGCACTAGATTAGCCCACAAGTGACTTACCTACCAAATTTTATGATATTCAGTCCATTAGTTTTTTAGTTAAAGTAGATTCAAAATCTGCACAGACACACACACAGACGTAACGCTAAAAATAGTTTTTTTGTATTCTAGAGGTCTCGAAACGTGTAGTTTCGTCAAAAACTCGAGTTGCGATTTTCGACATGATTCCAATATTTTCCCTATACTTTACCATGTATTGCAGGGAAAGTAAAAATCTGATGTGGGCAGCACATGACTTTTCCTGCAGACTTATATACACGTTCTCTTTATTTTAATTAAATTTAATTCACATTTAATTCAATTTTCGTTCTCATTTGATAACTGAACTTTTTTTCAAAGGTGGCGTGGAGAAAATACGGAAAAAACTAATATATCTCGAGAACGGTTAGCCCTAGTGTAATAAGGTTGGTCTTATTCTTTTCTTCGTTAAAATTACGTATTAAACAAGCATTTAATGGATATATTAGAGCATTCGTACCTTTTTAGTTTAGATTTTGACAATTTTTGCAGGCCATCTTGCAAAAAAAGGCTGGTTATTTTTTTCCGAATCGGACGAAAATCTAATCAGCACCAGGGTGACCCATAAGTGACTTATCTACCAAATTTTGTAAAATTCGGTCCATTAGCTTTTCAGCTAGAGTGGATACAAATTTTTGCCGGCCATTTTGCAAAAAAGGCAGGTTATTTTATCCCGAATCGTACCTAAAACTAATTTGCTCCAGACTCGCCCACTAGTGACTTACCTACCAAATTTTGTGAAATTCGGTAGATTAGTTTTTTAGTTAGAGCGGATACAAAATCTGCACAGACAGACAGACCGACACACAGACAGACACACAGACAGACACACACACAGACGTCACGCTAAAAATGTTTTTTTCGTATTCTAGAGGTCTCGAAACGTGTAGATCCGTCGAAAACTCGTATTGCGATTTTCGGCAGATTCCAATACTTTCCCTATACATTACCATGTATTGCAGGGAAAGTAAAAATTCAGTCATCACACTATAATATGGAAAAATAATTTAATTTGATAAACCCAGTTTTGAGTAAAACTGTTTTATTTGTTAGGAACTCCATATTGTACGTCTGTCTGTGGTCGATTTCTTGTGCGATACAATTTCTTGTGTTGTCTATTTCTTGCGCACGATAGCTGCGCACAAATATTAATGGATATTTAAGAAACTTTATATCCGGATTTGATGTTAAGAAAATCAGGAACTAAATAAAAAATTTTTAAATTCGAGCGAAAACGTTGAAATTTATTCGAAATTTTGTATTTTCTTAATAGGGCAGCATAGGGCTAAATTTGACATAATCATGCTTAAAAGGGCTTATGTATGGCTCAGTGATCCAGAGACATAGAAATAGTTTCAATCATTGGTGTGAGAAACCGCCGCCATACAGTGTTTGAGTTCGTGACGTTAATAGCCCCCCCCCCTCCTGGGGGGGGGGAGTAAGTTCCTTATCCGGGGAGTACATTTTCAAGTGTGGTATCAATCGAAATATTTTTGAAATCGTAATTATTTGGACCAACGGTACCGATTTTTCAAAAAATTTCTTGTAAAATTTGAGGAAAAACAAAACAAAAAAAAAACTAGCTACTTGAAAATGGATTACGGTGTGAGAAAGTGGAGTTGGCCCACACTCCAATTAATTATTTTATCAAAGGGCGATAAAATTTGTAAACGTTCAAAAAATTCACCTATTGCTTTCCCCATATACATAATATAATGTACAGGGTATTGTGAAAAAGTATTGTGAAAAAATTCGAATTCGAATTTTCGACGGAAGAGCTCGTTTCAAGCATCCCTGAACTCAAATTTTGTACGTTTTTGAGGTGATGTGTGTGTGTGTGTGTAGGTGTCTCTGTGTGTATGTATATGTGTCCATATGTGTATGTATATATGTGTATGTTTGTGTTTACGTTAGTGTCATGAGTATCGCACGCGATATCTCATGAACGAATAGAGCGTTTAGAATGAAATTTGATACAGATATTACAATCGGTGAATACTAGAGTCTTATTGATTTAAAACTCACTCGAATGTTCGGAAGCCCCCCCCCCCACTATTTTCGAATGAAATTTTGAAAAAAATCATCAAGAAATTAGAGCCCTTAATAATGTTAAAATCATTCCTTGTTGTTGTTGAGACCCAGACCATCCGACCTACCAGAAACGTGTAAGGTAACTGTTTTTACGGCCGGGAAGTACCACCCAATTTAGATCGGAACCCAGTGAGGGAGGCATCCACAGAGACTGTACCCTCCTTCCCCAACCACCAACCTCTCGGAAGGACTTACGGACCCACTTGGTTAACGTGATCGTACTCCGCGTGAACACGGCGGCAGTTTTGGCAGTGGCGGAAATCGAACCCGGGCATACCGAGTGCAATTCTCGCGCGTTAACTACTGGACTACCGCGCCCATACAATCATTCCTTGTGTAATATTTCATTAGAAAACGAATGACACAAACTTAAGAACGCTATCATGAACCGTTCTCGAGATATTGCTCATTTTTCAAATTATTTTATAACAGAATCACGTAAAACTAAATAAAGTATTAAATCTTGTGAAATACGTTCACTTTTCATACGTAATATTATGTGATACATTTGTTAACATCAGTCTCGTAACATCAGTTCCATTCTCAAAGGAAGAGACTTTGGGTAATAGTTTTGTATTTTGACACCTAACAATTCGCCAATAGTCATTTATATATAATAAAAGCTTATCTTTCCGTTTGTCTGTAATGCTAGGCGATAAATTTGCGAACTTGGCGATAAATTTACGAACTTGGCGATAAATTTACGAACTTGGCGAATTATTTATAGAAATATTGCCTATGATATTTCGCTCTAGATTGCCTATGATATTTCGCTCTAGACTAGCAACATATCGTCAAAATTGCAAAAGTAACGCCAAATTGAAGCTTTAATTATTAAAATATTTATAATATAATCACCATGATTTATTTGCCTGTTTATCTATCTATCTCTGGGTAACGCTTAGCGAAAATGTTGGCAACGAATTTGGTGAGATATTGCCAACTAGGCTACTTTTTTAAAAGTTGCCAAATTGAATAAAATGGCGTCAAATCGATAAAAATGACGCTAAATTAATAAAAATTACTCCAAATCAATGAAATTAATTCTGTTTTAAACGGGGATAGTATTTTACTGATGTTTCGGAAGCATTTATCTGTTAGTCTAACCGTTCCACTTGGCGACAAATTTGGTGAGTACTTAATGTCGCCACATTTATCAAAATATTGCCAAATTAAAATGTCGCCAAATCGATAAAAAAATGTCGACAACTCGATAAAAATGTCGACAAATCGATAAAAATTTCGCCAAATGGTCAAATATGACGCAAAGTTAATGAAATTAATTGTGATTTGAAAGAGGATAATATTGTAATGATATTTCGGTAGCGCTGGCCTGTCAGTCCAACCATCCCACTTGGCAACAAATTTGGCAAAACCTTAAAATGTCTCTAAATTGATTCAAATATCGCCAAATTAACGACAATATTGGCAAATCTGTAAAAATGTCATCAAATTGATAAAAATGGTACCAAATTATTAAATTCATTGCGTTTTGAAAAGTGATAGTATTGTAATGATGTTTCGACAGCGTTTATCTGTCAGTCCAACTGTCTCACTTGGCGACAACGTTGGCGAGTTTTTTAAAATGTCTCAAAATAGAACAAAATATCACAAAAATTAACGTAAATGTCACCAAATGGATGAAAATTCAATATCTTGGAAAGAATATAAGAATCTACTATAAGGAAAAAGCTATTTCTCTGTTCATCCGTCCGTGACATTTGGCAAAATATTTGGCTGTATGTCGCAAATATCGCCAAATTCATAAAAATGACAGGTAATATTTTGCAAATTTTGAATTTCATTATATGACGGACATACCTTATAGATTTATATAGAGTCAATTGCTTTTTTCAGATGTAGTCAATATTGAGAAACGTCAATTTAAAGTTTCGCGAAATATTAGTTAATTGGGTACTTTAAAATAGTTTTACATATTGCCATCCGGAAAGCGCCCAATGAACAATTTAACATTAAAAGTATAGCGAGATTGTTAACATCACTAACACTTTTAACATCACTAACGGGTCTTTTTGGGTATCGCCTATGCATGTATATATATATATTATATATACAAGGTGTCCCAAAAAGATTAAAACGCGCTTTAATTCTTTACCTGTTGAAGATAAGTGGGCAATGTAAATTGCAAAAATGTTGAAAGTAAGGTAGGAAATAAGACTACGTTAATGAAATAGTCCTCCCATTCATTTTCAAAAGTTACACTTCTTAAATTTTTATACGACCCCCTTAGACAAATTGGGTCAATCAGAAAATTTTTATTTTTAATGCATCAAGACCATTAAAAAAACCCGCATATCTGTATCTTTAGAATTGAGCGAGTTATATTTAATTGAAAATTGAACATTGTGAATGGAGACCCTATATCAAATTAGAAATGTAAATATGTGACATATCACACAAAAGATAAAACTGAATGATAATCCATAGTGTCGTGACGGAATTCGTCACTCCTTTGTAAATTGCATAACTTCTGTACTTTTTAAACTTTTATTTAATTAATCTGTGTCCTGGAATCCTCATGTCATTATATATTTTACCATATTTAAATTTATTTGAATCTGTATTGAATTGTGGCCATTTTTATTTCATAATAATTCTTTCACACTCGAGGAACAGGGGGGTCCGTTGCTCAAGGTCGCACTTGTTTGCGGGTGGAGACAGTTGTCTTTGCTCTTCTTGACTTCACGTGGCAGCTGCACGGGCCTTGAACTTTGCCGTTTGTAGGGGCGGATCCCTGGATGTATTTGAAATGAAAGAATTTTCGATTGGCTGAAAAGAGAAGATGTGAGCCCCTCTTAAATTTTAATTGGCCGGGTTCTGGATCCACCCGGAGTGTTTAAAAGCTGCAAGATTCTTGTTTCGGGGCTCTTTCCCTGGAAAACATCGTCGAACCCACGAACGGCTCGGAACTTATCCTTCAGGCTAAGTTCTGTCGCTGTGGGGCTTGGGGGGAGATGCCACTGCCGCCACCATTGCCACTACATTGACTGGGCCTTCGCTGATGCCGAGCCTCGACGCTTGCTGCCGCCGTTGACCGTCCGGGAACCTCCTGTTCCGGATGCCTGCAGACCGCTTCGGATGAAGTCCGTGATGAAGCCTGAGCCCTGTGCGGCTCGTATGCTAATTGCCTGCCTGCCACCTCTCCGTGGTCGGGGAAGATTTCTCCCCGAGGGAACTCTGGTGGATGTTTTGACTTCAACGTTTCTGAGTCCTTCCAGATGTGGAGGTAAGCGACTCTTTTCGGTAATTGGAGGCTGCTGCCTCGACTGTCTTGTGTTCTGGCGAACTGAACCTCCTGATGTATTCTCAAGATTCTTCAGAGCTAAACTGATAGTAAATTAATATTTTAAAGTAAAATAATTGAATTGAATTAAATTGATAATTAAGTATTAAGCGTTCCTCGAGTGTGTGATTTCTCTCCACGACCATACCTTAGTTAATATTAGTGAATATGTTATATTAATATGTAAATTTTGGAATTAATGATTTATTGAATTGATATTTAAATTCCGGCAAAGAGCCGATGATTTTCAGTAGAAGAGGTCCAGTGGTTTAAAGTTGATTACAATTCAGAAATTGTATTTGATATGCTAACTCCTTTTCCTAAGATTTAATAAATTGGAATTTGAAATTAAACTGTGTTTTTATTTGTGTTGATTTATGTATTTTTGAGCTCTGGATGAGTTCTTAAAGGTAAAGGTATTTTCTGTTTATTTTGGATTTTGGTTGGGTTTTCCGCAGGTCATCAATTGGAATATATCCAATTGACGAGAGGTGTGTTTAGAACCTGGGTATAAGAAAATTTCCTGAGAAAGTTAGACTTTCTCGGTCGGGCGGGAATCCGTTGCGACTTCTGATGCCCTCGGAATTCCCGTTGTGACAATAGAGACATTTTTACAAATTCCTCGTAGGCTCACGATACAATCACGGATTCTTAAGTACTTTTCACTAACTTTTTCAATAATTAAGTACTTTTAAGTACTTTTTTTTATCTAAACAGTTTTCATCGTCAATTTGTTTATGATCCCTATTTTCACTATTGAAACAGCCTTTCAAATGGTGCGGAAAAGTGGCATAAGTCCGATTTTTCCATTATCATAATTCGGTTGATTTTAAAGATACAGATATGCGGGGTTTTTTTAATGATCTTGTTGAATTAAAAATAAAAATTTTCTGATTGACCCAATTTGGCTAAGGGGGTCGTATAAAAATTTAAAAAGTGTAACTTTTTGAAAATGAATGGGAGGACTATTTCATTATCGTAGTCTTATTTTCTACCTTACTTTCAACATTTTTGTAATTTACATTGCCCACTTATCTCCAACAGGTAAAAAATTAAATCGCGTTGTCAATCTTTTTGGGACACCTTATATATTATCTTTGTCTATGTATATTTATGTATGTATTCGTGTATTGTTTTTCTGTGTTTTATTTTACCGTCCCTTGTAACTTCTCAAAACCCTTTGGATGAGATAGATGATAAAGCAGATTTTTTTCTTTATCATAATTTAGTTGATTTTAAAGATACAGATATGCGGGATTTTTTAATGATCTTGTTGCATTAAAAATAAAAAATTTCGACCTGATTAATAACAAAAAACTTTTATTTCATTTGCGTAGCAATTTACGTTGCAATTTCTATATTTATTCTGAGTGCGAAAAGCTTCTCTTGATTAAACTCTAGTTTTTATTTGACAGTTTTTTCTAGAATGTTATAAAACACAATTTAGAAGTAACTCTAATAGAGCTAGTTGCTATTTACACGAGAAACTTAAGATCAGTTTCACATGAATCTATAAACATTTAAAATTTCCTGGTCGGCATCAAATTAAGGAAATGAGACAAAAAAATACGAGTCTAATTATTTTTTATTACAATCACTGATATTTAAGTACTATTTAACGAACGACAATTCACTTATACAATTACTTTAATATGAATTGCCCATTATTTACCCATTTATGCATTAAATTTGCCTTAGAATTCAAATTTATGAGTGAAATAAGAAGATTAGATCCTGATGCCAACTTTAATATGCATCCTTGTAAATAAACATATCCTTTGAACTTACCGGATTGCGCAATCTGTTTAGGAATATTTTAATGATCGCTAATTAGCATAATTTCCTTATTACCGTGGCTGCCGTTTAATTAGTGGAACGTGACTGTAGGGCTCTGCTTTCTAGAAATCCAAAGGTTTTTATTCCCGGGGCGGGGTAATAAATGGACGAGAAACTCGCAATTTCGTGACTACTTTAAATTGAACGACCTTGAGAACAAAAGTTAAAATGCTATTGTCATTTCCCCGGGACTTGATTTGCATGTATTATTCAAGAGAAGGAACAGAAACCGTGAAAACGTTGGTTGGTGTGTGCTTCACGAATACACAATATGCGAAAATTCAGATATTTGTTGTTGAATTTAAAATGAAGAACACTACAATTTGTGGTGTAGAGAGCCGAAATCATTAAACATTCCGGAAGTACCATAGTTATGTGAAATTAATTTTAAAAAACATCTAATGTGGGCAGCACATGACTTTCCTTATATAATGCAATGACTTTACTACTTTTACAATAAAAAAAAATAGATTATTTTTATAGTAGATATTTATATTCTTTCCAAGATATTGAATTTTCGTCAATGAGTCGACATTTTCATTGATTTAGCGTCATTTTTATCCATTTGGCGAGTTTTCGTTAATTTAACAACATTTTAAAAAGTCGCCAAGTTGGCGACATTTCACCAAATTCCTCGCCAAAATCTCGCCAAGCTTTATGGACGGAGAAATAAGTTATTCTTACAGCAGATAAATGACTATTGGCGTTCAAATACAAAAGTATTACTCAAAGTATCTTTTTTCATGAATGGAACGAGCTAGATCCACGAGAATGATGTCAACCAATTTATCGCATGGTATTACATATGAGAAGTGAACATGTTTCTCAATAGGAAATATTTTTTTATTTTATTTTATATGACTTTTTGATAATTGTTTTGAAAAATGCGCAATATCTCGAGAACGGTTCATGTTAGTGTTCTAAAATTTATGCCAATCGTTTTTTAATGAAAAATTACTTAAGAAACGTCTATTTGCGTAACTTTATTAGAGATTTTGATTTTTTGACGATTTTTTTCAAAATTTCACTCGAAAAGTTTAGGGTTGTTCTGAACATTCGATTGCGTATAAAAACAATAGGCCCTCAGTGTTTACGGATTATAATTTTTGCACCAAATTTCGTTCGAATCGGTCCGTTCGTTCGTCAGTTATCGTCTCCACAGACTCACTGACACACACACACACACATTCACACACATACACTTTCACACATACACACACACATACACACACACACACACATCACTTCAAAAATGTTCGATTCGTGAGCAGGGATGCTTGAAACGTACTCTCCCATCGAAAACTCGAATTCGAATTTTCGACTCCGTCACAATACTTTCCTTATACATTATTGTATATAAGGAAATTAATATCATGCAGTTAAGTATCATTGGCTACCACCATAGCACGGTGAAATTACTTTAAGTAGCAAATAAAATTTTATTGGCACAAATATTCCTTATTGGTCCTAAAAGGGAAAGGATTCTGTTCTTTAAGAATTTTTACATTATCATGCTACTGTAAAGAAAAAGTATTGTTACGAAGTATCTTTGGAATCGTGGGTGTACACTCAGGATGCAAAAATGAGCCTAAACCTATAACTAAGACACTGTTCATTCACAAGCACAGAGTAAACAAGAACACTATTTAGTAAAACAACACTTAAATGCTTCACTCATTTCACAAAATAACGGATACTATTGTCTAAACATTAACGAAAGTCACAGTTCAATGTAGCTCGTATCACGTCAACTTCTTAGCAACTGAGTGATGACTCTTATTTTTTATAGACCCTCTATGGAAATTTCTTTTAAATCTTTTATATTTCGTAGAATACTAGTTGTTTCTGGGTGTTTCTCGAACCTTCGAGAAGTCGCCAAACGCCGCCAAATTGTCGATAAATCGCTAAATCTGGTAACCCATCTTCGAACTTCGATATATTGCAACCCTTCGCGCCGTGGTAAATGATGCCTGTACGTGTGATTTCTCCATCTGGTCTTCGAAAAAAACGAATAGGAACAATAGTAATAGGAACAAAAGAAACCCCAGTACGTTCTACAAATTCACAACACTATATAGATGTAAGCTCAGACATTACATTAGGGCTGTCAATCGTGTTGCATAATTTTTTTATTAAAAGAGTTTTTTCTTTCAAAAATATCCGTAAAAGTATTGTTTACTCGAAACTTTTCATCATTAAAGCATGTTTTATGATCTCTTGAACTAATTTCGGACACATTTAGGAAGGTGCCCATGTGTGTGTGTGTGTGTGTGTGTGAACTCCATAACTCAAGAACGAATGTACTCAGCTATACCATTTTATGTATAGATACAATATGTACAAACTATAGAAACACTTTTTAGGAATTCTCATGTTTGGAATTCGAGTAATTCGAATTTTGAGATTTCTATAGTATTATTACTTTCCTTATATACATAATGTATAAAGAAAGTATTGTGACAGGGTCGAAAATTCGAATTCGAGTTTTCGACGAGAGAGCACGTTTTAAGCATCCCTGATCACGAATCAAACAATTTTGAAGTGATGTCTGTGTGTGTGTGTGTGTGTGTGTGTGTGTGTGTGTGTGTGTGTGTGTGTGTATGTCAGTGAGTCTGTGGAGACGATAACTGACGAGCGAATGGACTGATTCGAACGATAGTTGGTACAAAAAACAGAATCCGTAAACACTGAAAGCCTATTGTTTTTATACGCAATCGAATGCTCAGAACCCCCCCCCCTAAATTTTCGAGTGAAATTTTGAAAAAATCATCAAAAAATCCAAACCGGTAATAAAGTTACACACATGGACATTTCTTATGTAATGTTTCATTAGAAAAGGATTGACATACATTTTAGAACTCTAACATGAACTGTTCTCGAGATATTGCACATTTTTCAAAAGAATTATCAGAAAGTCATATAAAATTAAAAAAGTATTTCCTATTGAGAAACATGTTCACTTTTCATATGTAATACCATGCGATAAATTGGGTGACATCATTCTCGTGGATCTAGCTCGTTCCATTCATGAAAAAAGATACTTTGAGTAATACTTTTGTATTTGAACGCCAATAGTTATTTATCTGCTGTAAGAATAACTTATTTCTTCATCCATAACGCTTGGCGAGATTTTGGCGACGAATTGGGTGGCATGCCGCCAACTTGGCGACTTTTTTTAAATGTTGCTAAATTAACGAATAACTCGCCAAATGGATAAAAATGACGACTCATTGACGAAAATTCAATATCTTGGAAAGAATATAAATATCTACTACAAAAATAATCTATGTTTTTTTACTGTAAAAGAAGTAAATTAATTCCATTATATAAGGAAAGTCATGTGCTGCCTACATCAGATTTTTTTCTATGGAACTAGGAGGTTCAACTCCCTGTTTGCTAACGCTCACCAACCCCCATTTGAACCATTATCAGTCCACTGTTTACTCACAATCACCGGATTCTAATTCGCACTTTCGGATTTTAACTCACATTTTAAATAACTTACAAATTTAGTTAGCCAGTGATAGCATCAGTATAAGAGCTCTAAAAAGAAATTAATTTTTTATTCGTTTACATCATTTAAATATTAATTATTTTGAATTGGCAATTATAAAGGCATAAATCTATTAAGCTTCAGCTAGTATTATTTTCCATAGGATATCCATGCTCAAGATCGCTCACCAACCCCCGACGTACATATTAAGTTTTGAAAATTGGATACAAGTTTGCAATTTCTCTACCAATAATATAAAGGAAATAAAAAAATCTGATGTGGGAAGCATATGACTTTCTTTATATAATGCAATGAATTTACAACTTTTACAGTAAAAAAATAGGTCATTCTTACAGTAGATACTTATATTCTTTCCAAGATATTGAATTTTCTTCAATTAGTCGTCAATTTCATTGATTTAGCGTCATTTTTATCATTTGGCGAGATTTCCGTTAATATGGCAGCATTTAAAATGTCGCCAAGTTGGCGACATTCTGCCAAATGGGTCGCCAAAATCACCAAGCGTTATGGACGGAGAAATAAGTTATTCTTATAACAGATAAATGATTATTGGCGTTCAAGTACAAAAGTAATACTCAAAGTATATTTTCTCATGAATGGAACGAGCTAGATCCACAAGAATGATATCACCCAATTTATCGCATGATATTACATATGGAAAGTGAACATGTTTCTCAATTGCTAATATTTTTTTTTAATTTATTGGATAATTTGATAAATTTATTTGTGTGGAAAATGTATAATATCTCAAGAACGGTTCATGCTAGCGTTCTAAAGTTTATGTTAATCGTTTTCTAAGGAAAAATTGCATAAGAAATGTTTATTTGCGTAACTTTATTAGAGGTTTTAATTTTTTGATGATTTTTTCAAAACTTCACTCGAAAATTTAGGGGGGTTCTGAACATTCGATTGCGTTTAAAAATAATAGACTTCCAGTATTCGCGGATTGTAATTTTTGTGCCAGATTTCGTTCGAATCGGTCCATTCGTTCATCAGTTATCGTCTTCATAGACTCACTGACACGCTGACACACACACACACACACACAGACAGACATCACTTCAAAAATGTGTGATTCGTGATCAGGGATGCTTGAAACGTGCTCTCCCGTCGAAAACTCGAATTCGAATTTTCGACCCCGTCACAATACTTTCCTTATACATTATATGTATATAAGGAAAGTAATATACTGTAATGATTTAGACTTCAATTTTTGTTAAAAATATATTTGTTTAAAAATGAGAATATAAGTTAACATTGCAGTTGATTTGACTCGATGTTTGTTTTGTAACAGATTTGCTTATAAAACAAATCAATTAAAGGTTATTAATTAAAATTAAAATTTATTTGACTAATTCACATCGAATATGTAAAGGGCCATCGGCCGTACCGTGCTGAAAACACCTGTTCTCGTTAGATCACCGAAGTCAGGCAGCATTGGGCGCGGTTTGTACTTGGGTTGGTGACCACCTGGGAACACCCCGTGCTGTTGGCACATTTCGGGCGCGGTAGCTCGGTGGTTTGCGCGCTGGATTTGCACGCTACCACAACTGCCGCCGTGTTCATGCGGAGTACGATCGCGTTAAACATGTGGGTCCGTAAGTCCTTCCGAGAGGTTGATGGTAGGGGAAGGAGGGTACGGTCCCTGTGGATGCCTCCCCCACTGGGTTCCGGTCTGAAATGGGTGGCACTTCCCGGCCGTCCAAACAGCTACCTTACACCTTTCTGGTAGGTCGGACTGTCTGGGTCTCAACAACAACAATAACATCGAATATGTTTAAATAACAAATATAGAAAACGCATAATGATTAAGACTTCAATAACCATTCAATAACTTAGAAATTATGTTAGCCAATGTTAAAGAAAGTCTTAATGATACCTTCAGTACATGTTATGACTATTTTAGCGTGAAGTCCGTCTATCAGTCTGTGGTCGATTTCCGATTTCTTCTGTACACAATTGCTGCCACAAATATTAACGGGTTTTCACGAAATTTTATAATCGGATTTGACAACGAAAAGTTTAGAATTAGATCAAATTTTTTGAAAATCAAGCTAAAATTTATTCGACATTTATATTTCGCACTGAGAGAAAAGCGGAATTGCCCACTAAAGACAACATGTCTCGAAAGGGACACTGCCCAGGCTGACCAAGCTCGTCATCAATCCAGACGGTTCTGCCCATGTGAGGTGGCAGTGGTAGGCGCCTTAATGGATGTCTACACCTAACCAAACCTTCCAGCAGTCGTCTCTGAATTGTATTTCTTGATATAAGATGCATGGAGGATTTCGAAAACCTTCGAATGACCGATAATGATGCAATTTAGGTGGACGAGGCTCCTCTCCTGACTGCACGATCCTCTTCGGTAGTTGTCTGTCTGAGGCGTCCTGAGCCTCTACGACGATTACGTATGCCTTCTCTGATACACTATTGCAGACACCGAGCAACTACCACAGCACTCCGACCTAGACGGCGATTGATTCGTCTGTGTGACAAACCAGCTTCTCTTAGACCTATGATGCAACCTCACTCTAAATGCGACAATTATTCGTAGCTCCGTCGAGTACGTCTCAAAAGCATCTTTGTATACAACTTGCAATATCAATGCAGAAAATCCAGTTTCAATCGCCCGTGAGTGAAAACGCAGGTCGTTTTAATTATTGCAAGATGCGTGCATATTTTCTTCGCAACATAGTATTTTTTTTTCCTATACATTATACTATGTAAAGAAAGTAAAAAGGTTCCATGACGCAAAAATTCATTATCCTGCTAATGTTTATCTACTCAGGGTGTGAACTCTAAACTCAATTATTCTTTCTTTGATTTTGACATTAAATAGCTCTTAAATTAAGATAAAAATCGAAAAATTACTTATTTCAGCGTGTTTCTAATATTTTTTTACAAATGTACGAAATTTCAAATGTTATATAGTTTTTACAGAGAAACCCGAGGAATGTGAAATTCTTCAAAAATGACGTTATGAGCTAGTATTTTTTACAGGGTGCAGAAATATTAAGAGTGGAAAATTAAGTATTTTCAGAAAATTTGAAGGACAAAATATTGATTTATTGTTTCTTATGGAATTGTGTGTGATTCTGTGGACGCTAGAGGTGTTTGAAAAGGTAAACTAACACAAAAATTGTTGGGTGGTTGAAAATAAAGAACTGTGTCTATTCATAAAAGCACAGTCGAGTTCATTCAGCATCAAATGAAAATATTGTACATATTTTGACTTCTGAATTTATTCCATCAAATATTGTAAACTGTTGCTCAAACTGTCTCAAGTATAAATATAATCATTCAGCTTCTGCAACAAAAATTGAGTCAACGACCCAAAACTAGTAGCTTGCGATTTTTCCCTACACATTTTCTTTATTATTTTTACATTACTTCTCTTTATAATTTCGTTCTTCTCTTTATAATTTTACATTACTTCTCTTTATAATTTCGTTCTTCTCTATAATTTTACATTACTTCTCTTTATAATTTCGTTCTTCTCTATAATTTTACATTACTTCTCTTTATAATTTCGTTCTTCTCTTTATAATTTTACATTACTTCTCTTTATAATTTCGTTCTTCTCTTTATAATTTTACATTACTTCTCTTTATAATTTCGTTCTTCTCTTTATAATTTTACATTACTTCTCTTTATAATTTCGTTCTTCTCTTTATAATTTTATATTACTTCTCTTTGTAATTTCGTTCTTCTCTTTATAATTTTACATTACTTCTCTTTATAATTGAACCATTATCATTTCACTGTTTGCACACGATCACCGGATTCTGATTCGTGCGTTCGGATTTTAACTCACATTTTAAATAACTTATAAATTTAATTAGTCAACGATAGCTTCAGTATAAGAGCTCTAAAAAGAAATTAATTTTTTAATCGTTTACATCATTTAAATATTAATTATTTTGAACTGGCAATTATAAAGGCATAAATCTATTAAGCGTCAGCTAGTATTATTTTCCATAGGATATCCATGTTCGATATCGCTGACCAACCCCCGACATACACATTACGTTCTAAAAATAGGATACAAGTTTCTCGTTCTAGGCACTCAGCTTCGTTCGTTCTAGCTCGTTCACCCTGAGTAAGCAGAAAGCTGAATATATGCACACTGTAGAGGACGTTCAAACAATGAGTGTTATAACTAAGGT
The DNA here is from genome assembly GCA_951213105.1 of Amaurobius ferox. Taxonomy (NCBI): domain Eukaryota; kingdom Metazoa; phylum Arthropoda; class Arachnida; order Araneae; family Amaurobiidae; genus Amaurobius; species Amaurobius ferox. The sequence goes on along the minus strand of OX578152.1, from coordinate 2,757,044 downwards.
GGCAATTATTTCGTCGAGCTAATTTCTGCGAAATTTTAAGAGGTTTTCTGAAATTTCTTGAATATCAAATATATTTGATAATTTAATATTCATTATCTATAATTGCCTAATTTTTATTATAGGTTTAGTTTCGCAACAAAAATTTTCGCGACTTTTTTCGCGAATTTTAAGTTTTTCAGAAATATCGCAAATAGCAAATATATTAAGTCCTTTGACTTTTTAGACAAAGAATTGTTTGCTTTTTTATTCATATAAAGAGAGTCGTTTAAAGTTGCGTTAAAGTTTCGTCGTTTAAAATTTCGTAAAGAGTCGTATAAAGTTTCGTTCATATAAAGATGTCGAACAACCAGACTACTCAACTGACCCTAGGGTTTACAGCCGCTACTTGAGTGGCCGGATATAAAGAGAGTGTACTTCAAGTCAACAAAAGTTCAATAAGTTTCTGGGACACACACACACAAAAATTTTTTTTTTGCCTATAGCTACACAAAGTCGCTCTGTCAAAATTTACAAACAGTGTCAATGCCAAATGATTCTTTCTAAATTTAAAAAACCTGATGTGGGCAGCATATGACTTTCCTTATATAATGCAATTAATTTACTACTTTTACAGTAAAAAAATAGATTATTTTTATAGTAGTTATATATATTCTTTCCAAGATATTGAATATTCGTCAATGAATCGTCATTTTCCATGTCGTCGTCATCAATGAGTCGTCATTGATATAGCGTTATTTTTATCCATTTGACGAGTTTTTCTTTAATTTAGAAACATTTAAAAAAATCGCCAAGTTGGCGACATTCCACCAAATTCGTAGCCAAAATCTCGCCAAGCCTTATGGACGAAAAAATAAGTTAATCTTACAACAGATAAATGACTACTGGCGATCAAATACAAAAGTATTACTCAAAGTATCTTTTTTCATGAATGGAACGAGCTAGATCCACGAGAATGATGTCACCCAATTTATCGCATGGCATTGCATATGAAAAGTGAACATGTTTCTCAATAGGAAATATTTTTTTTTATTTTATATGACTTTTTGATAATTTTTTTGAAAAATGTGCAATATCTCGAGAACGGTTCATGTTAGCGTTCTAGAATTTATGTCAATCGTTTTCTAATGAAAAATGACATAAGAAATGTCTATTTGCGTAACTTTATTAGCGATTTTGATTTTTTGACGATTTTTTCAAAATTTCACTCGAAAATTTAAAGGTTTCTGAACATTCGATTGCGTATAAAAACAATAGACTTCCAATGTTTACGGATTGTGATTTTTACCAAATTTCGTTCGAATCTATCCATTCGTTCGTCAGTTATCGTCTCCATAGACTCACTGACACACACACACACACACATACTTTCACACACACGCACACACACACACACACACACACACACACACACACACACACACACACACGCACACACACACACACAGACATTACTTCAAAAATGTTCGATTCGTGATCAGGGATGTTTGAAACATGCTCTCCCGTCGAAAACTCGAATCCGAATTTTCGACCCCGTTACAATACTTTCCTTATATATATAAGGAAAGTAAAAACACGTTACAGAACATTGAAAATGAATATCTGCGCATGTACAATATAATGTATCAAAACGTTGTCCACTTAAATGAAAATCTTGATCTCATGTAACGGCATTGATAACATTACCAGAAAATTGACGACCGGTTTATAAATGTAAGTATTAGTTTAAAATTAACTACAGTGGAACTCAACTCGACTTTCTTATACAAAATTCATTTTTTTTTCCAAATTTTACAAGCAAATTTTTGAAAACTCGGTTTCGTGGGCGCCCAAATGGTTGCAACAATACAGAGTATCCCCAAAACATTGAAACGCGCTTTAATTCTTTACCTATTGGAGATAAGTGGACAATGTAAATTGCAAAAATGTTAAAGTAAGGTAGGAAATAAGACTACGTTAATGAAATAGTCCTCCCATTCATTTTCAAAAAGTTACACTTTTGAATTTTTATACGACCCCCTTAGACACGTTTGGTCAATCAGAATTTTTTTATTTTTAATGCAACAAGATCATTAAAAAACCGCATATCTGTATCTTTAAAATTGAGCGTGTTATATTTAATTGAAATTCAACACTGTGAATGGGGACCCTATATCAAATTAAAAATTTAAATTTGTGATATATCACAAAAAAGACAAAACTGGATGATAATTTTAATTATGTGCCCCAACCGCGTAGTGTGTACCACTGCTTCAAATGATCTCTGTCTGTGTAATGCTTCATTTAGATGCATTTGTGATAAAAAATTTTGACACATATTAACGTATTTTTGATCTAAACAATTTCCATCGTCAATTTCTTTATGATCCTTATTTTCACTGATGAAACAGCCTTTCACTTGGTACGGAAAAGTGTCATAAGTTAGATTTTTTCCTTTATCATAATTCAGTTGACTTTAAAGATAGAGATATGCAATTTTTTAATGATCTTGTTGCATTAAAAATAAAAATTATATGGACGTAATTTGTCTAGGGGGGTCGTATAAAAATTTAAAAAGTGTAACTTTTTGAAAATGAATGGGAGGACTATTTCATTAACGTAGTCTTATTTCCTACCTTACTTTCAACATTTTTGCAATTTACATTGTCCACTTATCTCCAACAGGTAAAGAATTAAAGCGCGTTTCAATCTTTTTGGGACACCCTGTATAGTGTTACCCTTCACTTTAAAGGACTTTAAAAAAATCGTTCGTTTGCTACCATACTTGATAATGTACCCCCACCCCCCGGGAGGTAACTTACTCCCCAAGAAAGGATAATGACGTCGCGAGCGAAAAAAAATTTTTTTTGCAGCTACTTTTCACAACAATTATTGAAACTATGAAGTCTTGTGATCTTTGAGCCATAAATAAACCCGTTTATGCATAATTGTGTCACATTTTGTCCTGTACTGCCATATCAAAAATATATAATTTAGCAAAAAATTCAAGCTTTATTGATAACAAAAGCGGATATTAAAGTTTCGTGAAAATCCATTAATATTTTCGCCTACTATAGGGTATACAAGAAATCGACCACAGACATTAGACAATCAGACATCACTCCAAAAATAGTCAAAACGTGTTCAGGAGGTCTTAAAACATATATTGGCATCAAAATCTGGAAACAGAAAATTTTCGGGAAAACAATAATTTCTCAATATGAGAAAATAAAAATTGTAATATAATGCTTATTGATTTGCGTAGTAGTGACTTGTATTACTGCCTCGTAACAGGTGGATTTTTTAAAAAATGTTAATGAAAATTGTCGGCTGCAAAATTTTTCCCTAAATTCAAGCGAAATTTCCTGATTGACCCCACGCCCGCACCACTAAATTGGCCTTTCCCCCCACGCCATAAAATCACTGCCCTAGTTATAACTCCTCCTGCCTACATCGAAAGCTCCAGCTTTTTGTCGGTTCTGAAACGGGAATATTTTACTGATTCAGGACACATTACAAATGAGGAGGGTCGACGATCAGATAGGGAATGGTTATAGTGCCAGAATTTGTCTTTCAGTATAGATCCTAAGGAGAACTATTATAATTGTGCAGCGAATGAATGCTCTAAACCTCTATTTATGACCTAGCTTTAGCTCATTAGCAAAACCGGTTCAACAATTGCCACATTTGACTGATCTAGAACTATTACTATTTCGAATGAGAAAGAGAAAAAAACATCTTTAAAATCCAAATGCAATTATGAACGTAATCCATTTCTTTTAGACCTTGAGCGATTATCTAATTGCTCGAATATTTAACACCTTGACACCCTCCCCCCCCCCTTCCCCTATCAGTAAGCTAACTGGAAACGAAGCTGACCTCCTGGTGATTCAATAATCAGCATAATTACAGTCGAGAATTTATTGCGTTTTAAACTGAGGGCTTGACTTCGCTTCGTGTTAAAGTAGACCTTGGCCAGACCTGAGCATTGAGAAGTAAAATATGCTGAAAACTGTTAGTAATTCTGCACTTCCGAAAACACATGCTGAGCTGTTTTAAAGCAGTTTCTAAATTAAGGGAACTGGACACTTTTTACATGTGAGAAACATTCGAAATACAAAGTTTTGGATGTTTCTTATAAATCGGGTGCTTCGAGATAAATGCATAACATTTTCAGATTTAATAAAAATAATATTATTTGATTGTAGAAAATTTGTTAAAAAGATAAAATAGTAATATTCATGCACTTAAAAATATATTAATTATTGCGATATTTTTATAAAAGCATCTTGTGTGGTTATCGATTAAAATAAGCACACCCAATTTCATGAAAATCGTGGACAGGGGTATTTTTCAGAACTTTTCAGAGAATTTCCTTTTCTAGCATAATAGACTTTTTACATAGTATAAAGTACAGGAAAAGTATTGTGACGGGATCAAAGGTTAAAATACGAGTTTTCGGAGTATTACGTATCAAGCATTCCTGAACTCGAGCCGAACTTTTTTGAGGTGATGTCTGTGTGTATATGTGTATGTGTGCATGTATGTGTGTGTCTCAGTGAGTTTGTGGATGCGATATCTCACAAACGAATGGGATGTTTCGAGCGTAATTTGGTACGATTATTACGAACCTGAAATACTGGAATCCTACCGATTAAACGCGATCGAGTCTCCCAAAATTTTAATGTTTCTTTTTTTTTTATCAAATGGCCAGTCACTTGACTTCCATCATTCGCCTATTATATCGCCTAGGAACGTGAACCATTTAGCCGTCCTAGGACGTTGCCCCAGGCGCTCCAGAGGGGGGGTGGAACACACTGCGTCCAACAACACAACATCCATGCCTTACGTGGGACTCGAACTCACAACGCCGCGGTCGAACGATCGCTTGGAAACTCTCGCCTTGACCGCTCGACCACCGCGTCGGCAATGAATTTTTGATAAAATCATAAAAAATCAAGGCACTTAATAATGTCAAATAAATATTCATATTATACGTAATTTTTTATTGTAAAACGAAAATTCCAAACCTTTAAAACGCTAACTCGAACTGTACTCGAGATATTGTACTTTTTCAAATAAATGTGCCCAACAAATTACATGAAAATTAACAGTAGAGAGTATCATCAAACATGTAACACTTGGCGAAAAATTTGGCAGCCTCGGAGACCCATTTGGCGAAAGATATCCATAAGTGAATTGGGTACTTCAAAATAGCTTTACATGGTGCCATCCAGAAAAGCGCCCAATGTCAATATACAACGTTATAAACATTGTACCCTGGATCTTGCCCATCATTATTTCGCATTGATAAAGTACTTGCATTGTGTAGATAAAGTTATGTGCTACCCATATCAGATATTTTATATCATGGCAATATTTTGAATTTAAAACAAGAGGATTGGGGGCAATTCTGAGATTATCCACGTAAAACATGGGCATTGCTCGGAGCCAAACTATATACATTTTTTAAAAATGTCTTTTCGGCATTCACATCTATATACAAAATAGGCAGTATACCACCTAAATCGGATCCAAACCACTTCAAAGGTTTTTTAGATTACAAAGAGCCACTGATTTCTACAAAATCTCGTTTTTAACACTTTACATCATAGTTGAAAAGTATTTATGACTTTGTTCATTCTGTCTGTATGTCTGTATGTATGTCCGTTCGCACGATAACTGCCGTAAAAATGACTTCATCAAAATGAAATTTTAGTATGTTATTGAGACGGTGTGTGGAACACATGGGAATGTAAATGAATAATATCACCCAATAACTTTCAGATTGAACCCTGGGTTCAACAAATCCTATACATTAAATCCTATGAGACTTAATTTTTCAAACATTTTTAAGCGAATTTAAAATTTACAAATTGGTTCGAAAATTTTAGGAAATAATCAAATTATCCCATAAAATACAAAAAAAAAATTTTAGCAAATATGTTCGGTAGTTTTTTAAATAAAAATTAAAACAGTAATGATACCCATATAATATGAAGAGATCACGTGGCCCACTTCTAAATAAAATACGTCATCCATCTTTATTTCCCAGTGTAAAAATCGTGATTTTTAAAATTCTTTTAAATATATATTTCCTGTTGTATCAGTTCTAAAAACGTTTTATTTTTGCGTATTTTCTGTGCATCTATATTCCAACGCAATTACAATATTTTTGAGTTTAAATGATCATCAAACTTTGATTATTTCTGCAACGAAGTCTAATTTTAATATATGCAGAATGTAAGCAAGTTATTATGAGTTGTATAAGAATTGCTGAATTTTTTCAGGCAAAATTAACTCTGGAGTCTGGAGTAAAAGTGTATAAATGAACTATTCACTGCTTTTACATAGAGAACCAGACGAATTATATTTCGATAACGTCATTTGCATAAAGTTCATTTTTTTCGATGAAGTTTTAAGTTTTCAAATATAATAAATTATTGTAGTACTGTGATCATTTAAAATGTATGATCTCCGAATGTATCGCATTTTAGAGATGTTTAAAGAAAATTGCATTTCAGTTGGAAAGGGCTTCATAATAAATGCTTTATGCATAATTGCTCTTTCTTGTTCCTTTTGCGTTCACCTCTACATAATATACGCAATATATCATCTAATTTGGGTCCAAATCCCTCCAGGATCTTTTCAAGATAATGAAGAGCCAACAAATCTGATAAAATCCTGTTATATAGAAAAACTATATTCATTTTTTAGAATTTTATTCTCTGCGTTTTCATCTATATAGAATATATTAAATTTGCCATCCAAATTGGTTTCAAATCGCTTAAGTGATTTTCGTGATGGCGGGCAGTCAACGATTTGACACCCGCCCACACATCCACAACCCGATAAAAGTCATTTCTGGTATCTAGGGATCCTAACAATGTATTTACAATGTTAGTATGAAAGGAGTTAACAATTTTATGTGGTACGAAACATTAGCTGGAAAAGGAGCTACAAAAGTGTCCTCATGTTTGTACCAGCTAATAAATTCCTTCAATGATGGAAAAGAATTTATGTTTATGTCTTCTTCGACCCAGACCGTCCGACCTATCCAAAAGTGAAAGTTACTGTTTAGACGGCCGGGAAGTGTCACCCAATTTAGACAGGAACCCAGTGGGGGATGCCTCCCCAGGGACCGTACCCTCCTTCCCCTACAGCCAACCTCTCGGAAAGACTTACGCATCCACATGTTTAGCGTGATCGTACGCCACGTAAACACGACGACAGTTTTGGGCAGAGGCGGGACTCAAATTCGGTTCGTCCGAGTGCCATGCCATCCCCGAGCGCTAATCACTGGGCTGACGCTCCCCCTGTGTTCATGTCTGACACTTGCAAAGGACAAAATTTCAACGCAGTCGTGTCTACCACGTTTTTGTATAACGTTCAAACAACGGATATTCCAAAAGTAGTCCATTATTTTTTTAGCCAGGGTATTTTCAGATATAATGTGATTGCCGCAGAATTGGCGATAAAATACCAAAAATCTAAATTCTTGAATTCAACAAACAGAGATTTATTTTTTTAAACATAAGATTGTAACATTATTATAAGTATTCCCTGAAAAATAAAGACGTTTCTACGATATTAATTTCCAAATTTAGTAATTAATATTTTTAATTTTACTTAAATAAGAATAGAAACAAGCAAAACAATACATATGAATACATATCCTCCAAACAATACATATCCTTCTGGGTGATACAAATGGCTTCAAAAACTGGGAAATATGTAATGAAAGAAATCACCCAAGAAATAATATTTAACTTTAATGAATCATGTCGTACTGTTGTATAAAATAACAGATAGATAGTAATGAGGAACCAGTAAAATAGCTATAAATAGTTTGGTTCCGAAGGAGGGTCCCAAAAATACGCATTTATTTTAAATATGGCAACTCCCATGAAACTTTCAAATCTTTTAAAGTCCAAAGAAGAATTCTTTGCAGATTTATCTTCTGCACTTTACAATTGAAACAAAAATGTAATGGCCCGCTGCAGATCCAGGAAGAGATGAATAAAGGCCTCATGAACTTATGTCGAGGAAATATTATTCTTCAACTTTATCATGGGTCTACAAGGGTCTCAATGAAGGTGCCAATATCATTATGAAAGTCGATTAGGATGAAAGCGATGTTGAAAGTTTTGAAGTCTAAATAGCGTTTCGATTATTATTTCCCCCAGTTTGCATTATAATTTATGTTTCTTTAAACTAACCATTCTAACTGTTTCGGTTGTTGGACCACCAATCGCCGTGCTAATCAACATACGTCTCTGCGTTCCTGGAGTGGAAACTGGATAAGTTTCAGATTGTGGGAGATTCAGAGAGATTGGGGGATTCTAGTAAGATTTCGACTTTAGTGAGTTGGAGTGAAGGAGAAGGCATGCGGATAGATTGGGATGGGTGCGGAATTTGGCCGCCAGTCTAGTGGAAAAACCCCACTTAGATACAACTATGACTGAAAAAGTCTGGTATCCCAGATTTAGCCACAATACGAAGCGAGGTAAAAAGAATGCCATTGGTAAGCATAAAAACTTTGTAAATCATCTATGGAGTAAAAATTATCATCGGCACGTCAAAGGTATTATCCTGTATAATTGTAATTCATTCTGAGCATGTACAATAAAAGTTATTGTCTATATCGTCAGTTGCTTTAAACAGCCAGCTGCTGTAGTTTCTGCGAAGTCCACTATAAAAATAGTTTGATTAAAAACATTGCAGTCTTATATTATTGCCCTGGACCGAAAAGTCCTGTATATGCAGCAAAATATAGGTTTGAGTTGCGTCACTTTGTTAACAAAGATAAGTATGGATAGGAAATCCCGCAACATAAATGCTGCGTGGTAAATACCACACGTTCTTTCAGAACGCTATAAACACTTAATATGTTCATGGAACATTAAGTTAAAGACTGTCGTGATCGTAAGTGGTTTAAGCTGAAAATTAAAAGGTAATTAAAAGGTTTGGAAATGAGGACACGAATTAGATTTAAAATAACAAAAAGGTTTTATTTACACTATTTAACATTAAAATATGAAAAGATAAGATTTGAGCTTACAAGTTGCTCCCTTAAAATATTAACACCTCGTAAATCCTTATTACCTCGTAATTCATTAATCATTAATTCTACCATAATCTTACTCACAATTCTCAAATATTAAAATAGTCCAAAAAGGCTAGTTACTTTCATAACATTATTCCTCACAGAGAGGTATTAAAAGAGCGGAGAGGAGAGATACTCAATTACTGAGTGCTGTGCGAAGTCAAAGGCCTTACCTCGGCTTCTTGGGACATCGGCCGGGTGTTCGGTTGATCAGGCAGGGGATCGGGATGGATCTCGCTCCGACGAGGTTTTTAATATCTTAACTTCACAAAATCTAAAAAGGCATTCTCGACTTTTTTCTGCCAAAAAAACTCTCTTCAAAACTTTGATCTCTCCTCCCTCTCAAATTTTATTCGCTGCCAGGTCCTAAACCCCCTTCAATATTATTGGAGAACACTTGTATCATCACTTTCAGTGACCAGTCCGTGACAGAAGGGCTTGGCCAGTAGCCCCTGAATTATTACTTGCAGGTGGCTGGGGTCCCACGCTCCTGCGTGAACCCCTGGGCTTAACTGCGCCCCCAACGACCGCTTACCCCCCGATGCGTCTTCCTCCTTCATGTACTGGACCACACGCATGCAGTCCAAGCTCCACTGACCCTTCCCTTTGCAGGTGGCCAGGGAGGAACCTTATACATATTTGTAACGGGGCTAGGGACCGTCCTTTGCAGGTCGCCTTCCTCTCCAATATTTAACAATGTCACATATTTTTAGAAAACACTATGTGACAATAAATATACTCCTCCGTATAGAGTAACCAACAAGAGTCGATGAAGGCAAATACTCTACAAAGTGAAGATAAACAAAATTATTAAAGAGCATGAATGTATAGGTTAAAGAGAGTACATATTCTTAATAAAAATGTAGTTAAAAAATATGTAATGTGCCTTAAGCCAAATTAACTTTAATGTCAAAAAATGTTATCTGCACCTCTTTAATGTTAATTAATTAATTCAAAATTATTAGACAATACAATAATAAATAAGTGTTGGTAAATATCACTTAATATAACCTTATAATATGTAACTAGTTTCTGTTTGACCATATTGATAATGGTTTATGAGAAATAAAATGATAAAATGCAATCAAAACAGTTTTCTTCATTTCTGAAAATCATGATTTCATAGTTAACGTTGTTTGACACTAAACCCTCTGTACTCAGTGTGCTCTCATTCTGTTCGGTATACAGCAGTATGGTTTTAATTGCATTTAGCCTTTCCGTATGCAGTGTGTGAGGTCTAAACAACCATTTGATTATTATTTTCCTCGGTTTTCGTAATTTATGTTTATTTAAACAAACCATCCTAACTGGTTCGGTTGTTAGACGAATCACGGACCTAATCAGTATTTTCTACGTTCCTACGGTAAAATAGGAATATGTTTCGGATCGTGAGAGTTTCAGTGGGTTCATGGAATGAAAGAAGGGCTCTTGAGTAGAAGATGAAGGATTCGAGTAGTGAGTAGAAGAAAACCCCATTCGATACAACGATGACTAGGAAGAGTCTAGTATTCAGAGGGCGGCCTCAATACGGGGCGAAGTAGCAGAATGCCGGGGTAAGCATATAAGTTTTATAAATGCGTATCCATGTAAGCAGTATCATCAGCCTAGTATATTGCAGTAGTTTGCATAATTGTCATCTACTGTGAGCGTGCCGCCCAGGCGGTGAAGTGGATGGCGTCTTCGGCTGCTGTCTAGTGGGCTCGGGTTCGAATCCCGAGTAAGGCATGGATGTTTACTGAGGATAAAGTCAGTCTTCCGCCTTCTGAGTCCTCGTCTAAATGAAAAGCAGCATCTCCTCCAACCTTCGTCAGTCATGCTTGTTTGTATTAAACTTCGTTCTCTTGTCTTGTGTCTTTCTTCGTTCTGTCCTGCTTCCTGCGTCACTGGTCTTGTATTGACTCCGTCGAAAACAGGAGGTCATAAGAAACAACAACAACAACAACAACTCTGAGCGTATGCAATAACAATTAGTATATATGTTTTCCATTACTTTAAACAACAAGCTGCTGTAATTTCTGTGAAATCCTCAATAAGCTGAGTTATATTTAAACAGTGCCATCCTGTGTTATTGCCTTGGGACCGAAAGGTCGAAATATCATGTACTCTAAGTTTAAGCTAAATCACTTTTGAGAGTTTAAGTAAAAATCCTCTACAAAGACATCTACAGGGTGTAAGGAGAGATTTAAACTTTACTAGTATACTTGAGCCTTCTTCTGAACACATATTATCCTCCTCTTCATTCACTTTATTTTCTTCACTCACTTTATTTTCTTCACTCACTAAATTTATCATTTTCAGTCTTCATGATATCATCAGTCAACTCCAGTTACTCATCCTCATTCACCCAATCTTTAATGTTTTCTTCCGTAATAGTTTCTGAAACTAGAAGATTTTTTACTAGCTCTAAGAGGGGAAGGTGGTCTTTATCCTCTCCTTCTTCACCGGTTTCACTGAAAAAATCTTTTCAGGACTTCGCGAAAGTTGATGTTTCAATTTCATCAGAAAAAGTGATGAGTCGGTGAAAAAAAGGGACTAGCTCATATAACATGGAGGCTTCAATAACCGAGACTCGGATAATCGGAGATCTACTGTATTTCTAATCCTAGCATTAATGTAAAATATCTGATGTGATCAACACATGACTTTCCTTATATAATGCAATGAATTTACTACTTTTACAATAAAAAATAGGTTTTTCTTAAAGAAGATATTCATATTCTTTCCAAGATAATGAATTTTCGTCAATGAGTCGTCATTTTCATTGATTTAGTGTCATTTTTATCCATTTGGCGAGATTTTCGTTAATTTGGCAACATTAAAAAAGGCGCCAAGTTGGCGACATTCCGCCAAATTCGCACCAAAATCTCACCAAGCGTTGTGGACGGAGAAATAAGTTTTTTTTTATATCAGATAAATAACTATTGGCGTTCAAATACAAAAGTATTACTCAAAGTATCTTTTCTCATGAATGGAACGAGCTAGATCCACGAGAATGATGTCACCCAATTTATCGCATGACATTACATATGAAAAGTGAACATGTTTCTGAACAGTTAATATATTTTTTTTAATTTATGGGATTTTTTGATAAATTTATTTAAAAAAGTGTGCAATATCTCGAAAACGGTTCATGCTAGCGTTCTAAAGTTTATGTTAATCGTTTTCTAAGGGAAAATGACATAAGAAATGGCTTTTTGCGTAAATTTATTAAAGGTTTTGATTTTTTGAAGATTTTTTTCAAAATTTCACTGGAAAATTTAGGGGGGTTCTGAACATTCGATTACGTTTAAAAACAATAGGCTTTCATTATTCTCGGATTGTGATTTTTGTACCAAATTTCATTCGAATTGCTCTATTTGTTCGTGAGATAGCGTCTCCACAGGCTCACTGACACACACACACCACACACACACACAGACATCACTTCAAAAATGTTTGATTCGTGACCAGGGATACTTGAAACATGCTCTCCCGTCGAAAACTCGAATTCGAATTTTCGACCCAGTCACAATACTTTCCTTATACATTATGCATATAAAGAAAGTAAAAAATGGAATTAGAGCACATTATGAAACTCCATAAAATAAGAAATATTTAAATACCTTTCTATATTGCGCAATGAAATTATCGAAAACTTGTTGAAATCTTCGTGAAAAAGATACAAAATAAATATTTGCAAGAAATTTATGAACGGACCTTCTTAGGGTAACAAGTGTATATTTCATTTTTGACGGAACTACTCATATTAAGAAATTTTTATTCTCTTTTGCACGCTTATTTCGTACAGTGATGCGAATTTTCGGGAAAAACAAAAATGACATCTCCAGAATTGGAAAAGGAAATCCTTAGTAAATCCTTTTTCCCCTACCCCCTCCAAAAATAGATGTTGAATCAATATCAATCATCATCTAAGTTCAATCTATAACCAATTCTGAGAAATAGTTAAAACATTTTAATCGAAACTGGTATCTCTAGAACCGGAACTAGAAATCCTTAGTTGTACCCCTAGTTTCAATAGTGTTTAATTCTGAATACAGATCAATCGTCACCTAACCTCTATCTGAAAAAAAAAATGTGTCAAGGAAATGTGTTAACTGGAAGTAGAAAAGAACCGGAAACTGAAATCCTTATTGAATCCCCCAACCCCTCAGAAAGTTGAAGCTGAATCCATCTCACTCACCATCTAAGCTCTATCTACAGCCAATTATGAGAAATGAATGTTTTAATGAAAATGAAAATTTTTGAACCGGAATTAGAAAAATATTGGAAGTGGAAATCTTTAGTAAACACTCTATCTACTCTGGAATTTGATGCACAATCCATGTTAGTCATCATCTATGGTCATATTAATAGCCAATCCTGAGAAATAGATGTTTTAATCAAAATTTTTAAACCGGCAGTGTGAAGAAACCGGAAATGGATATCCTTGGTGAACCCGTTTGATATTAAATCCATATCAGTCGTCATCTGAATGTTTATAACCGATCCTGAAAAGTAGATGCTGTAAGGAAAATGTAAATGTTTGAATCAAAAGTAACACATTGAGAACTAGAACGGAAATCCTTAGTGAGTCATCCTACTTCCTTCAAAATTCAATGTTGAATCCATATCAGTCATTATCTAAGCTCTGCCTATACCCAATACTGAAAATTAAATGTTTCAAGGAAAATTTTCCAAGCGGAAGTGGAAAAGAAACCGTAAGACGAAGTTTTTAATGAATCACTCTACCTACTTCAGAATTTGATGCTAAAACCATATCAATTATCATCTAAGCTATATTTATAGCCAATCTTGTAAAATAGATATGCCAAGAAAAATGAAAATTTTCGAACCAGGAATGGAAAAAGAACAGGAAATGGAAAAGAAGTAGTGGAAATCTTTTGAATTTTACGTCCTTTAAAATTCAAATCTGAATCCATAGCAGTCATCATCTAAGTGGATCCTGAGAAATAGATGCTTAAATATTTCTTTAGTAGAAACATCAATGGAAAAGAGGGCTGCAACCAATCACGCAATTTAAGCAGAAGTTTTGTAGTGATATTACTTTTCGATACATAATTTTGTTTTCATATCTTCTTCTCAAAAATGTTGGATAAAACCCACAATTCGAGATACAACTTGCGTTTTCAATGGATCCTGTACACATACCTAAAATTTTGATTTTTATAAAAAAATTTCACTTAAAATTATGTTTTACATCTGTAGCGAAAAAAAGAACATCTTATGACTTTTCTCATGCTCAGGATTACGCAGCTGTTTATTTAGGTCTCAAAAATTTTTGGCTCTTCTTAAATCTCTTTTGGCTCTTCTTATATCTTCAGAAAGATTTACTAAAAAATTTACTAAAATTTTGATTTTTATAAAAAAATTTCACTTAAAATTATGTTTTACATCTGTAGCGAAAAAAAGAACATCTTATGACTTTTCTCATGCTCAGGATTACGCAGCTGTTTATTTAGGTCTCAAAAATTTTTGGCTCTTCTTAAATCTCTTTTGGCTCTTCTTATATCTTCAGAAAGATTTACTAAAAAATTTACTAAAATTTTGATTTTTATAAAAAAATTTCACTTAAAATTATGTTTTACATCTGTAGCGAAAAAAAGAACATCTTATGACTTTTCTCATGCTCAGGATTACGCAGCTGTTTATTTAGGTCTCAAAAATTTTTGGCTCTTCTTAAATCTCTTTTGGCTCTTCTTATATCTTCAGAAAGATTTACTAAAAAATTTACTAAAATTTTGATTTTTATAAAAAAATTTCACTTAAAATTATGTTTTACATCTGTAGCGAAAAAAAGAACATCTTATGACTTTTCTCATGCTCAGGATTACGCAGCTGTTTATTTAGGTCTCAAAAATTTTTGGCTCTTCTTAAATCTCTTTTGGCTCGTCTTATATCTTCAGAAAGATTTACTAAAAAATTTACTAAAATTTTGATTTTTATAAAAAAATTTCACTTAAAATTATGTTTTACATCTGTAGCGAAAAAAAGAACATCTTATGACTTTTCTCATGCTCAGGATTACGCAGCTGTTTATTTAGGTCTCAAAAATTTTTGGCTCTTCTTAAATCTCTTTTGGCTCTTCTTATATCTTCAGAAAGATTTACTAAAAAATTTACTAAAATTTTGATTTTTATAAAAAAATTTCACTTAAAATTATGTTTTACATCTGTAGCGAAAAAAAGAACATCTTATGACTTTTCTCATGCTCAGGATTACGCAGCTGTTTATTTAGGTCTCAAAAATTTTTGGCTCTTCTTAAATCTCTTTTGGCTCTTCTTATATCTTCAGAAAGATTTACTAAAAAATTTACTAAAATTTTGATTTTTATAAAAAAATTTCACTTAAAATTATGTTTTACATCTGTAGCGAAAAAAAGAACATCTTATGACTTTTCTCATGCTCAGGATTACGCAGCTGTTTATTTAGGTCTCAAAAATTTTTGGCTCTTCTTAAATCTCTTTTGGCTCTTCTTATATCTTCAGAAAGATTTACTAAAAAATTTACTAAAATTTTGATTTTTATAAAAAAATTTCACTTAAAATTATGTTTTACATCTGTAGCGAAAAAAAGAACATCTTATGACTTTTCTCATGCTCAGGATTACGCAGCTGTTTATTTAGGTCTCAAAAATTTTTGGCTCTTCTTAAATCTCTTTTGGCTCTTCTTATATCTTCAGAAAGATTTACTAAAAAATTTACTAAAATTTTGATTTTTATAAAAAAATTTCACTTAAAATTATGTTTTACATCTGTAGCGAAAAAAAGAACATCTTATGACTTTTCTCATGCTCAGGATTACGCAGCTGTTTATTTAGGTCTCAAAAATTTTTGGCTCTTCTTAAATCTCTTTTGGCTCTTCTTATATCTTCAGAAAGATTTACTAAAAAATTTACTAAAATTTTGATTTTTATAAAAAAATTTCACTTAAAATTATGTTTTACATCTGTAGCGAAAAAAAGAACATCTTATGACTTTTCTCATGCTCAGGATTACGCAGCTGTTTATTTAGGTCTCAAAAATTTTTGGCTCTTCTTAAATCTCTTTTGGCTCGTCTTATATCTTCAGAAAGATTTACTAAAAAATTTTTTTTAAGAAAATCAGATTTGGTTGCACATACTATTAGTCAAAATTATACAGAATGCAATAAAGCGTCTTCTGCCATATAAAATGCTTATCTGGTCGTCCCACCACCACCAATGGACCGGGTTCGCAGCTTATGCCATCCTTCAGCAACGAAGTAAATACTTCTGCTAGAAAAAAAATCTAAAATCAGTTTTTTATGAAGTTTTCTGTTTGATTGCCATCCCATCGGCTGCCCTGTATTGACAAGCAACCATACTTGCGAAACTATCATCCAGAAGTGGTCAGCATAACCAATTTTGTATCTTTTTGCTCTTACTACAGTTAAATTCTGTTAATTCGGCATTCAATAGTTCGGACCGCTTGATAGTCCGGCATGCATCTTGAACGGCATTCTCGGCTGTGGTGAGGTACATTTACTTGTAATAGATAAAATGATATTACATGTAGATTTTTATTCATTAAATCTTTGTGAAAAGCCTTGCTGTCCCAACCGGGAATCGAACCCTGGATCTCCGAACTGGCCAACCGACGCTCTACCGTTGAGCTATTGGGACGATATTGCAAGCTCTTAACTTTGAAGCGGACTCTGCAACTTACCTTAAAGTTTTAAATTAAATTAATTTTTTACATACCATACAGTGTAATCCAGTCTGTGTAACGTTTCAGACAAATAAATATCGCATTATTGTGATTTAAATTAAATTTTCCCATTTTTTGCCCAATTTTAGTTCGAAATTCTATATTCTGGTGAATCTGATAATCCGGCACCGCTGAAGTACCGAACGTGTCGGATCACTGGAAGCTTACGTAGATGGAATCTTCTTTATATTTAGTTTTGAATACTAAACTTAAAACCTGCTCACGTTTCTATTCGTAGTTAAAAACTCTGGGTTGCACACATTCCTATTGAGTCAATTTTCATTCTCAGAAATCTTTTTGTTCTTTGATATTTGTTAAATGACACCGCCGAAATGAAACAATAATTTTCGAATCCGTGCAGACATTGCAGCCATCTTCAAATAAAAATGAAAATAAAACATAATTACAGCTATAGTGCTCTAATGTCAGTCATTACACTGTGTAAATCATTGGGTTGCATGAATAACATCCACTTTATAGAACGTCACTCAAATAATTTTGTATTTATTTTTTATTGGGCTGCCCAGTTATGATAAAAAGAGTTTCTTTTACGTACTGCGGTAGGTAACACGTTGATGCTGTGTCTTTCTAGAGCTATTATTAAAAAGATAACGATAATGCGAATATTATAACGATATAGCGTAATGCGAATATTCTCATACAAAAGGTGAATTATTATTTTAATTTAAATCAGGAGACTATAAATTGATTACCCGCCGACCCTATGTCAACCTTATTATTTTTATAGTATCCTTAATATCAGCGCAGTCGACGAGGGGGGGGGGAGAGAATTCATTGCAGAGGGACACGAAGTGGCTGCTGGGGCCTGGCCGTTCAGGCCACATAAGCAGTTCATGATATAGGTCAATAACGAATGGTAGGGGACTCACGCATTTACTGCATAGGAGACCAAAATATTTTGTCTCCATCGTTGAGATAATAACTAAAATATAATTCTGCAACACTCTATTAACTAGTATTTTCTACAGTAGTATGTACTGATTTTATTCAATTCAGTTTACGAAATTAACTCGCTTTCAAAGCTGGTTATTTAATTCATTTCTTGTTACATATTCCTTACTCCGAATTCTTTTATTCGTTGGCCTTTTTAAAGTCATTTGAATGAATATTATGTTACTGTGGTTAATGAAGTTGTTCATGTTCGAAACAGATTGTTCCTTAATTTTTTATTATTTTCTTAATTTTAGTGGTCTTTTATAAGCTTCATTTTTTTTCAGTAATTTAAACGAATATTTTTTTTCTTTCTTTTTTTTCTTTTTTAGTTTGTAGATAAAGATAGATTATTTAGTTTCCGAAACAGTTTGTTTTCTTCATTTTTGTTATAGACTAGATTATTTTACAATATTTTATGCATAAGTATTCTCACAATAATTTTTGCTCATGATGTTGAAGTCAGTTGATGATCAAAGTGTCGCCTAATCGCTCATGAAATGCTGAAAGAATTTAACATAATAAAACAGATGGTTCTCTCTCGCTCTTTTTCTGTGGTGTGTGTGTGTCAGGAAAGTCTAAGTTGCTGTTGTTGTTGTTGTTGAGAGCCAGACCGTCCGACCTACCAGAAAGGTGCAAGGTCGGTGTAAAGGTCCTTTGGACTGCTGGGAAGTGCCACTCAATTTAGACCGGAACCCAGTGGGGGAGGCATCCACAGGGACCGTACCATCCTTCCCCTACCACCAACCTCTTGGAAGGACTTACGGACCCACATGTTTAACGTGATCGTGCTCCGCGTGAACACGGCGGCAGTTTTGGCAGTGGCGGGAATCGATCCAGGGACTACTGAATGCAATTCCAGTGCGCTAACCAGTGGGCTACCGCGCCCAGGAAAGTCTAAGTGTCAGACATCGACGAAATGAGGCATAGAGGTGTTTTAGGACCCGTAAAAATGCACCTTGCTGAGATACTTTTAATTTCCAAATAATTTTTTTGTTATTTTGCACTTCAGCTTGATTTTGAGCGATTTTTATATGCATCAGTTCCTTAGTAACTGAAAATATTATCACAGAGTTTCCATGTTGACACTATCAAAAAGATCGAGGAACGTTCTTTCCAACGATCTTTATACGAAATCCTTAAAACAATTCCTTATTATTCGTTTATTTATTTTTACATACATCGAAATTTGCATTTTCTAGGTTAGCTGATATTTTTTTCGTCGCATCTGAGAAAAAAGATAAACACAATTCTATAATAGGCAAAAAGTTGTGTCGCAAAATCGTCGCATTCTGGCAGGCGAAATTTTTTTAATTAATACGTAATTTTATTTTTTCTAATTTTTTAAGCAAATGCTTAAAAATTGCAAACTTATTTTCCTTAATGAAGTGTGAAGTTTTCTCCCAGGTGAAATGAGCATGCCTGTGCCTACGGTGCAGTTGAAGCCATGCCTTTTTTCCTAGGGAAGGGATTTCTTTTGGTTTCTATTATTTATTTATTTATTTTATTTTATTTTAATTATTTATTTATTTGTATCTGTTTATTAGTTTATTTTATTTAAATTATTTGGTTTTTATTTATTTATTTTATGTTGCTTTATTTTAATAATGCATTTGGTTTTATTTATTTATTTTATTTATTTACTTTGTATTTATTTAAATTTATTTATTTATTTTATTTATTTACTTTTTATGTATTTATATTTATTTATTTATTTATTTATTTTGTTTTCCACCTTTGCGATGAGCATGTGTGGTGATTTGTTTGAAATGAAAGGAGGAAATTATTCGATTAAAATGATTGAGGCGATTTGAAAAGGCGATTTTCTAAATGTATTACTTAAGTAGCGGGCGCTTATTTAGGACTCAGACAATGCCAGGTAATTCGTTCTAGTAACACAATATTAAATAAAATCTTCGTAAATATACCATAAATACAAAAATAAATTGGCCTACTGGTTTCAAAGTCAAATATCAACCTTTTCCAAGATTGATAAGAAGCGCGCCCCCTACTCAAGTCCAGTCAGTAACGAAGGATAGCAAACATGGCTGAAGGTAGGAGAAAATAAGTTTTCAACGTCGTAAGAAGAAATGAAAGAAGAAAGAACCAAAACGACACGTAGGAAACAACGAATAGACAAAACTGCAATGAAAAGAAAGAAAAAAATAAGGCGGTAAGAGAACGGATAGAACAACAAATAGAAACACCTGAAAAGAGAGTTGCTTATGTAGCTTCTGAAATCTGTTGATTTCCTATTTATTTTATCTCTAGCACACTTTAGTCGGTATTCTTATTTTCACTGATAAAGTGTGTTGAATCCTTCTGCTGTTCTTTTAACTTTCTCATAGTTATTTTTTCTTTTCTATTTTCTGTTCAGCAACTATTTATTGAAAAACTCCTGCTTATTATTGTTGTTGTGATCGCCTTGTCCTTATATTCTGAAGAAGGAGGTTATTTCTTGCCTCCTAAACCCATTGATATAGTCACTAATTTATTTTATGCTTTTTTAACGATTTTTTTAACCACTGAGATATTTGTATTTTCAACACATGCCCACATCAAATAAAAATGCATTTAAATAAAACTTTTATGTGGTCAGCACAACTCGTACAGATTCAAACAATTTTTCCCTTGAGATATTTGTGTCTAGTACATTGAATTTTATCTCACAAAAGAATATGCGAAATCCATACTTTTATTTTAAATTGCACCAATTTTATAATTTTTTTTATATATTTTTTTTTCTCTATCTGATGGCATGGCGCATTTTTCATATCTCTAAATCACCAAAATTTAAAAATACATAAATATTTTGAACTGTTCATAAATATTTTGACTATTCTACATTTGACTAATTGACTATTCTACATTTTTATTAAAAATACATAAATATTCTGACTATTCTACACACTATTCTATTCATATTGCGATTTTTGCACTATTTTCTCTATATATAATTATTTCGACAAGTCTAACTCATTTATTTCATTTAAGAAATATTATATTCATACAGCAACTTTTTTGACCATTCTACCTTGATTATTAGCGATATAAAAACCTTGATTATTAGCGATATAAATTTATAGCGAGATAAAAACTAAAAATAACACTCAATTTTAATTATTCACGTTATTCTATCTACTCTATTTAATCGCAAATATTCTAACTGCTCTATCCATATAACTAATTCTGAATATTCTATTCTTACGGTTAATATTCTGCATATTCTATGCATTCCGTTAATATTCTGACTATTTTATTCGTATAATGATTTTTTTCATTATATATAGTGAGTTTTCGTATTCTATAGCGATTTTATGCACTATTTTATCTATGCGTAACTATTTCAACAATTCTATTAATTTTATTTAGTGAGCATTATATTCCTATAGTGACTTTTATAAGTATGCTACTTTGACTAATTTCGACTCATGTTATTCGAACTGTAATTCATATAACTAATATTCTAACTGTTTTATTACTTTATTATACACAATAATGTATAAGGAAAGTATTGTGACGGGGTCGAAAATTTGAATTCGAATTTTCGACGGGAGAGCACGTTTCAAGCATCCCTGATCACGACTCGAACATTTTTGAGGTGATGTCTGTGTGTGTGTGTGTGTGTGTGTGTGTGTGTGTTAGTGAGACTGTGGAGAGGATAACTAACGAACGAATGGACCGATTCGAACGAAATTTGGTACAAAATTACAATACGTGAATACTTGCAGCGTATTGTTTTTATACGCAATCGAATGTTCAGAATCCCCCTAAATTTTCGAGTGAAATCTTGAAAAAATCATCAAAAACTCAAAACCTTTAATAAAGTTACGCAAATAGGCATTTCTTATGTAATTTGTCATTAGAAAACGATTAACATAAGTTTTGGAACGCTAGCATGAAGCGTTTTCGAGATATTGCACATTTTTAAAAAAAAATTATCAAAAAATTATATAAAATAAAAAAGAATATTTCCTTTTGAGAAACATGTTCACTTTTCATATGTAATACCATGCGATAAATTGGGTGACATTATTCTCGTGGATCTAGCTCGTTCCATTCATGAAAAAAATATACTTTGAGTAATACTTTTGTATTTGAACGCCAATAGTCATTTATCTGCTGTAAGAATAACTAATTTCTCCGTCCATAACGGTTGCCGAGATTTTGGCGACGAATTTGGTGGAATGTCGCTTAATATTCTGACAATTCTATTATATAACTACTATTCTGGTTATTCTATTCATACGGCTACTATTCTTATTATTCTATTCATATAGTTACTATTCAGATTATTCTATCCATATAGCTACTATTCATATATTCTAACTATATTATATTCGTATAGTTATTATTTTGAGTATTCTATTTATGCAACGCTTTTTCAGACTATTCTATTATGACTATAAGAAAGATGATGTGTTTCTAAAACTCAAAATACCACCTTGTTACTGACTATTCTTTTTGACGTGTCGAATATGCAAATTACAGATTATTATTATAAATAGTCTAACTCTTTATTTCTTATATTATCTATTCTGATTATCACATTTCTATTATTGGTGAGATAATTTGTGAAAACGTAAGTAACGCTTAATAGTCTGACTATTTATTTCTTATATCAATTATTCTGACTATTACATTTCTATTATTGGTGAGATAATTTTTGAAAACGCAAGTAACGCCTATTAGTCTGACTATTTATTTCTTATATTAATTATTCTGACTATTACATTTCTATTATTGGTGAAATAATTTGTGAAAACGTAAGTAACGCCTAATAGTTTGACTATTTATTTCTTATATTAATTATTCTGACTATTACATTTCTATTATTGGTGAAATCATCTGTGAAAACGTAAGTAACGCCTAATAGTCTGACTATTTATTTCTTATATTAACTATCCTGACTACCAAATTCTATTATTGGTGAGATAATTTGTGAAAACGTAAATAACGCCTAATTCCAATTACTCAGTACTTAATTGAGAACAGTTTTTTTTCCTGCAAGATCGTTAATTGAAAGCAGGCCCTTTGTGACACATTGCGAGATAATTTATACTTGGGACTGCTGTTGGCCGTGGATTCTCGCGGTACATCATCCTGATAAGACAAGGCGCTAATTGAAAACTTGTTGCCGACAAATGGAACTGTCAGTGACTGCGTAAATCGAATAAAATCACACGGGCCAGAATGTTTCGTAGTAGAAAATCTGTTAGCTGTGGAAGGAAGACAAATTGTGTAAGTTTCAAATAATTGATTAGTTTCGGTTGAGTTGTGTTCGGATGTACTCCCTTCGGTCATTTTGGAAGCACGAGGTTTTGTACGACAATTTAATCTTGCAATGCACAGGGTATCATATACACTTAGTGGTCAAATTATCATAATCAGCAGGGCATTTAAAGTAGATTAACTATCCCGCAGATAGGCCAATAATGTCGTTGCATTGACGAGCTATAAAAATGCAATTAAAATATTCCAGTAGACGATGATTGAATGCTGAAAAATTCAAATTTTTACCCCCCCCCCCCCATTTTATACCCTTACCTATATTTTAATACCCTCTCTTTTGATATGAATAACAGCTATGGTTGCAGTTTCTTTAGCGGAAAAACTGAGGGCTTAACATTCAAACCTAATAGATAAAATTTTAAATAATTTTTCTTGTTTTGTCGGAAATAGGATCCAGATTATTAATATATAAAAATAATTTCAATATATTAATGTTTTGAACTTTTTTTTCAAAAAAATTAAAAAAGTAGCTCTCCAAGAGAGTACGATTTTATTTATCTAACTTTCACTCGAAATATATACTAAGCTATAAAAGATAGATATAAATAGTACACAACAAAATGTCTACTAGAAAATTAAGTATTAAAATTTAGTAATCTATATTTATTATTAAAAAAAGCTCTTATAGTTTTGGAGGAATCGCATTGTCAAGTTGAGAAGATTGAAAATGTTCCGTTTTTCAAACTTATAATGCTTATACCTCAAAAACTAAAAAAGCTAGCTTTGAACAATAAGCAAGAATTTGTAGTCCATTGAAAGCTCTATTTCGCGTGAAAATCTTAAATAATAAAAGGCAATGTCTGTGTGTGTGTGTGTGTGTGTGTCTGTGTGTGTGTCTTATGCACTATAGGTTCAGCGACCGCGCGGCGTCGGATAGCTACGAAATTTGGCAATTACCCGGGGGAGGGAGGGGGGGAACCGATGAAAACCGATTTTTAAAATTTGAATTATTTTTTTAGTTATTTAATGTTTTATGTGATTTCGACTGTTTTTTTCCCTTTTTTCTCCACCATCCAGTCATCGTAGAAAAAACAAATCACACCACCGGAAAGAACAGACAATTGCGAGTAAAAATATATCAGTTTTAAATCTTAATTTCAATGTTTACTATTTTTTAAGATTTTAAAACAAAAGTCACTTTCTGCTCATAAAAACGAACTTTCATTTTTGAATACTCGCATCGGGAATAGTTCCGTTGATTTCGACTGGTAATTTACATTTTTAGAAAGCTCAAAGTTCAGGCTTACTTACAAGCCCAATCTGGTCAAAAAATAATTAAAAATGCCCACAGGATCGGGATTTTAAAGAAGTAATGTATTTATATTTCTCGGCCAATTCTCAGCGAAGATCCGATTTTTCCCCGACAGTCCCGCCCAAAAATGGAGGGGACGTCACGCCGCGCCGCTGCATCGGGTTAGAGTGATATTTTAAATGATGGAATTAAGAGCTTAGCATATGGTCATTATAAAATTTAAATGATTGTATTATGGTGGATTGAATTGTGGTGATGTATTGTATACATCGGGTGAAATTATTAAATTTATATTTTAAATGATAGAACGATATGGATTTTTTAAATAGATATTTTAATTTATGGATATTTTAAATGGATATATAGAACTATGGAATGAGAATATTTTAAATGATATTAATGAAAACTTAAGCACTGAAGAAATAAAAATATAAATAAAAAGAAAGTTATGGAGATTGTCGCCGTGCCTCATTATTAGTTTTAACGTCATTAAACTAAACCAATACTTTGTTAACTCCACTGGGTTGAAGGCGCAGTAGCCCAGTGGTTAGCACGCGGGAATTGCACTCGGTAGGCCAGGGTTCGATTCCCGCCACTGCCAAAACTGTCGCCGTGATCAGGCGGAGTACGTTCACGTTAAACATGTGGGTCCGTAAGTCCATCCGAGAGATTGGTGGTAGGGGAATCAGGGTAGTTGGATGCCCTGTGGATGCCTGCCCCACTGGGTTCCGGTCTAAATTGGGTGAATAAAAAGAAAATTACGAGGATTATTGCAGAGGGCGCGGTAACCCAGTAGTTAGTGCGCAGGAATTGCACTCGGCAGGCTACGATTCGATTCCCGCCACTGACAAAACTGCCGCTAAGTTCACGTTAAATATGTGGGTCCGTAAGTCCTTCCGAGAAGTTGGTGGTAGGGGAAGGAGGGTACGGTCCCTGTGGAAGCCTCCCACACTGGGTTACGGTCTAAATTGGGTGGCACTTCCTGGCCGTCCAAATAGTTACCTTACACCTTTCTGGTAGGTCGCGCCAGCGAGTTTGTCACGGGCAGAATTTTCAATGGTAGCGAACAGGCTGGTCGCCGAAGGCGTCTAGTATTAAATAAATTTCGAGTGAAGATTTTTCGAGTGAATATAAATCTAATAAAGAGGCTTGTGTTTGAGTGAAAGAAAAATTCACTCAAACACAATTTTTTTCTTCAAAAAAATAATAATAAATAAATAAAATAAAATATTAGCATGTTTTTTAACACTTTTTAGCAAAGTTGAAAAGTGTTTATGAATTTGTTCATTCTGGTCTGCCTGTCTGTCTGTCTGTCCGTTAGCACGATAACTGCCGTAAAAATGTCTTAATCAAAATGAAATTTTAGTATGTTGTTCAGACGGTCTGTGGGATCTATTGGATTATAAATGAATAATATCACCCAATTAGTTTTGGATTGAACCCGGGTTGAAAAAATGAAATACATTGAGCCCTAGGGGACCTAATTTTTCAAACATTTTTTAAGCAGATTTAAAATTCACAAATTTTAGGTAATATTCAAATTATTCCATAAAATATATAAAAAAAATTCAGCGAAATATATTCAGTAGTTTTTTAAATAAAAATTAAAATAATAATTAAACCTCTTATATGAAGCGATCACGTGACCATGATATGGAAAGATCACATGACCCTCTTCAAAATGATGTATGGCATCCATCTTGTCTCAAAATCGTGATTTTTTAAGTTCTTTTTAATTCATATTGAGTGTTGTATCTGTCCAAAAACCACTTTATTTTTGCTTAAATTCTCTGCATCTACATACTGAAACAACGCAATTACAATATATTTGAGTTTAAATGATCATCCAAATGTGATTATTTCTACTACGAAGTCTATTTTTCACTTGTGTAAAGTGTAAACAGCAAAATATGTAGAATGAGTTTTATTCGAATTGCTGTATTTCTTTGACACAAAATTATTTAGCCCATGGAGTCTGCATAGCTGATATGAATGAAATATTAATTGATTTTACAAAGAGAAGGACGATTTTTTTCGATGAAGTTTTAAGCATAGAGTTTAATTACTTGTAGCTCCATAGTCTTAATTTGTAAATAAAATAAATTATCATAGTATTGTGATGAATGAAATGAATGGGAAAAAGGTATGAATGAAATGTTGTTTTTATAAAGAGATCCAGGCGTGTTATTTTTTCTATGACGTCATTTGAATGAATTTCAGTTGTTTTCGATGAAGTTTTCAAATATAATAAATTATCGTAGTATTATGATAGTTTTAAAAATATTACTGAGGAATGTATCGCATTTTAGAGATGTTTAAACTAAGCAATTTATATTTCAATGCCGTTATTTGAATGAAGTTCATTTTTTTCAATGGAGGTTTAAGTTTTCAAATATAATAAATTAATGCAGTATTGTGATAAGTTTTAAAATATTACCGAGGAATGTATTGCATTTTAGACTTGTTTAAATAAAATTGCATTGAAGTTGGAAAGTGTTTCATAATAAATGCTTTACGCATAATTGATCTTTCTTGTTATATATTTATAAATGGTATATTATTTTCAACAAACCAAGTATATTTATATTTTTATTTTTTAGGTTCGGAGATATAAGCGTCCACAATGTTTTCTTTTCTCATAAAGCTCCAATTCCAGCGACTTTGAGCATACAAACATAAACTCTGGCCATAGGCGTTACTCACGTCAAAAATGTGTCAAAAGGACTTGAGAGAAAAAGAAAATTTTGAAATCTTCTAAATATAAAACAACGATAATTTATTTACAATTTGAATTTCAAAGCACTCATTGTGATAATAGTCCTTGGTTATCGCCTTTGCGATATTAATCCTTAGTTATCGCCGTTGGGATGATAATCCTTGGTTATGATAAATCAACGTTATTAAATTAAATGGTTTTGTCAAGGCTTTTACAGCGCCCAGATTATCACTCGTTTAAATGCTTTTAAACTCTATCATGAAAGGGCAGATATTACATAAGATGGTTCAAATTTTTGATTTTTCAATTTTAGTTTAAAAAAAAATAGATCAAAACAAGACGAGTTCAAACATTTATAATTTATATAGTTTTGAAATATATAAAGACTCAAAATACAGACTTGAATATCTAAATATGTACTAATGAACGTGCCATGTTTTGTAGAATATTCTAATATAGAGACTATCATTCGTATTTAAATCCAATTTATTCACTTTATATCAGAATATTATCGGAATTATCACTTCCGACATTATATTATCGGAATCCTTCTCGGCTCTTCAACACCTTCGAAGTTTCAAAGCAGTTTGAAACGTCTCATGCAAAGTTACAGATTCTTCAAAGAGAAGAATACAGAAGAATACATAATTTACAGATTCTTCAAAGAGAAGAATATGTTCTGCAACAATTGCCCTCAAGGTCATTTCCTCCTTAGCCTCAAGGCCGCCAAGATGGCGAACCATGCTAATAGCACATCTATTTCGCAATACTGCCTCCTCAGTTGGTCTAAAGACCCTCCTCTCTCAGTGAGATCACGAGCATCCTCAACCTCCTCCTTCCAACCTTCTTCAATGAGGCAACCCTCCTCCTCAATGAGGCAACCTCACTCATGACTCATCGGCTGCTGCTCTTGCTGCTCCTCCTCAATTTGCTGCAGAACCGGTGTTTTATAGCTACTGGTCAAAAAGTCTAAAGAGCTAGTTCTCGCCAGGGAATGAAAAATATGAGATCCTTGTGGTGTCTATATTACAGAAATGGGATTGGGATGCAGTTACAGATGGGAAGGTTTATCTTAGAAACATATTTTAGTTATGATTATATTCACTCAAGGATGAGAAAATATTGAAATTCGAGCGATAATTTTACTTTCCCTACAATACATGGTAATGTATAGGGAAAGAATTGGAATCATGCCGAAAATCGCAACTCGAGTTTTTGACGGATCTACACGTTTCGAGACCTCTAGAATACGAAAAAACTATTTTTAGCGTGACGTCTGTGTGTGTGTCTGTATGTCTGTGTGTCTGTCTGTCTGTCTGTGCAGATTTTGTATCCACTCTAACTAAAAAACTAATGGACCGAATTTCACAAAATTTGGTAGGTAAGTTACTTGTGAGCGAGTCTGGTGCTGATTAGTTTTGAGTACGATTCGGGATAAAAGAACCCGCCTTTTTTTGCGAAGTGGCCCGCAAAAGCTTGTATCCACTCTAACTGAAAAACTAATGGACCGAATTTCACAAAATTCTGTAGATGAGTCACTTGTGGGTTACCCTGGTGCTGATTAGATTTTGGTACAATTCGGAAAAAAATGACCTGCCTTTTTTTGCAAAATGGCCCGCAAAAATCGTCCAAATCTAAACTAAAGAAATGGGTATACTCAAATATATCCATTTAATGCTGATTTAATACGTAATTTTTAACGACGAAAATAATAAGTCCAACCCCATTACACTATAGAACTAGCCGTTCTCGAGATATTTTCGTGTTTTCGTTTTTTCTCTAAGCCACCTTTGAAAATGAGTCCAGTTAACAAATGCGAACGAAAATTGAATTAATAGTGAATTAAATTTAATTAAAATAAAGATAACGTGTATATAAGTCTGCAAGGAAAGTCGTGTGCTGCCCACATCAGATTTTTTATGTTGTGGGTGGTTGAAGTGGAAGTGAAGAATATTTATATCAATGACAAGAACGGTGTTATTAATTATTCTGTGGTAAGATTAATAGCCTGGGATAAATTTTAATGAAGTCATAATACGCGAATGGCATGAGATAGGAATTTAGAATAAGAATTATGAAAGAAAAGGGTAATTTAAGTATCCAATTTTCATCATATTAGGTATTTCATCTAAATTTTTTGTATCATATATGTATTGTTTTCATACATTTTATCCATTTTACTCAAATTGTGTTTGTTTCATGTTTAGGTACACTTTTTATTAAAAATAATCGAGATAGAAAGTTAATAATTCCACATTTGTGTAACAAAGTTGTTTTATTTAAAAACATCTAAAATTATATAAACTCTGTTACAAAAAATATGTGCACCCATAAAATATTGAGTTATAGCCTTACTCGACATGCAAATGTGGTTTTAAGAGTTATAAAAACGATCAAACTGTCAGCGCCAATGATGTTATAGGGCTCATGAAACGCGCCTGAGAACGGCGCATCGTGTAGCATTTGAAATACCAGTGTTCTTATTCGCGGGTAATTGGAATTGGAATTTCTGCTTTGAAACTGCAAGTTGTGTACAAAGATGCATTTGAGACGTACTCGACGGCACTACAAACAGTTTTTGGATTTAGAGATAAGTTGCATCATAGGCCTAAGGGAAGCTGGTTGCTTGAATAGACGTATCAGGCGCTAGCTTGGTCGAAGTGTTGTGATACTTGCTGGATTGCTTCTCGCGTTGTGGTGTTAGCCAATCTGATGGCACGCTTGTACTTCGACAATTTTCTGCAGACAATTATTCTGCCTATGCTGTCAAGTCCCAGGTTCCATGTACCAACAAGACAGCGCTCAACCACATACTGCACGACTTTTTTTAACAATAGCTTCGATAGTTAAATACCCTTCCATGGCCTTCGAAGCCCCCAGACGTATCACTAATAGAACACGTCTGGGATATGCTGAGATGGCAATTGCAACCTTCTTAGAATATCACTGAATTAGCTGACTAGTTACAGCATTTGTGGCAGAATCTCTTGCAGAGGAATATAAGCAACATAATTAATTCTCTGTCTTACAGAATATCAGCTTGTACAGCTGCAGGGGAGGTTTTATCACTTACTAAAATGTCATCTTCTTGTTGCCACCATTTCTTGATAAAAACTTTTATTTGCTCCCAAATGTGAATCATTTGCATATCTCCTCGAACGATATATACATACTTTTTTTTTTTTTTTTAATGGCCAGGCACTTGACTTTCTTCATTCGCCTTTCGTCAGCGGCCAGAACGTGAACCATTTAGCCGTCCTAAGACGTTACCCCAGGCGCACCAGAGGGGGGCGGAACACACTACGCCCACAACACAAACATCCATGCCTTACGTGGGACTCGAACCCACAACGCGGCGGTCGAGCGATTGCTGTGGAAACGCTCGCTTTGACCACTCGACCACTGCGTCGGCGATATATACATACTGAGTTTCGCGGTTGTAGCTCAATTTCTTATGGGTGAATATATTCGCTTGCAACAAGGAGTATATCAGTAAAGGGAGCGCATCACATGCAATATTTATCCGATTATGCTCAGTCACGAACTCAGCTTATACATTTTTAATTTACACAATATATCTAAATTTTTAAGAATCCAATGAAGTTTCAGAGACGTTATAATCAGATAATGTATTTCAGTGAAAGGGGTGAGCGTACTATGCACAATTTTTATCCAAATGGATTCAGTAACGAACTCAAACTATAAATCAACACTTTATACCACATATTCAAATAAAAAGAGTTGTTTAAAATTTACAGAAGCTATCGTAGGACAAAGTGTATCAGTTAATAGGACTTAGCGCGTACAATTTTTATCCTACTACGTTCAGCGACGAACTTGGCCTTCAAAGTATTAATTTAAACCATTGTCCGAATTCAAAACGTTCAATTTACAGAGGATTAATCGTCGGATAAAACATATGAACAGACAGACAGTAGCAAATCGTGCCCAAAGAAAGCAGCTTAGTCCCTTCACTCCCCCCCCCCCCCGAATGTCTATACTTAAATTTTTATTTGGTTATTATGGGCTTACTCGCATTTTTACTTTCCTTATATACATAATGTATAAGGAAAGTATTGTGACGGGGTCGAAAATTCGAATTCGAGTTTTCGACGGGAGAGCACGTTTCAAGCATCCCTGATCACGAATCGAACATTTTTGAGGTGATGTCTGTGTGTTGTGTGTGTGTGTGTGTCAATGAGTCTTGGGAGACGATAACTGACGAACGAATGGACCGATTCGAATCAAATTTGGTACAAAAATCACAATCCGTAAACACTGGAAGCTTATTGTTTTTATACGCAATCGAATGTTCAGAACCCCCCCCCCCCCTAAATTTTCGAATGAAATTTTGAAAAAATCGTTAAAAAATCAAAGCCACTAATAAAGTTACGCAAATAGACATTTCTTATGTAATTTTTTATTAGAAAACGATTGACATAAATTTTAGAACGCTAACATGAACTGTTCTCGAGATATTGCACATTTTTCAAAAAAATTATCAAAATGTCATATAAAATAAAAAAAAAATATTTCCTATTGAGAAACATGTTCACTTTTCATATGTGATACCATGCG
This sequence comes from Amaurobius ferox, assembly GCA_951213105.1. Taxonomy (NCBI): domain Eukaryota; kingdom Metazoa; phylum Arthropoda; class Arachnida; order Araneae; family Amaurobiidae; genus Amaurobius; species Amaurobius ferox. The sequence goes on along the minus strand of OX578152.1, from coordinate 2,725,449 downwards.
ATAAATTGAGTGACATCATTCTCGTGGATCTAGCTCGTTCCATTCATGCAAAAAGATACTTTGAATAATACTTTTGTATTTGAACGCCAATAGTCATTTATCTGCTGTAAGAATAACTTATATCTTAGTGCATAACGCTTGGAGAGATTTTGGCAACGAATTTAGCGAAATGTCGCCAACTTGGCGACTTTTTTGAAACGTTGCCAAATTAACGAAAATCTCGCCAAATGGATAAATATGACGCTAAATCAATGAAAATGACGACTAATTGTCGAAAATTCAATATCTTGGAAAGAATACTAGTATCTACTATAAGAAAAACCAATTTTTTTACTGTAAAAGTATAAAATTCATTACATTATATAAGGAAAGTCATGTGTTGCCCACATCAGATTTTTTTTTTTACTGTAAAAGTAGTAAATTCATTGCATTATATAAGGAAAGTCATGTGTTGCCCACATAAGATTTTTTTTTAAGAATTACTTAAAAATGAAGACTCATAAAATGACATTATTTTTTCATTTTGATTGCTGATTATAATACCAGTGGATCTAAACAATATTTAATTTCAAAGCAATAACACATCAAGTTGAGCCTCAGACTTAAGATAGTTTTTAGAACGTTTCTTGTATTTACTTTGATCTTCCAGTGTCAAAAATATTGTCTCTCCTCTCGGAGCAAACGGGACAAGAAAAGAACTCAAGATCCGAACAGGAGCCGAGAGGATAGGGGGGAGTGTGAGCCGAACATGACGTCACGACCACCGTCAGCCAACGAGGTGTTTCCTCTGTGCTCCAAACGCGTAGCGGATATGAGAACTCAGTCCAATTGATGCTACGACTATGCTTTCGCACACTCTTAGCAGATCAGGAACGATTTATCCACCAGTTACAGATTGGTGCCGCATTTGCGAATCATTCGCAAAAATTGTGGTGAATGAGAAAACTGTTGCAGTTCAAAGTTTAAGGCAGACGATTTTTTCTTTCCTTTGAGTGAAAAATATATTTTTTTTTAAATAGTGGAGAAAAAAATTATTTTATGTGCATTTGAGAATAATTTTAAAACAAGATATTTGAAACGTCTCTAAAGTGATAGTTCATAGTTTAGAATGTAACAGACTTTGGAAATCTTTAGGAAGACATCTAAATGAAAAACTTTTGAGTTTTCAGTGATCTTGTTTTTAATCCAGTAAAATACAAAGCGCGTTTAATATACGGTACATGATTGACTAGAATTTGAAAATGCATTGAAAGATAAATATTATAGCAAGGTAAATATTTTTAATTATTCTTAAATTTTGAATATTTTGATTTATTTATATATATGTATTTTTTTTAGAAGCATTAATATTTAAATGTTAGCAAAATTTATTAAATATTTTGAATTATAATAACATTTTAATAATTTTTCATGTGTATAATTCGTTTAGCTTTATTGTTACCTGAAACTAAGTTTTGTATTGCAATTCTTCGCAAGTACTTAAATTTGATTTCAAATGTTATTTATTGCAAGTTTATTCTAAAGATTGTTCGCAAATTTCTAAAGCCTGCTTCGAATTCATCTCAGAAACTTGATGAAAAATATTAATAATTGGTATATTCCAATTTATAATATATGATTTATTTATTTTCTCACGCAAAATTCGTTTTATTTTTCAATTTGAAGAGTCCCCATATCATTTTATAAAATGAACTTTTGAATAAACTATATAAAACTTTTATAATAACAATGTATAGTTAATGAAACTTTCTTAATACTCATGGAAGTAACAATAATAGAGTAGAATATAAAGGTAGAATTATTGTTGTCGACAAGTTCTGCGTGTTGGATTTCTTTGTATCATAATAAGTGTCAAAATGAAAATATAATAATATTTTTATAAACTTTAATGCAGAAATTATTCCTTCAAAAATGTTCTTGAAATAAGATTATTATTTTAGCTACATACATATAGCATAATGCAGCCTTTTTCAAAGTGTGTTTCACCAAATCTTGGGGTTCTGCGAAGTGATAGTTTTGTATAAGTTTTCTTAAAAATTAAAAAAAACGTAGAATGTAGAATGTGTAAATTGAAGGGCATTATATTTTTTCTCATTTGAGGTCTCATTTGACATCAAATTAAGTTTGACATCAAATTAATTTTCTTATTTAACAAATTAAGTTTGAAAAGAATTCCACAATCAAAGAAGTTTGAAAAGCACTGGCATAATGTATAGGGAAAGTATTAGGGCGGGGTTGAAAATTCGAATTCGGGATTTTGACTAAAGAACACGTTTCAAGCATCCCTGAACTCGAATTGAACGTTTTCGAGGTGATGTGTGTGTGTGTGTGTTACATGAGTCTATGAACGTGATATCACAACAACGAATGGGAGCATTTTGAAAAAGTGGAACGATTATTACAATCAATGAATACTGTAACGTATTGGTTTTAAGAGCAATCCAACTTTCGGCAGAGGCCCTAATTTTCGAATGAATATTTGAAAAAATCATAATTTTCAATGCATAATGCTTAATAAATAATCATTTTATACGTTATATGTTATTGAAAAACGAAAAACACAAACTCTATAGCATTAGCTTGAACCGTTCCCAAGATATTGCATGTTTTTCAAATAAATTTATCTGAAAAGTACATAAAACTCTCTGTAACTGTTGGTGATAAATTTTGTAAACTTGACAACTGAATTGGATCGCCAACTTGGCGACTTTTTAAAATTAGTGCCAAATTAACGGAAATGTCGCAAAGCTGGTAAAAATGACGCTCAAGTCACGAACAGGATGTCAAATTAATGAATTAATTATTAACATTGTTTAATAACCCAAAATATAAGTTAATTGTGTACTTCGAAATAATTTTGCATGTTGTGCAGATTCCACTTCGACAATAAGAGTTTGCAATTCTGTCCCGATAGCTCAACAGTAGAGCGTCGACTGGGGATTACAAAGATCCATGGTTCGATTCCCGGTTGAGGCAACAAGGTTCTTTACAGTTGTCATCCAGAAAAGTGTTCAATGTTAGTGTACGGCGATTAATATTTTTTGAATTTAGATATCTTGGACTTTTTATTTTCTCGGCTGTGAATTAAGATGCCTTGTGCCTAGTTTGCGGGCCGCACAGTCTGGACCGAAGTAGAAGAAGTGGGACAGTCCAGTTGTTAGAGTGAGGGGATTGCACTCAGACGACTTGAGTTCGATTCCCGACTTCTGCTCTAACCAAACTGTCCCCGTGTTCAGGCGGAGTACGAACACGTTAAATATGTAGGTCCGTAAGTCTTTTCGAGAGGTTGGTGGTAGGAGAAGGAGGATACGGTCCCTGTGGATACCGCCTTCACTGGGTTCTGGTCTAAATTGAGTGGCATTTACCGGTCGTTCAAACAGATACTTTACACATTCGGGTTGGTCGAACGATACGGCTCGAAAAAGAAGAATGTTAATGTACGTTAAAAATACTGTCATAATATTGTCATAGAATATTATGACAGTAGAATATGTCACATATTCGAATGTTATTACAATGTGCTGATTTCGTCATTCGCGTGATTCGTCCATCAATTCGACCATTTTAAAATCCCAAAAGATGAGTAATGAAGAGGGTTTTGCGTTCTCAAAAGCAAAATGAGATATCAGAATAAACCAGTGAAGTATTTCAGTAAAATTGAAAATGCCCCAGTTTACTAGAACAGTTGTAGCCAATTAACGAAATCTCGTCCTTCAGAATGAGGTTTTCAACATGGAGTTGACCCCTGAAAATTGCACAGTTTGAAATATATTGAATATCTTAGTATATAAAGATAGAAACGGCGCGAATTTAATTTATATTTAGACTAATTTGGGGGGTCTATAATTTGTTTTTGACGTCAAAATCCGATGTTGTCATTGAAAATTTCGAAATTTGTACGAGGATGTTATTCGTAATCGAATGGTGTCTTTAGATTTGCTGTACAATGAAAGATGCCGGAATAACAAGGGGTGGGGCTTTTGTTTTTCCCGCAGCTGTACGTCATTATTTCACTGAGAAAGAAGTAAAGTTATGGCACTACGTAGGAAAAGTCATATGTTGCCCACATCTGATTTTTTTTTCGTACCTTCAATTGCTTAGTGACACAGATAAATGGATAATTTTGTAAATATATATTATTATAATTATTTTCCCTACAATACTTGATAGTATATAAAGAAAGTATTGGAATAGGATCGAAAATTGGAAATCTAATTTTCGACGTTTTCGACACTTTTGAACACAGATCTAGCCTTTTTAGCGTGACAACTGTGTGTGTGTGTGTGTGTGCTATGTATGTATCCACTCTAGCTCAAAAAATATTTAACGAAATTTTACAAAATTGGATAGGTAAGTTGATTGTGGGTTACCCTGGTACTGATTAGATATTGGTACAATTCGCGAAGATAAACCTGCATTTCATTGCAAAACAAAAGTCCTCAAAATTCGTCAAAATCTGAAATGAAAGGCTAAATATGCTAAAATGTATTATTTATTGAAATGCTTCATACATATTTTTTGGCGACAAAACTAATAAGATCAACCCCCATTTCTCTAAAACGAGATATTTAAATTTTTTGTAATTTTCAGAAGCTATCAGTGTTTTAAAATATGTTAAGTTGATAAATGAAAAAAATCTGATATGAGCAACACATGACTTTCTTTACAGACTCAAATTCATTTTTCTTTATTTCTTTCATAATTCATTAAATTCAGTTTACTTGCACAAAATAACACTAAATTTGCATTTTTAATTCAATTTCTATTTTTATTTGGTAATTGGATATTTTTCCAATGACGGCATAAAAAAATGCGAAAAATCTCAAATATCTCTAGAACGATTGGTCCTAGAGTAATAGAGTTGTTCTTATTCTTTTCCTCGTCAAAAATTAAGTATAAAACAAGCATTTAACTGATACATTTGAACATACGTAGTCTTTTTTTTATTTTTGCGATTTTTGCGGGCCATTTCTTAAAAAAAATCAGGTTTTTTTATTTCGAATCTTATCAAAATCTAATCAGCAACAGATAATCCCACAAGTAACTTATTTACCAAATTTTGTGTAATTGGGTCAATTAGTATTTCAGCTAGAGTAGATACATGAGTTTTTTAAGGGCCATTTCGCACATAAAGGCTGGTTATTTCATCCCGAATCGTACCACAAACTATTCAGCACCAGGATCATACCCAAGTGACTTACGTACAAAATTTTATGAAATTCGATCCATTAGTTTTTGAGTTAGAGTGGATACATACATTGCACAGACAGACACACAGACAGACACACACAGAGACACACACACAGACGTCACGCTAAAAATAGTATTTTCGTATTCTAGAGGTCTCAAAACGTGTAGATCCATCGAAAACTCGAGTTGCGATTTTCTGCATGATTCCAATACTTTCCTTATACATTACCATATATTGTAGGGAAAGTAAAAAGAAGATGTATATATATATATATATGAAAACTGCAAATTGAATGTAATATCAAATAAGTATTCCTGCCATTCTGGAAAAAAAACTTTATTTAATGGATTATGAAAGAGAAAATTATTTGGAGTCTTTGGGGAAATGTGTTGCCTCACATCAAATATTTTACTTTCCCTGCAATACATGGCAATGTATAGGTAAAGTATTGGAATCATGCCGAAAATCGCAACTCGAGTTTTCGACGGATCTTTTGGGAGTTATAGAAAACCAAATAACTATTTTTAGTGCCACGTTCCTGGGTATGTCTGTCTGTGCATTGAATATATCCACTCTGACTCAAAAACTAATTGATCAAATTCCATAAAATGTTATAGGTCAACAACTTGTGAGTGACCCTGGTGATGATTAGATTTTGATACTATTTGGTATAAAGAAACCTGCCTTTTTTGCGAAATGGTCCACAAAAATTGCATGTAACCAGTCTAACTAAAAAACTAATTGACCTACTTTCACAAAATTTGGTAAATAAACCACATGTGAGTTACCCTGATGCTGATAAGATTTTGATCCAATTCGGGGAAAAAAGAAGCCTTTTTCTGCGGCATGATGCGTAAGAATCAATGCATCTAAAATAAAAGACTACGTATGCTCAAATGTATCCATTAAATGCTTATTTCATACGTAATTTTTGACAATGACAAGAATAAAACCATTACTCTAGGACTAGCCGTTCTTACGATATTTAAGTTTCTTCGCAATTTTGCTACGCCAGTTTTAACAATACGTCCAGTTACTAAATAAAAGCGAAAACTGAATTGGAAGTGTAAATTTAGTATCATTTTAAATAATTATGTGTGTTATTTAGTGCTATTAAACTCAATTTAAGGAATTATTAATTTAATAAAGAGACAATGAATTTCAGTCTGTAGGGAAAGTCAGGTGCTGATCGTATCAGATTTTTTTTATATCATTGACATTCATACTTTAAACAACCATGTTCCAACATAAACTAAATATCATATTTGTTCCATGGAGTATATTTTTCCATGGGAAATAAGGCTATGAAAATCTAAAATGTGTAATAATTCAAGTTGTCATCCTGCGAATTACAAAAAATCTGATGTGGGCAGCACATGACTTTCCCTGCAGACTTATATCCACGTTCTCTTTATTTAATTTAATTTAATTCACTTTTAATTAAATTTTCGTACTCATTTGGTAACTGTACTTATTTTCAAAGGTGGCGTAGAGAAATACGAAAAAACTAAAATATCTCGAGAACGGCTAATCTTAGTGTAATGAGGTTGGTCTTATTCTTTTCTTTGTTAAAAATTACGTATAAAACAAGCTTTTAATGGATATATTTGAGCGTATGTAGTTTCTTATTTTAAATTTTGAAGATTTTTGCTGGCCATTTTGCAAAAAAATGCAGGTTATTTATTTCCGAATCGTACCAAAATCTAATCAGCACCAGGGTGACCCACAAGCGACTTATCTACCAAATTTTGTGAAATTCTGTCCATTAGATTTTTAGCTAGAGTGGATACAAGCTTTTGCGGGCCATTTCGCAAAAAAAAGGCGGGTTCTTTTATCCCCAATCGTACCCAAAACTAATCAGCACCAGATTCGCCCACAAGTGACTTACCTACCAAATTTTATGAAAATCGGTCAATTAGTTATTTAGTTAGAGTGGATACAAAATCTGCACAGACAGACACACAGACACACACACAGACGTCACACTAAAAATAGTTTTTTCGTATTCTAGATCTCGAAACGTGTAGATTCCGTGTAGAAACGTGTAGACGCGTCGAAAACTCGAGATGTGATTTTCGGCATGATTCCAATACTTTCCCTATACATTACCATGTATTGCAGGGAAAGTAAAAATGCTAACTAGTTCTCGTTTCCTAACAAATCCACACAAAAATTTCCCAGCGATACCTACGTAAATTCGTTCTTGCGCTCTGTTGTTCACACCTCTCCCTCACAATGGCTGACTCATTCACTCACAGTCATATATATACAGACACAAACGGAAATTTGACTTAATTCTCACTCACATGCAGGGTGTCCCAAAAAGATGGAAACGTGCTTTAATTCTTGACCTGTTGGAGCTAAGTGGGCAATGTAAATTGCAAAAATGTTGAAAGTAATGTATGCAATAAGATTATGTTAAAGAAATAGTCTTCCCATTCATTTTCAAAAAGTTACACTTTTTTAATTTTTATACGGCCCCCTTAGACAAATTGAACCAATCAGAAAAAGTTTATTTTTAATGCAACAAGATCATTAAAAAAACCCCGCATATATGTATCCTTAAAATTGAGCGAGTTATATTTAATTGAAAATTGCACATTGTGAATGGGGACCCTATACCAAATTAGAAATGTAAATGTGTGACATATCACAAAAAAGATAAAACTGGATGGTAATAATTGGGAGACATTTTTGCGATGATTCTTAAGTACTTTTCACATTAAGACATGCCGATTTCTCAAAAATTGTGACACAACGTATTCGTATTTTTGATCTAAATAATTTCCATCGTCAATTTGTTTATGATCCCTATTATCTCTGATGAAACAGCCTTTCACATGGCACAGAAAAGTGGCATAAATCAGAATTTTCCTTTATCATAATTCAGTTGATTTTAAAAATACAAATTTTTTTTTAATGATCTTGTTGCATTAAAAATAAAAATTTTCTGACTGACCAAATTTGTCTAAAGGGGTCGTATAAAATTTAAAAAGTGTAACTTTTTGAAAATTAATAGGCGAACTATTTCATTAACCTAGTCTTATTTCCTACCTTACTTTCAACATATTTGCAATTTGCATTACCCACTTATCTCCAACAGGTAAAGAAGTAAAGTGCGTTTCAATCTTTTTGGGACACCCTGTATATATAGACACAGACGAAAATTTCTACGAAAGTGCTGAAAATGTGTTCAGGAAATCATAAAGCGTGCTTTTTTGTCAAAATCTATAACTCTGAATCTTCGGGGGAAAAATATTTATACAATCGTATGATAATGTAAAACTTTTAAAAGAACAATATAGGGATGATCACTATCAGACTTTATCTGAAGATGAAAATTCGGTAGAAATTTTAAATATCATGAATGATAAGTTTATATTGGAAAACATTTCCTAGGATTTATATTTGAATAGGCTTTCTTAACAATTTTTATGAAAACAGAAATCATTTTACATTACTGCTAAATGAGGAAATTATATAACGTGAGTTCCAGTAACCATATTGGTTATTGGATTCACCTTGAGATTCAAAAGAAGAAATTTCAATTTTTGAAGAACTCCCAGTTTAAATAGGCCTTTATAAACAATTAAATACATTTATATATTTAAACATTTTTAAAGTCAAACACAGTTGCATTGATGAACAGAAAATAAAAACTCGCATTCACATCTCTAGAGGATTTATAAAACTTTATCAACATTTTTACTTTCCTTATATACATATGATGTATAAGGAAAGTATTGTGACAGGGTCGAAAATTCGTATTCGAGTTTTCGACGGGAGAACACGTTTCAAGCATCCCTGATCATGAATAAGACGCTTTTGAGATGATGTCTGTGTGTGTGTGAGTGTCAGTGAGTCTCTGGAGACGATAACTGACGAACAAATGGACCGATTCGAACGAAATTTGGTACAAAATTTACAATCCATGAATACTGGAAGACTATTCTTTTTATACGGAATCGAATGTTCAGAATCCCCCTAAATTTTCGAGTGAAATTTTGAAAAAATCATCAAAAATTAAAACGTTTAATAAAGTTACACAAATAGTCATTTATTATGTAATATTTAATTAGAAAACGATTGACACGAATTTTAGAAAACTAGCTTGAACCGTTCTCAAAATATTGGATATTTTTCAAATAAAATTATCAAAAAAATCATATAAAATAAAAAAATATTACCTATTGTGAAATATGTTCACTGTACATAAGTAATATCATGCGATAAATTAGATGACTACATTCTCGTGGATCCAGCTAGTTCCATTCATGTGAAAAGATACTTTAGGCCTACTTTTGTATTTGAACTCTAATAATCATTTATCTGCTACAAGAAAAACTTATTTCTCCGTCCATAACGCTTGGCGAGATTTTGGCGGAATGTCGCCAACTTGGCGAGTTTTTAAATGTTGCCAAATTAACGAAAATGTCGCCAAATTAATAAAACATGACGCTAAATCAATGTATATGACGACTAGATGATGAAAGTTCAATATCTTGGAAAGAACAAAAGCGTAGACTATAAGAATAACCCATTTCTCCGTCCGTCCGTAACATTTGGCAAAAAAATTAGCGGGACGCCAGCTTGGCGACTATTTTATTTTAAATGTTTCTGAAATGACAAAAATGTCGCCAAACTGATAAGAATGACACGAAATGGGAAGCAATGTCTCGCAAATTCTGATTTCAGTCATATGACGGCCATACCTTCTAGTATATAAGAAATACTCTTCTCTCCGTTTGTCTGTAGCACATGGTGATGCATTTAGCAAACATAGCGAATAATTTAGCACAGTATTCCCACCTTGGCGATATTTCGCCCCAGATTAACAAAAATATCGTCAAAATTGCAAAACTGACGATAAATTAATGAAAATGACGCGTAATTGATGACGTAATTATTAGGGTATTTTAATATATGGACTATATCGCTTATTGAGGATGCTATCAATATTGATGATTGTTTATTTTGAGTTGCGCGAAGTATAAGTTAATTGAATATTTTGAAATAGTTTTACATGTTGTCATTTGGAAAATCGCCCAATGTACAATTTAACGATAAAAACACAGCACCGTGGATCTTATACATTATTTATGGACTGTAAAACTAGTAAATTCATTGCATTATATAAGGAAAGTCATGTGCTACCCAAATCAGATTTTTAAACTAATATTTGATCTTTTAAATTGGACTTTTCCAAAATCATCGAATTTAGTTGAACGTAACACGAACAATAACACTTGCACAACTTCCTTGAAGAAAAATGGCATATGTCAGTTAAGTGCTTACAATTGCTCTGAGGACGTTATAAGCCGCCTTCTGCAGCCCCTTCTGTGTATAAAAAAATGGGTAGTTAAGTCCCTTGTGTAGGTAACAGTGTTGTTCAGATTTTAGTGCAATTTCAAAAAATAGATTTGGTTTTACTTTGTGAAATAACCCCAAAAATAATCAGAATCTAAAGACAAAATTAAAAGACAAAATATGCTTAAATGTATTAAATAAATTCTTGTTTCACGCGTAATATTTTATAATAAAACTAATAAAACCAACTCCACTACTCCAGAACAGACCTTGATATATTTCAGTTTCCTTGGCGTTTTCGTAACGCCGTCATATGAAAATACGCAAATGATCAAATGAAAATGAAAATTAAATTAAAACTGCAAATTCGGTATCGCTCAAATATCCGTGTTATTTTGTGCAATTAAACTTAATTTAATGCATTCAGAAAGATAAATAAATTTGAAAGAAAGACAGTGCATTTCAGGCAGATTACACGGTAGCGTGTAGGGAAAGTATTGGAATCGGGTGGAAAATAATCTCGAGTTTTTTGCGGATATACGGTTCGCTCAATCTAGAACACGAGAAAATCATTTCATCTTGACATCTCTGTGTGTGTGCGTGTCTGTCTGTCTGCGTGTGTGTCTGTGTATATGCCTGTGTGTGTGTGTCTGTGAAAGGTATGGCAGTTAGCCATCAATATTAAAATATTATATATATATATATATATATATATATATATATATATATATATATAAATATATATATATAAATATAAATTATTAAATCCAAAGTTAGAATGTATGTAGTAACTCATAATATATATATATAATATGAAAATCCAATGATAGAATAGAGAGAAGTTGTAACTCATAAAACCCTAACTTAAAATTTACCTACAAATTAAAAAAGAAGTATTAAATAGAGAATCATCATGAGGAAACTTAAATGTATATTTCTAGTCATCAAGTTAAAGATAATCAACAAATATCAATGGTGTGGAATCGAAAATAAAAAAACAAAGAGATAATCAAGCATTAAAGCTATACACGGGGAAAAGCACTGGACCTAAAAATTGTTCATTTCGAAAAAATTATTTTTCAAGTCCAAATATTTAATCAAAATGAACACAGAATATGCTTGTTTCTGAAGCAAGAGACAGATTTTATCTATAAACTTTTGCTATTCAGACGACAAGCATAAAATTATATAGGACAAAAATACCTGAAATACACTGAAAATGTCCTATTTATTCGAGCATAAAATGACGAGACCAATGTTGCCAATCGCAAAAGATAAAAGTAGAGGTCTACTGTTGCCAATCTTGAGAAATAAATAAAAGTATTGTGAACTCTGACATGTAAAATACAATCAAGATATGTTCCAGCCATATTTGAAATTTCTCCCTAAATGCTTATACCAGTTTTAACTTAATAATATTCGATGAAGCTGAATATTTCCAAATTAAAATACAGTCAACGAATGTATCAACATGAGCATGTGCCGAAATCTACTACGATACTCGGAAATGTGGGTTTCAACCTTGTTTCATTTTTATTCAAGCGCCAGGGTCACTTTAATGTCACGATTAATGAAATGCAGTAGGATTACATTGGAAATCAGAATTCAATCCAAAATGAATTTGTACATTTGTAGGGTTTTTTTTTTACTTTCCTTCATATATAGCAGAGAAAATAGGGAAAGAAATAGAGGGAATTCGAATTATAGTTTTCGACGGAAGAGCACGTTTCAAGCATCTCTGAATTAGAATCAAACATTTTTGATGTGATGTGTGTACGTGTGCGTGTGTATGTTAATATGTGTGTATATTAGTGTATGTGTCTATGAGTTTGTGGACGCGATATCTCACGAATAAATGAAACGTTAAAAAAATAATTGGGTACGATTATTATAATCAGTGAATACTGGAATTCTATTGATCTCCAACACATTCAAATATTCTGAAAACTCCTCAATTTTCAAATGAAGTTTTGAAAAAAACATTAAAAAATCCAAAAACCTTCAAGGTTGTAAACAAATAAGCATTTTATATGTAATGTTTCACGGGGAAATTGACACAAATTTTAGAATGCTAGAATGAACATTTCTTGAGATATTGCGGGTTCGTCAAATTAATTTATATAAAAAATCACATGAAAGTATTATGATGCAATAGGTTCAATTTATGTATGCAATATTATACAACCAACCTGTTAACCTCTTTCTGATGCATCTAGTTCGTTCCATTTGTGAGAGGAGACATATTTTGTAACAGTTTTATAATTTAACCCCGAAGAACTCGCAAATAATCATTTACTTCACGGAATCTTAATTAAATGTCGATTACATTTTAATGAGGATTTTGCAAGGGAGTTTAAATAAGTCATTCTGTTCGCACTCATAAGTTGAAAAAACACCAAATTTCAATTAACGTGATGTTAATTCAACGCCAAAAACTTTGTACCATGGATTTTGTGCACCATTATTTCGCTGTAAAAGGATAATAAAGTCACTGCATCAGGACCGTCGCCAGAGACGAAATTGCAGACGGGCTGGGGAGAAATTCAAGGGAGGTGGGGGAGGGCTCAACAGTCTTAAAGGAGGGACTCACCAAAAACACAATTAATCATTAACATTTATAAACTGTAATACTTACTATTATATATTTCAATTCATATAACAAATAGTTGCATATTTATATTTGCAAGCTAAGAGCTGATTATTAATATCCATATATAGCTACTATACATCAATATTAATATATAACAATTACAATGATTTTAATGTAAGCATTAAATAGTAATAAAGCTGTTAATAATTTGTAGAAACATTCTGAAAGTTAATGCAAGTTAATGCATAATATTAACTCTTACCTACTTATCAGTTGATTTTACTCTGTAATGTGTAACAGTGAACCACCCCACAACAATACAAAAGTATCCTAAATACTATTTTCATAATTTTTAAATATTTTTAAATTAAATAGGTAAATACATTAGTATAATCACAAATTCAGCTAAATTAGAAAATCCTTAAAACGAAGTAATTTATAAAAAAAAATCTCAAATTTTTATGCTACATTTGAATGACATTTTATATGAAATTGCATATCACGACTAAAAATTTAATACTTTTATCAGGGGGAGGAGGGGGGGGGGGCTGGCGGAAAGCCAAAAAGTATCCTACGCCAGAACCCTTCTTTCAAATCAGACGCCAAACGTCATTTTATCGCCAGCGTGATACGCGAAGGAGCGCTCTCTCTCTCCCTCAAGGTTACAGCCACATCAAGAGAAAGAACACCTACAATTTTGTTTATCTTTTTATAGGATATATAACTTAGAATTTAGCAATACAGACACATTTTAAATATATTTTATCTCTTAGATTAGAATTAAATTAATTCAATATTGACTAAATTAAAGAAGCGGATATATAACTTACAATTAAGCAATATGGACACTTTTTAAATGCATTATCTCTTAGATTAGAATTAAATTAATTCAGTATTGACTAAATTGAAGAATAGTATTATTACTTTCTAATGCTATTGTATAGAGGAAGTTCACGGATAATCGCGACATTTAGACTAAAAAATACACTTAAAGACATCATACTTCCCGGCCGTCCATACAGTTACCTTACACCTTTCTGGTAGGTCGGACGGTCTGGGTCTCAACAACAACTTAAAGACATCATGGACACATTTCGAAAATTTTGGGAACTATTTCCATCAGTGTGTGTGTATCTGTGGGGTGTGAATGCATGTATCACTATGGAAATTTATATGTAGATGCATTCTGTAGAACATTAGAAACAGGTAGAATATTTTGTAATAAATGGGATTAAAACATTATTCGAAATTAGAGATTTTAAATTAGAGTGCGTATAGCCACGAAATTCTATATGCAGCTGTATTCTGAAAAAATTAGAATTAGGTAGATCATTATGTAATTAACGTGATTAGAATACTGCTGAAGGGGAGGGAGGGAGACACAGGGAGCGAGAGAGGGAGAGGCGTCCATGGACGCCAATGCCTGCAAAGGGGGATCGAACTGTTTGGGATAGGGTATGTCAAATACCTGTCTTTTTGAGAGGTTCTTCGTTTGAGATTGACGCTGTCCCACCCATAAGCAAAAGGTTAAAACGAACTGTAATAAGGCGAAACGTTCATTTTTAAACTGCGGATGCTCACTCCACTTCCTATAAATGGCATGCAAAAATAACGGCACTTCGAATATGAATAACCCTTGTTGCACAAAAGTTATATAAACAAGATCAATCATGCATAAAGCATTGATTATGAAACACTTTCCAACTGCAATACAATTTTATTTAAACATCTCTAAAATGCGATACATTCAGCGGCAATATTTTTAAAATTATCACAATACTACATTAATTTCTTATATTTGAAAACTTAAAACTTCATCGAAAAAAATAAACTTTATTCAAATAATTGAAATATAAATCGCTTGGATCTCTATGTAAAATCTGTAAATATTTCATTCATCCACTTTTATTCCATTCCTTTCATTCATGACAATACTACAATATTTCATTTTATTTAAACACTTAAAACTATGAAGGTACAAGTAATTTAACTATATGCTTAAAACTTCATCGAAAAAATCGTCTGCTTCTCTATGTAAAATCAATGAATGTTTCATTCATAACAGCTATACTGCAGACTCCAGAGCTAAACAATTTTGCGTTGAAGAAATGCATCAATTAGTCTTCGTTGTAGAAATAATAAAAGTTTGATGATCATTTAAACTCAAATATATTGTAACTGCGTTGTTTCAGAATGTAGATGCACAGAATTTAAGCAAAAATAAAACTGCTTTAGAACGGATACAACACTATATATAATTAAAAAAGAACTTTAAAAATCACGATTTCGACACAAGTTGGATGCCATATTTTATTTTGAAGTCTGTCACGTTATCTCTTCATATAATATGGATGTAATTATTATATAAATTTTTATTTAAAAACTACCGAATGAAATTTTTGCTGAAATTTTTTTCATATTTTTTATGGGATAATTTAAATATTTCCTAAAACTTTCGAAGCAATTTGTGATTTTTAAATTCACTTAAAAATGTTTGAAAAATTAGCTCCCATAGGGTTTAATATATTTCATATTTTCAACCCGGGTTTAGTCCAAAACTAATTGGGTGTTATTATTTATTTATATTCCCATATGTCCCACAGACCGTCTGAACAACACACTAAAATTTCATTTTGATAAAGTCATTTTTACGGCAGTTGTGCGAACTGACAGACAGACAGACAGACAGACAGACATAATGAACAAAGTTATAAACACTTTTTAACTATACTGTAAAGTGTTAAAAAGGATCCAATATTAAGCTTCACAACCATATTTTTTTACACGGTTCTTAGAAGAACGTGAAGAACACAACATCTGAAACGCTTCATTCGTTTGTAACATATCGCGTCCACACACACATACACACATACACATAGAGAGGGGGGGATATCACCTTTAAAGCATTCAATTCGAGTTCAGGAATGCTTAAACTTCACTCCTCTGTCGAAAACTCTGATTTGATTTTTATTACTTTCCTTATATACATAATGTATAAGGAAAATATTGTGACTCTTGTGTGTGTATAAGGAAATATTGTTTGTTGAATTCGAAAATTCGAATTCGAGATTTCGACGGGAGAGCACTTTTCAAGCATCTCTGATCACGAATCAAACATTTTTTAGGTGATGTCTGTGTGTATGTGTGAAAATATGTGTGTGTGTGTGTGTGAAAGTGTCTCTCTGTGTGTGTGTGTGTGTGTGTCAGTGAATCTGTGGAGACGATATTTTACGAACAAATGGAGCGATTCGAATGAAATTTGGTACAAAAATCACAATCCGTGAATACTGGAAGCCTATTGTTTTTAAACGTAATAGAATGTACAGAACTCCCCTAAATTTACGAGTAAAATTTTGAAATAAATCATCAGAAAATCAAAATCTTTAATAAAGTTACGCAAATAGACATTTCTTATGTCATTTTCCCTTAGAAAACGATTGACATAAACTTTAGAACGCTAGCATGAACCTTTCTCGAGATATTGCACATTTTTTAAACAAATTTATCAAAAATTCCCATAAATTAAAAAATATATATTAACTGTTGAGAAACATGTTCACTTTTCATATGTAATATCAAGCGATAAATTGAGTGACCTCATTCTCGTGAATCTAGCTCGTTCCATTCATGAGAAAAGATACTTTGAGTAATACATTTTTATTTGAGCGCCAATAAATATTTATCTGCTATAAGAATAATTTATTTCTCCGTCGATAACGCTTGGCGAGATTTTGGAGCGAAATTTGGCGGACTGTCGCCAACTTGGCGACTTTTTTAAATGTTGCCAAATTAACGAAACTTTCGCCAAATGGATAAAAACGACACGAAATCAATGAAAATAACGACTGATTGGCGAAAATTCAATATCTTGAAAAGAATATAAATATCTACTATAAGAATAATCTATTTTTTTTTTTACTGTAAAAGTAGTAAATTCATTGCATTATATAAGGAAAATCATATGTTGCCCACATCAGATTCTTTGGATCCTGCAACAATGCCTTCCTCATACATTTAACTATGTAGGGAAATTAAACAGGGAGCACGTGTTTTTTATGCTGCATTTTTTAAAAATTTTCATGAAATGCTGCCAACTAGAAAACTAGTAAGTAGCAGTGTTACTCTCTATAAATTGATGTGAGAGATCCTGATTTTCGCATAATTGAAATGGCAAAAGGTTGATGAGCTGTGGATGATGATGACGGTACAAACTACCAAGGGAAAGGTTTCAGTATTTTCAATTTAAAATTTATTCGTAACAATATGATGTCACTTCTGTTACATACTTCCACTTTCGTTTCATCCAAATCACGTTTCGTTCAAGATTTGCGTTGCTCCGCGCTTAAAAATAGTTGAGAAATGCGTGTGTCGATTTTCATTTTGGCATTATGTTACTGAGGTAATAAAATACCACGGGGGACGACAAGTATATCCCGGCCTTAAATTTAAAACCGGTAATATATCTTTGGATAAATTTCCTTTTCCTCCATTTTTCAGAAGACAACTAACTCTCAAAGTCCTTAAAAAGGTGATAAATTCCGTTCGTTTTTTCAGTCATTAATTTGATTTATCCATTTTTAAAGTCATTATGGGACCTGTCAAGTTTCCAGTTTGGGAGAAAATTTACGGTCGGTGCCAGAAGACAGCAAATTACGTGGTCATATTTCTTGATGAAAATAAATGAGGAATGAGGATGCTGTACACGTATTTAAAAATATGGTGCAGCACATAACTTTTCCTATAGACTCCAAATTAATTTTATCTTTCTTTCTTTGTAATGCATTAAGTTGAGTTTCATTGTACAGCAAGTAAAAGCAACAGATGTTGTTTTTAAAAGTACACCATTTTATGATTTGCATGTAAATCTAAATGTCTGAAAGAAGAGTCCAATATATATATCTACTTTGGTAATATTTTTATTATTTTAATATTTCGTAATACTTGGAATTGGTCATTGTTATATATTTCTAATATATATATATATATATATATAAACGCAGCTTAAAATTGGACTCTTTCTTTAATCCTACAACAATTCTTAGTTATGAATACCCTCATTGTTGTAAATAAACTATCACTCAACTAAAACGTAGTGCAGAAAACAAGTATATTCTATGACGGGCCCGGTAAGCTTTAAAATCTGAAGAATTAAAACACAACACGAAAGGCAATGATATATCAAATTTGAGCTTTCTGGTTCTTTGTTCTGGTTCTCGAGTTATTTCCTCAAAGTGTGTATATACCAATTCCGGGAACATGACGGGATAACCCGATAGCGTTGAAAATCTAAAGAATTAAAATTTACCACGAAAAACAACAACATGCCTAACTCTTTATATGGCTACAATTAGTCGAATCTGGTTAGTTATGACCTCAAAGATTTGAAGTATACATATATATATATACAGGGTGATCGTAAACTCTTTCAACAAAGCAAGAATGGTGATAGTACATATCACCATTCTTGTTTTGTTGAAAGAGTTAACGAGCAGTATGTGCAATGGAACATAGGGCCTCATTTCACTTACAGTGACAGAAAAGAGTAAAGTTACATATCCACGTTGATCCTTCAATAATGAAAAAAAAGAGATCTAACTAATTTAAGACTTTTACAATTCCATTCGCATCAAAGAAAGTATCAAAGTAGCTGCTCAAAGTGGCGCCCGAGGGCGTCTTGCACAGCTGAAAACGGCGAATAAAAGACGTTCTTGCATATTCCTGGTGTGGTGTTGATCTTGTCCTCAGAAACAACGATTTTCGTGACGAGATCTTCAAGGGAGTCCACAGATGTCTCGTACACCAATGTTTTCATGTGCCCACAGAGTCCAGTGAATTATGGTCCAGGGAGCGTGGAGGCCAAGCCACAGGTCCACCACGTCCAATTCACCACCCAGGATATATATCTGTAGGAGTGAATAAAAAATATCTGGTGAGAGCATTGCATTACTATCCCCACGTAATACCATGATTCTACTTCTTTCAAACAAAATAATGATCTACAAGATCCAAGGCACAAAGTATTTGGCCTTGAATTGTACATTATAGTTGGGTGCTTTTCCTGATGGCAGCATGTAAAACTATTTCGAAGAACGCAATCAATCATATTACACTTTGCTGAAATCTAACTGGGTAAGGAATAGCTATAAGAAAAAATAGTAGCTTGCTAAACAATAGAGTCTGTATATTAAACTATTTTCATGATTAATAATTGATTAATTAATTGATTTAATAATTCCAATGCATGCATTCTTACAATTCAAAATCCAAATTCTAATTATGTTTTTCGTATGTCAATAATGTATTTAACGTTTCGTTATTTAAGTTGAAATGCTGAAACTCGTTATTATGACAATCCCCTGATCATCGTACATGAAATCGTCTATTGTGCATATCAATAAATAAATTGCTACCCAAATCTTATTGACATTGAACGGACATCACGTCTATTGAAATTGGACGCTTTGGACACTTTGTGAGTCTAAACAACATAGCTTAATCATTCTAAAAAAAATGTAAAAACGTGCAAAATCCGCATCAAAATGCAATGGACATTTAAGTAATATCCCGTGAAATAAATTATAATGAGCGTCAAAGTACAAAACCATTGCAAATATTGTATTTTCTCGTGAATGGAACGAGCTGCATCCACGAAATGGATGTTTGGAACAAGCTGCATCCACGAAATGGATGTTAATAGATTTTTCGTATAATATTGCATATGAAAAGTGAAACTATTTGCGGTACTTACCACTTTTTACTTTCCCTGCAATACATGGTAATGTATAGGGAAAGTATTGGAATAATGTCGAAAATTGCAACTCGAGTTTTTGACGGATCTACATGTTTCGAGACCTCTAGAATAAGAAAAAACTATTTTTAGCATGACGTCTGTGTGTGTGTCTGTGTGTCTGTGCAATGTATGTATCCACTGTTTGTATAAACCACTAAAATATATGTATCCTAAAATGTATGTATCCGCTCTAAAGAACAACATGCCTTTTTTTACGAAATGGCCCGCCAAAATTTAAAAGAAAAAAGACTAAGTAGTGTATGCTCAAATATATCAATTAAATTCTTGTTTTATACGCAATTTTTGAAAAGGAAAATAATATAACACACTCCATTATACTTTAGGACTCACCGTTCTCAAGATATTTCAGATTTCTTGCATTTTTGTTACGCTGATTTAGGAAAAATATCCAATTACTAAATAAAAACAAAATTTGAATTAAAATGCAAATTTCGTATTATTTGGTTCAATTAAACTCAATCTAATGAATTATTAAAGAAATGAAGAAAATATGAATTTTTTGTCTGCAGAGAAAGTCATGTGCTGCCCACATCAGATTTTTTTTTTTTTTTTTTTTTTGTTCGCGACGTCATTAGCCTTTCTTGGGGAGCATGTTACCTCCCGAGGGGTGGGGGTACATTGTCAAGTATGGTATCAAACGAACGATTTTTTAAAGTCCTTTAAAGTGAAGGGTAACACTATACAGGGTGTCCCAAAAAAATTGAAACGCGCTTTAATTCTTTACCTGTTGAATATAAGTGGGCAATGTAAATTGCAATAATATTGAAAGTAAGGTAGGAAATAAGACAACATTAATGAAATAGTCCTCGCATTCATTTTAAAAAAGTTGCACTTTTCAAATTTTTATACGACCCCCCTTAGACAAATTGGGTCTATCAGAAAATTTATATTTTTAATGCAACAGGATCATTAAAAAAATCGCATATCTGTATCTTTAAAATCAACTGAATTATGATAAAGGAAAAAAATCTGACTTATGTCACTTTTCCGTACCATGTGAAAGGCTGTTTCATCAGTGAAAATAGGGATCATAAACAAATTTACGATGGAAATTGTTTAGGTCAAAAATACGTTAATATGGGTAATTTTTTTTCATCACAAATGCATCTAAATAAAGCATTACACAGACATAGATCATATAAAGCAGTGGTACTCACTACGCGCTTGGGGCACATAATTAAAATTACCATCTAGTTTTATCTTTTTTCTGATATGTTACAAATTTATATTTTTAATTTGATATAGGGTCCCTATTCACAATGTTCAATTTTCTATTAAATGTAACTCGCTCAATTTTAAAGATACAGATATGCGGGTTTTTTTAATAATCTTGTTGCATTAAAAATAAGAGAAAACTGATTGACCAAATTTGTCTAAAGGTGTCGTATAATAATTTAAAAAGTGTAACTTTTTGAAAATGAATGGGAGGACTATTTCATTAACGTATTCTTATTTCCTACCTTAGTTTCAACATTTTTGCAATTTACATTGCCCACTTATCTCCAATAGGTAAAGAATTAAAGCGCTTTTCAATCTTTTTGGGACACTCTGTATAGTTGCAATCATTTGGATTCACAAAACCGAGTTTTCAAAATTTTTCTTGTAAAATTTGGAAAAAAATGTATTTTGTATAAGAAAGTCGCGTTGAGTTACCACTGTAGTTAATTTTAAACTAATAATTACATTTATAAACCGTTCGTCAATTTTCTGGCAATGTTATTAATGCCGTTACATGAGATCAAGATCTTCATTTAAGTGGACAAAGATTTGAATACGAAAAACTATTTTTAGCTTGACGTCTGTTTGTGTGTCTGTGTGTCTGTCTGTCTGTCTGTGTGTCTGTGCAATGTATGTATCCACTCTAACTCAAAAACTAATGGACCGAATTTCATAAAATTTTGTAGGTAAGTCACTTGGATGTGGCCGTGGTGCTGATTAGTTTTTGGTATGATTCGCAAAGACAGAACCCGCCTTTTTTTGCGAAATGGCCCTTAAAAATTTCATTTATCCGCACTAACTAAAATACTAATTTACCAAATTCCACAAAATTTCGTAGATAAGTTACTGGTTGGATACTCTGGTGCTGATTAGAATTTGGTACGATTCGGAAAAGAAGAACTTGCCTTTTTTTACGAAATGGCCCGCAAAAATTTCATGTATCCACCCTAGCTAAAATACTAATTGACCAAATTTCACAATATTTGGTAGATAAGTTACTTGTCAGACACTCTGGTGTGATTTGATTTTGGTACGATTCGGAAAATAACAACCTGTTATTTTTTATGAAATGGCCCGCAAATATCGCCAAAATCTAAAAAAAAAAAGAGAGACTACGTATGCTGAGATGCATCAATTAAATTCTTGTTTTATACGCAATTTTTGACGAGGAAAAGAATATAACACACTCCATTATACTTTAGGACTAACCGTTCGCTCTCAAGATATTTGAGATTTCTTGCATTTTTGTTACGCTGCTATCAGAAAAATGTCCAATTACCAAATAAAAACAAAAATTGAATTAAAAATGCAAATTTAGTGTTATTTTGTGCAATTAAACTCAATCTAATAAGTTAAAGAAGTAAAAAAATATGAATTTAAGTCTGCAGGGAAAGTCCTGTGCTGCCCACATCAGATTTTTCATATTACTTAACGTTTTTACTATATTTGTTTGAAAAATGTGCATTGTCACAAGAAAAGTTTATAGTAGTGTTCAGAATATGAAATAAAAATACAATAGAAATTAAAAACTCTTAATAGTTCCGCCAAAAATTATGAATGTATACACAATATAGTATATAAAAAATGATGAACGTGTACACACTATAGCCATATGAAGACTTCCTCATAAATATTTTGTGTTTTATATTATATTTTTCATTTAAGACTCATCACAGGGTTGGTGCTATATTGAGAAATATATAGATAACGGACATTTTCCTCGAAATTTTATTAAAGCCTTCACAGCAGCTGGAAAAATTTCATTATGGAGAACAAAATAGAGCAGAAGCACTTTTCTCAATAGATGGAAAAACCCCTATTCATAATCCATCCCCAATCTTCCACATTTTATTAAAATATTTTAATTAAAATATTTCTAGCTCCATGTATTAGACAAGAAATATTAAAAACGAGAAAGAATGTTAAATTTTCGAGGGGGAAATATTTACATAATCTGATGGATTTTAAAAATTAAAACGGCTTTTCGGCTTTTATAACTTAAACAGTAATTAATCCAACGTTTATTCAGGCACGAGTTAAGAAAAAAATCGGACTTATAATGTCAACTTTGCAGGTAAAAGTAATTTAATTAATGAAAACAAAGTTACTAAATTAAAATTTTTACAGCAGAAGCATTTTAAGGCTCTGACTAAAATTGCATATATGTAACTTTAAACTGTGCCATAAAATATATGGGATGTGAAATGCCAATCCAATTTCTCATATACATACATATTCCACAGTGTTTAGTTTCACTTATATCCTAGTCGGTATTATAACAAAAAGTATATACTTTTAATTTCATACCCAAGTTTTTATTCTAAACTACTTTGCGCAAATTCTGCAAAACAATACCATTTTCAAGTTGGCAACAGATCTATAGTGCCCATGCTTTGGATGCATTTGGTTGGTCGTTGTTAACATATATTATTGATGGGAAGTATCATCATGAAAGAAATGTGAAGGGGTGAAACGGAAATATGTGACGGAAGTGAGATCACATTGATACGATTGCCTAACAGTAAACCCTTGTTATAATTTAAAGATCCGAGACACTTGATCTTGGCTACAAATTCGGGGACCTTGATGACAAATTTAGATAACAGCTCCAACTTGGCGATTTTTTGTGAGTTCTAGAAATTTCTAGAATTGTGTAGATTGACTAAAAACTTCACGAGTTGCTTTATTACGGAGGGCATATAAGCTCATCATCATTCAGTAAAGTTGTTGACGTGATACGAGTAAAAGTATCTGTCGAACTCAATGCAGAACCTAATATATAATTTTTCTTCTGATTATATATACCTTTTAATTTGTATTATGAAACATTTCTTGTGGAAAAGTGGAAATAAATGTAGATCCGCGGCATCTGCGCTATCAGTATACGTTTGTCGTTTACGCTGAACGCACACTTGCCCGATGGGGTGACTACAAACACTACATCCAAACGTTCCATCTTCGATAACTTTGTCGTTTGTCACACATAATACACATCGACATGTTCCTTTTCAAAATAGGCGAAAAGAGTTATATTTCACATCAATCTATAACGAGTAACAGAGTTACTCACTATTGTTTAATACTCAACATCCATAGAGCAGTTAAAATTATCAATTTCCAAATATAGACTAAATGGCTGAATATAAGATAACTGATAATTTACAAGTTATAAATATTTTTTTTTAACTTTATAGTTTCTATAAACATTTGTTTGGAATAAGTTCTTGGACATACCTTTTAAGATTTTTATTTCATGTCCAAGTTATATAACGTGATTAATGAAATTTTGTTGCACAATTATTACATTCGCGTGCCAGAAATAACATATGAGTTTGTTTTTATTCGGCATGGAAATCAAAACCAACATTGAGAAACGAAATATGCACTATTCATAATTCTCTGTTATGCTCTAATATATATTCACTTTGGTATATTATAGTAATATTTACAAATGATTGAGTAATTACTGCTAGCCTTATCGACATAAGTAATGACAAAATCATTTTGAATTTCTTTAATATCCTTTTTAATTTTGAATTAAATTTATATGATTTATTAATTTTCTGAATATATATATAGTGATTTCAGTATTGCTCTATTAAGACGCTCCAGGGTTTGAAGGCTTCTACAGGGATTTGATATTTATAGCTGATTTTATAGATAAATTTATTTAAATCAAGAATTAAATCTTTACCACTTGATTTATGTTTAAATTTAGTAGGTAAACGGTACTTAGTACCTAGTAACATCAGTGATCTCAGTGCATCATAATGAATAATATTTAGATTTGCCGTTATAACATGCTCATGATGTTTATCTACGTAGTATTTGTATTTATCTAAATGACAGTGGCAGTATGACTCTTTATCCAGTTCATAATTTTGATTAATATCTATTGATTTGGCTATTTGATTATAATTGAAAATATCACGTCCTAGCGGTTTATCATATTTAAATGTAATTTTAGGATTTACATGTTTGACTGGAAAGTAATTGGAAACGGATTTTAAAAAACTATTTATCTTCAGATTGTTTAAGACAGAATTAGTGAAATTCAGCGTACAATATTCGTTTATTTTAGTAGATTTTTTTGATTCATCATTGAAATTTAAGTCCGTGACGAATAAATAAACATTAAGATTTTTACTTCTGGTAATGGATTTGTTTAAAATGAATGTTATCAAATACAGTAGTTATAAAAAGGTTATAAACCATATTTAATTACTGTTTTTTAATTGCGGAAATCCAGTTCTTAGATTGTTTCCAATCAATAATTTTGAAATTTGCATGCTGCTGTAGGGTGGTATTTTTTAGATCAGATAATGAGGGCAATTTTTTATTATATTTACTTGCTCTTTTAGTTTTTATATTTACTGTTAGAAATGTTAAAGAAATTATATATATTATGGTCTTCATTAGGATAATTAAAGGGTTTTTTAACAATGTCATGAAGATTAAATAAATGATTGAGTCCATATATGGGAAAATAGTTTTGTGTGCATATATGAATTCATTTTCAAGGGACAATCTGACATAATATATTTTTTTGAATACATAAAATACTAATTTCAATGTTGTCGAACCCATGTATAGAAAAATGTTCGTATTCGAATTTTGATGCATTACGGGTAGTTGCATTATTTAAGAATTTTTTATATGATTCCTGTGTACGTTAATTCGAAGGTAGAGGATTGCTGGTTTGACCTACATATGACATATTACATATTTTGCAAACAATTTGGTAAATGCAATTATATGTTTTACAGAAGGCAAGATTATTGCTACAATTTATCTGGTTACGATTAGCAAGCGGACACTTTTTACATCTATTAGAATTACAAGTTTTAAATTTAAGAGTGTTTTTTTGTGATGCGTGGTTGTATATATATATATATATATATATATATATATATATATATATATATATATATATATATAATATATATATATATATATATATATATATATATATATATATATATATATATATATGGAATCAAATGATTAAGAAATGAAAAAAGAATAAAAGGAGAATGGGGATGCTTACATGTAAGTCGAAAGACCAAGGGGGATTACGACCCCTTGTTATATAGTTAATAGTTATATTTGACTAAACATTTGTATGATATATACATAAATAACGATGAGTGGATTTCAATAGAAAAGGTTCCACATTTGCTGAGTTATACCAAAAACCATTTCGCTACCAAGGAAGAGGCGCAATGCTGCTCTAGTTCCGAAGTAGAATACAAAGATATAAATGGAAAGTATAAAACGGGAGTGACCATATGTCTTTCATGAAATGGTAGGGGTGGATTGCGACACCCCTTTCCCGTTTAAAGCGGCTTTTATAGCCCGGGCAACGCTCACGGTACCTATGTAATACAATGGTCAGTCCTCCATATGTGCAAAGACAAAAGCACTTCAACAGTAACAAAATCAAAAAGGAGACCTGGAATGATAAAAGACGCCATAGATTACTGTTCCCAGATTCCACAGTATTAGTAAGTCAATTCGCGCATGCGTGTTGAGATATCTTTATAACAGTATCGCAGATACGTTTAAATACCCTCAAAATCTCAATTGAGTAAATTAATGTCTTTGTCTTCTTTGAAAAAGGAATTATAATAATTTTTAAGAAGTATAATGGATAATGTTTTTTTATGGCTTCCTTTAATATTTTTTGGCTGTTATTTATGCAGTCCTTCATGAATGTATTATATATAAGGTTTCTTCTGAAATGTCCGATAATGATTTTTCTGAAAACATTCTTTTTGAGATTAGAATTCCAATCAATTATATGGTTGATCTTGATCTTGTATGAATCTCGTTTGTCATGTAGAGTCGTGTATATCCCATATTGCCGATGTTTTTTGATTGATAAATCTAAAAAATCCACTGTTCCGTCTTCTTTTACTTGATTTTCGATTAATTCTAATTCACTTGGATAAAACTTGAAATCAAAGTTTGGGGTGTGCTCAAAATATCCCAAAAGCACATTGTCAACATAACGGAAGTAAGGCATTTCTGATAAAATATGGGTTCCCTTTTCGTATTTTGATATCTCGAGAACGGTTCATTTTAGCGTTCTAAAATTTATGTCAATCGTTTTCTAATGAAAAATTACATAAGAAATGTCTATTTGCGTAACTTTATTAGTGGTTTTGATTTTTTGACGATTTTTTCAAAATTTTATTCGAAAATTTAGGGGGGTTCTGAACATTCGATTACGCATAAAAACAATAGGCTTCCAGTGTTTATAGATTGTGATTTTTGTACCAAATTTGGTTCGAATCGGTCCATTCGTTCGTCAGTTATCGTCTCCACAGACTCACTGACACACACACACACACACACACATACTTTCACACACACACACACATACTTTCACACACACACACACACACACATACTTTCACACACATACACACATACTTTCACACACACACACACACACACACACACACACACACACACATACACACACACAGACATCACTTCAAAAATGTTTGATTCGTGATCAGGGATGCTTGAAACGTGCTCTCCCGTCGAAAACTCGATTTCGAATTTTCGACCCCGTCACAATACTTTCCTTATACATTATCATAATGGTACTTTGTTTTTTTATATCTATCATAACATGTTTAAGTATATCCAAGAGTTTCAGATTTGCATGTGCTAAGTATGATCCACATCCTACCGTAGCTGTTCGGAATTTCACAGGATTCTTGTGCAATTTGGGAATAAGAACAAGGTATGACAATTTGACAGTTTTTAAATCCACGCTTATACGCTTGTAAAGTGCCTTTATTCTCTTAGTCAAGACCATTTCGCTACTTGGCAGAAGCGCATACATTGTGCAATCTTGATAACATTGACTTAATGTGTCTACATAGAATTTTTTTTTATTATTCAATTGAGATTTTGAGATTCAATTAATTAATTAATTATTCAAATCTTTTTTTTTTTTTTTTTTTTTTTTTTTTTAAATATTCAAATGAGATTTTGAGATTCAATTGATTATTCAATTCACATTTATTCAATTGAGATTTTCAGGGTATTTAAACGTATCTGCGATACTGTTATAAAGATATCTCAACACGCATGCGCGAATTAATTTACTAATATTGTGGAATCTGGGAACAGTAATCTATGACGTCTTTTATCCATTCCAGGTCTCCTTTTTGATTTTGTTACTGTTGAAGTGCTTTTGTCTTTGTACATATGGAGGACTGACCATTGTATTACATAGGTACCGTGAGTATTGCCCGGGCTGTAAAAGCTGCCTTAAACGGGAAAGGGGTGTCGAAATCTACCCCTACCATTTTATGAAAGACATATGGTTACACCCGTTCTATACTTTCCATTTATATCTTTATATATATATATATATATATATATATATATATATATATATATATATATATATATATATATATATATATATATATATATATATATATATATATATATATATATATATATATATATATATATATATATATATATATAATATATATATTTATATATATATATATATATATATTCCTCAAGTACAACCAAAATGAAAAATAAAATATAAAATTATAAAATCCAAGTTCAATCTCACTTTATATATATATATATATATATATATATATAGATAGATAGATAGATAGATGTATATGTATATGTTCACGAAAACATACACACATTACATAAAAATAAAATGGAATGGGATGGAATGAAGTATAATGATCTTAAAAACTAATTAAATAATTCATTTATCTGAATTTATAAAACTATTCAAATAGATTATGCAACAAACAGCGATGAAATATTTCTTCTTGCTGTCCCGAGGCAATGCCAAACTCTACTTTGATCGAAATACATTTCTCATACTGTTTAAAAATTTATGTAATGCTTTGAAATATACTGCTCAGGAAACAGAATATAAATTTAAACAGATTTTATTTTGAAACATAGATTTTATTATTTTTAAAAATATATATGCCTTTTATAAATAAGTCATTTTTTCCACTGGATTGCAATTCAACTCGCTTTATTAAATATGATATTGAATGCAATGTATTTTCATCCCAAGAGCTAAGCAACTTTCGTCATGCCAAGAACTGAACATCGCCATTTTGGCAATTTTAATATTCGATAGAGCAGATATACCTATGAAAACATACTATTAGTGTAGTATGATTGACTAGAAGATTTTCCAAACTGACCAATGAAATTTTAGATTTCAGTACCCCATCCAGCCCCACCCGGCAATACTAGTGTTTGATCCCGAAGAAAATTTCAAATTTAGAGCTTCAGACCATCTCTAATCTATCAGATGAGCCTCTCAGCTCTGTCTGGTCCGAAAGGATGTTTAACCAAATATGTCAAAAACATGTAATTGTGCAATTTTTCAGAATTATGGTAAAAGTTTTCTCTCATAATTATGAAAAATGTTCTTTGTATAAACATTTATCTTTACGTAGCCATAATCAACAAAATAAACCCACCGCTATTAAATTTCACTTATATATTTTTCGAACATTTAATACGTTCAGCCTTGCACGACTCAAACTTTGAAACTATCTTAAAGATATCCGGTATACGGATCGGGTCGACTGAACCAATTATGGACCAGACCCTGACCCCATAAAAGCCTCTTTACCAGACATGTAAATACATCTAGTTGTTTGAGCAAAAAAACAGGACACTCCTTTCAGTGATAATTCATTTAAGCTCTCTTACTTCACATTTCTGAAAGGAAACAAATACATTTAAATTTCTTTGAATATTAAAAGTATTCGTTTCTTCCTTTAAATTTCTTTAAATATGAAAGATATTCATTTTCTGCTCTACATTTCTTTGAATATGAAAGGTATTCTTTTATTCCTTTAAATTTCTTTGAATACGAAAGGTATTTGTTTTTTCCTTTAAATTTCTTTTAGGAAAGGTATTCGTTTCTTCCTTTAAATTTCTTTGAATATGAAAATTATTCGTTTCTTCCTTTAAATTGAATATGAAAGATATTCGTTTTTTCCTTTAAATTTCTTTGAATTTGAAAGGTATTTATTTTTCCTTTAAATTTCTTTGAATATTAAAGATATTCATTTCTTCCTTTAAATTTCTTTGAATATGACAGGTATTCATTTCTTCCTTTAAATTTCTTTGAATATTAAATATATTTTTTTCTTCCTTTAAATTTCTTTGAATATGAAAAGTATTCTTTTATTCCTTTAAATTTCTTTGAATACGAAAGGTATCTGTTTTTTCATTTAAATTTCTTTTACGAAAGCTATTCGTTTTTTCCTTTAAATTTCTTTGAATAAGAAAGGTATTCGTTTCTTACTTTAAATTTTTTTTAATATTAAACATATTCGTTTCTTCCTTTAAATTTCCTTGAATATTAAATATATTCGTTTTTTCCTTTAAATTTCTATGAATATGACAGGTATTCATTTCTTCCTTTAAATATTAAATATATTTTTTTCTTCCTTTAAATTTCGTTGAATATGAAAGGCATTCTTTTATTCCTTTAAATTTCTTTGAATACGAAAGGTGTTTGTTTTTTCCCTTTAAATTTCTTTTACGAAAGTTATTCGTTTTTTCCTTTAAATTTCTTTGAATATGAAAGGTATTTGTTTCTTCCTTTAGCTGCATAGTAACATAGTAAATCCACCCCTGAATCAAGAATATGCGTCGTAACACTATATTGAAATCAATATGCCAGAAAAGTCAAGGAAACAACAATGTACCTTATACCCACTTATTTGATATGTTTACCAAATGTGCAAATTCTGTTGTGACCCACCACTGTTCATGATATCCACGCATCTTTTATTTTGTTGGCGATGAAAGTTATGGATCGTCCCTAATAAGGTACTCTGTCAGTCTTCTCATGACGTCAGTCCAATCAGGCTAATGAGGCTTCTGAATGTTGGCCTTCGAATCAGAATAAAGTTTGACGATCTGTCGGCGTGAATGTGTCAGTCAATGTTGCACCCAACTGTGTAGGGGGATATTATTCATGAAGGGCTTGGATACTTTTTTCTAAAACTTAGTAGCTAGAAGAAACATTTCAAAATGTGACACTGAAATCTGTCTTAAATCAATCGAATAGGCTCTATTGCAATTCCTTCTAAAATATATTTCCGTCTTATACAGAATTTGTTCCGGTTTACGCTTATTTTCGAAGTACAATATAAAAAGTGGTGTATATATATATATATTCAAAAATAAAAGAGGTATGGATGGAAACAATATACCAAAAGATGGCCGGGGGGAGTTGTGACCCCCTCACCCCGGTTAAGCATGCTTTGCGTCGCGACAACACTCCCGGAGAGCCGGTATATTGCAAAAAAGAATACGAATGTATCAAATTGTAAGATGTAAATAGACAACATACACAAACAAATATAAGATATAATTGTCGAGATCCAGCCCTATCGAAATTCATCAACAGTAAATGTTTGAAATATATTTAAAAAGTGTTTGAATAAAGTTTGAAACATGTTCACAAGTATAAATTATCAAAATTACTTAGCTTCTACTTAAAGAAGACTTTAAATATTGACACATAATAGAACAATAATAACATAGTCTATTTCTAAAACCATATACCTGAATGACAATCAATAGCATATTACATGCAGATGTACATCAATATTGTTTCATACAAGACGATGCAAATCTTCCATAACGTATTATACAATAGACCCTATTCAAGAGGTCCCGTATCAGTTATCACACGCTTTACCTGTGACAATCCAGTATGTATATTGCCATCAGTTTTATTTAAATATAAACGGTAACTATCGGTTACAGTTATTTTATAAAATTTGTAGATAATGTCACTTAAAAAATACTTGGGAAAACCCTGTGAGATGGTGTTTTGTAGGAAACGATAATCGCATAAATATCGATCTTCCATTTTACTGTTTATTCTTTGACTACGTATTAATTGTCCCAGTATAATATTTCTAAAAACATTTTTGTGCATACATGAGTTCCAGTTTATGATATAATTGATTTTGAAGTGGAAGTCGTTGCGTTTATCGTACAAACAGAAACCAGTAGAACCACCTGGTTGCTTGTATATCGTTATATCTAGAAAATTTAGACTTTTGTTGACATTATATGGAGTTTCAGTAAGTTTTAAATGTTGTGGATAGAAAGTAAAATCCATCTGATATGCTTCACATGGATACGCTACCAAAATGTCATCAACGTAGCGAATGAACAGAATTTCGTTTAATATATGTGTTCCATCTTCATATTTATTCAGATATATATCAGCAAGTATTGATGAACAACCACCCCCCATGGGTATACCATGTAATTGTTTAAAATAAGATGTGCCATCAAACAGTACAGTTTCGAATAAAACCATTTCCACCAATGTTTTAAATTTATATTTGTCAATAATCGACTGCAGATTGTATTTTTCGTATATCTCCATGACAATAACGTATAAGTCCTTGATGTTTATATTTGAAAACAAATCATTAAAATCGAAACTTTTAAAATACAAATTTTCATTAATTACATTTATTTTTTTAATAGCTTCTATACTATTACTAATAAAATATGCACCTTTATTTTTAATCTTAATCATTACTATTTTTAAAATAGATAAGAGTTTTTTGTTAGCTGTTGTCAAATATGATTGAAAACCATTTGTAATGGGACGAAATTTAACAGGATCTTTATGAAGTTTAGGTATTAAAGTAATATACGGAAAACGGATTTGCCCCATCCTGTATCCTAATTTAATGTATTTCGATTTAATGCGATTCTCAATTTCTGACTTAGATTGCTGTAAAGGCAGGTATACGCATGGATCGTGATAACTTTTGTATAATAACTGTTTATAAAGTAAAACACAAGTAAATGCATAATTTGTCGTTACCTTGTCGACGTAAGTTATTACAAATTTTTTGTGTAAAGATGACAATGCTTCTTTGCTATATCTAATTGAAAATATATATATATATATATATTATATATAATTATTAATTATATAAATAAAAATGAAAAATAATAAACTAAGTCAAAAACATTAGAAAAATCAAAAAATAGGAAAATAAGATGCATTAACATTAATGTTTTGAATTTTATTTTCGCAAAAAAATGTAACTTTTGTCAGTATTGAAACTACGTTTTGAGCGCCCTTATAATGGTGTATAGTGGCATTCTCGATTATCCATTTTTCATATGAATTACTTGTTTAGTAGGAATTTTCATCTTTGATTCATATTCATATTCATGTTTGCATATTTGGGAAGTTGTATTCTGAATTGCTTGTCCAGTCTCCAGCTTAGACTCACTGGACGGGTTTGGGAGTAACTCCGCGAACGTTCGTACTGCCCCCCCTGGTAGAATTTCGACTTGTTCATTCCGGTGCTTCTAGATTAAGCTGTTGAGGTTGATCGTGTATACACGTGGTAGAAGAATGGTTCATGCCGCATGGTAATACAATTTTCTTAATGTATCCTTTTTTCATTTTTTGTTGCCTGTAGTCTGAGTTTAAGTATTTATAGTAATGTACTATTGCTTAATCTGAAACAGGCATTTGTTTGGGTTAATTGGAATTAAATACTCAGACCTGACGATGAATTTAATTCTAATTAATCATCGAATTTGGGATGGTGCTGTTCTTTTCTCTTATCGGCATTATGGCTTTGAATTTGCTTCTATGGTGATGTTAATATTACTTGAATTGTATTTTTTTATTTTTACATAATTCTTATTATTACATTTCAATATATATATATATATATATATATATATATATATATATATATATATATATATATATATATATATATATATATATATATATATATATATATTAATGACTAATTTAAGAGGATATGTATTATTAATTGCAGTATTTAATAATTCTATAATACACACACACACATATATATATATATATATATATATATATATATATATATGTGTGTGTGTGTATGTGTAATATTACACCAAATTTACTGCCACATGTTTCTCTATAGTGGCTAAATTTGCCACTGTGTGATAAACAGACGTAAGAGCTTTTCTCATATCATATAAGTACTACGAATACAAAATAGAAAACATATTTTTCTTTGGAGTACTGTAGGCAGTTAGTACTCTGTAAAGAACTTTGCTTCCCAAATCGGGAATCGAACCACGGATCTTCACACTAGCCAGCCGACGCTCTACCGTTGAACTACTGGGGCGGAATTGCAAGCTCTTATTGAAATGGACTCTACATTCTCCATCCTCTAATGTGAGATTGGCGTGCAAATAACAATCCGACTGACCACCTCCTGCTATTTTTACCTCAGGTTAGGCTCCTGCTAATACTATTTTTATCACCCAGGTTAGCTTCCTACGTGGTCGTTGTCCTCCCGATTTTCAATCGGAGCTCAATATTCCAGAGTCTACTGAATCCGTGTTTGTCGTACTAGGGTCACTTCTTTCAGATTTCCGATATCTTTGCACTAATCTACAGGGTTAATTTGTTCGGGCACCATTCTAAAGATCATTGTTGCCCCAACCGGGAATCGAACCACGGATCTTCGTACTGGCCAACCGACGCTCTATCACTGAGCTACTGTGATAGAATTGCAAGCTTTGATCGTCAAAGAGGACTGCATTTGGCGGTAGCAACTGCCTATGGCACTCCAAGAGCAAAACATGTATGTAAGTCATTCAATAAGGCTGTAGTACACTTCTCTAGAAAATGTTGCCAAAATATATCTCATATACATTGAAACCTAATCCATGTTCCGTAAATCTTTAAAAAGTGTCAGAAGTGTGAGGTGCCACTCTACTTTCTCATATATTTATAATCCATATGGACTATTTCACCCAAAATGTGGATATTCCGATATTGCTTTTATTCTGGAAATTTTTAGAAATATATTTTAATATTTTCCCGTTTTCGTACTAGAATTCCAGCCTTCTAATATCTTAAAACTTAAATTCTAATACCTCACCAAATAAAAAGTTAGTGCTATAGTTAAATGTCATCAACATACCCTGTCCCATGCCTAAGATTTTAACATTTTGGTGGATTTATTTTTAAAGCAAAAGTTTGTGTCCTGTTTTTCTTTCACTTTTTACTCTCCATACAGTACATAGTAATGTATACGGTAAGTATTGGAATCATGTCGAAAATCGGAACTCGAATTTCCGACGAATCTACACAATTCTAGCACTCTTGAACCCGAAAATACTATTCTTAGCGTGACGTGTGTCTGTCTGTCTGGGCAATGTATGTATCATCTCTAATTCAAAAGCTAATTGTCCAAATTTCATATAAATTTGATAGTTATGTCAGTTGAGGGTTAATCTTGTGCTGATTAGATTTTGGTAAGATTTGAAAAAAAAAAAAAAAAAAAAAAAAAAAAAAAAAGCTACATATGCTCAAATCTATCACTATCAATTAAATGTTTATTTTGTACGTAATTTTGGCGACAAATAATATTTCTTACCGGTACGTGTAGTTGTTCTAGAATTGACACGGTTCCCATACACGCAGAGAGAAGGGGGGGGACATGTTTAAATAGATTTCAGCTGGTCATAAACTGTGCTTTTCCGTCAAAATCTCGAATTCTAAATTTTTCGAAACAGCAATTCTTTCTCTCCAAAATATGTAGTACGAGAAAATATAATTCGCACGTCTTGTCTTTGACTATGTGTAATAATACATCATGTTGTTAAGCAGTCGGTTTAGTTTTTCTTGTCTATTTTGGATCATGTCCAATTTCTCACACAACTTAACTAGATGCAAGTGCGTCAATGACTAGTTTCAGAATAAATATAGAAGAGAAAACAGATGAATGGCAGCTGAATTCTTCCGAATGATACAATTTGTTTCGATACTTACAATGGCATATTTATGTGTAAAAGAATAACTTTTGGTGCCGAAGCTGTCATACGTTGATATTTTGAAGAATGAGGTAGTGTTTCTCCGTGGCAAAGCATCATGATCCATAACTCGATTCTTCCACACCTTTGTCCGACGTAATTTTATTGTTAGTGCATTAATAAGGAACTCTGGCAAAGTTTAACCCCTATTTTACTTAACCCTATTTTCATTCATCAAAGTAAAGTCTCCTTTACACGATACAAGAAATTGACTTAATAAATTGACTGTATCAGTTCTGATTCATAAATATTCAGTTCACCCGGAGCAAATTATTGAGTGAACTGTTTTGCCTAATCATTCAACATTGGTCTAATAAGGGGACGGTGGACCTTGATTTTTTTTTATTTATTTATTGATTTAGAAACGTGAAAATTTGTATAAATATTCCTCTTAACATTACTATATACAATACCATTAAATTCTTTTTCAATTTTGTTATAATTTTGCATTTTTTTTTTATTTAATTTTTTTTAACGAAAATTTGAAGATGTTCCTTGCGTACCATTTGTTCACATTTTTGATTAATTTTACATTATGATCACTCAAAAACACATTATGAACAAATTTGGATATTCCTTTTTAAATCACTTAGAAAGTTAATTTTTTAAAAATACTTTTCTGCACTAAAACTTAATTTTCATCATTTAATTCGGTTCTTATTCACTTTTTAATTACCTTAATAAAGTCGTTTCATTAAAAAGTATGAAAAGTGTCTTCTTTCCAAATTTCATACATCTCAGACAAAAATTAAGACGCATGTAGCATTTTAAAAATGTAAAACCTTTCAAAATTCCGTTTCGAAAAAAATGCATTTAACCTTTTGCTTATGGGTGAGACAGCGTCCATCCCAGACGAAGAACCTACCAAAAAATCCAGGTATTTGACCCCTATCCCAAACAGTTCGACCCCCCCCCCCCTCCTTTGCAGGCATTGGCGTCCATGGAATTGGCGTCCAGCGATTTCCACGGACGCCAATGCCTGCAAAGGGGTCGAACTGTTTGGGATAGGATATGTCAAATACCAGTCTTTTTGGGAAGTTCGTCGTTTGGAATGGACGTTGTCCCATCCGCAAGCAAAAGGTTAAATGTGTAAAATAATGTTATATATTAAAAAAAAATTTTTTTTTTAGTCAATATTTGCTCATTTCAACGTCCACCGTCCCCTTAACAAAACATTTTATCAAAAGACATGTGGGATCCAGAACCTGTGATATTTAGGGTAGCGTAAATAATTGACATGTTTAACCATCAATATGTCAATGAGTTGGATTGATACCACGAAATTCAATGCTTTCAGGGACACTAATTAATTTTCCTCACAACATTAGGCAAAAACCATCGGAATTTTAATCGAATCATACAGAAATTAATTTTCAGTTTGCTTTAAACTAATTAAATTTGAAATTTCATAATATTTCCTTAACTATCGTATTTTATTCCTTTATCACACAAATGCGTATTGCATTCAAACGTTAAAAGATATTAACAATTTTTTTTCATGCTTGGCACAAACTGAAAAATCATTAACTAAATCACATACTTCAAACACTTACTAATATATACAGAGAGATTCAATGCTAATTAATTTGATACAATTTAATATAATCACTGATATATACATAAAACACTACAACTCAACCAGACGTAAGATTTACATCCCCGTCAATAACTTCTTAGTTATGTTACGGCATAGAATCTATGAAGTTGCAAAGAAAGTCGGTTTCCTACCGAAGTAATTTTCAGAGCTAACTCTCATTACTATTCTTTAGAATAGATTATCTTCAAACATAGCAATATAACCTAAAATTTGCATTAAAAAAGGTTGTTTGCAATCATCGTTATATCTTTTAAATACGATTAACAAGTCGAAAGTAATTTTAAAAAATATATAGTTTTAATTATATTTTCAATGAGATAGCCCGAATCTGTTGTGCATCGCACAAAGCCACAAGTATGCAAATTTCGTCTTTTCTTACGTATTTTTTACGTACTTCTTCATTCCCCAATCATATACAGGGTGTCCCAAAAAGATTGAAACGCTCTTTAATTCATTACCTGTTGGAGATAAGTAGGCAATGTAAATTGCAAAATGTTGAAAGTAAGGTAGAAAATAAGACTACGTTAATGAAATATTCTTCCCATTCATTTTCAAACAGTTATACGTTTTAAATTTTTATACGATCCCCTTAGACAAATTACGTCCAGAAAATTTTTAGTTTTAATGCAACAAGATCATTAAAAAAACCCGTATATCTGTATCTTTAAAATCAACTGAATTATGATAAAGGAAAAAATCTGACTTATGCCACTTTTCCGTATCATGTGAAAAACTTCTTCATCAGTGAAAATAGGAATCATGAACAAATTGACGATGAAAATTGTTTAGATCAAAAATACGTTAATATGTGTCAAAATTTTTTATCACAAATGCATCTAAATAAAGCATTACACAGACAGAGATCATATAAAGCAGTGGTACTCACTACGCTGTTGGGTATCCTATGTATTATCATCCAGGTTTATCTTTTTTGTGATATCTCACAAATTTACATTTCTAATTCGCTATATGGTCCCCATTCACAATGTTCAATTTTCAATTAAATATAACTCGCTCAATTTTAAAGATACAGATATGCAGAGTTTTTTTTAATGATCTCGTTGCAATAAAAATAAAAATTTTCTGATCGACCAAATTTGTCTAATTAAGTCGTATAAAAATTTAAAAAGTGTAACCTTTTGAAAATTAATAAGAGGACTATTTCATTAGCGTAGTCTTATTTCCTACCTTACTTTCAACATTTTTGCAATTTACATTACCCACTTATCTACAACAGGTAAAGAATTAAAACGTATTTCAATCTTTTTATGACACCCTGTATACATGTAGTTTAATTTGCAACTTCACCATTTAATGTTGGTGATTTCGACTTTTGAATGAAATTCCAAATTAAAATTATTTTACATAAAAGGCTTGTATAATATTAAACGTAAAGTTCAAGATATATAACAAGAAACCGACTTGGCACGCATTGATCTAAGCTGAACCGACGTTCAAATTTGTTATTTCACTTTAGATTACGGATTTTTTCCTAACACAAATGCAATAATAATGTCTGATCTCTCGTTGTGCAGATGCCAAGATTCCAAACTTTGCATTTTGCTTACATTTTGAAATTTTTCATCTGAGTATTTTTCCTCGGAATTGGATGAATGGTCCCTCCAAAAAATCTTCAAAATGATGCAGTTTTGAATATAGGCCTGGATTTCAACAAGTACGGAAAGGAATGAATTAAAATTGTGTTCTTCAGTGTTTCAGACAGTGATGAATCGATTGTCGTCAAAATTTACCCCCATTTACATTGTTTTTTTAAATATTGATTTTATAATTAATAATTAATATTAAGGCATTTTTTAAAGATAAAACATATTATATATTTTATGTAGGTCATTCAGCATCACAATATAAAGCAAGAATTAGTTTGATAGACTAATTATTTAGGAAAATATAAGTAAAATTTTATCACCCATTTAACATTAGAAGCTCAAAATTTTAAACAGTCGCAACGGTTCCAGTAAAATATATAAATAATTAATATTTTTCATTAGCGTTTCTATTATATAACATTTTTAAAAACGTAAGTGCATTTCTTATAAACATAAAGATGGCTTTAGAGCAAGATCACTAATTCAAAACTAGAAAAAGGAGGGTATTTGTTGTGTTTTCTGTTGGATATTTTTTCTATAAATAATTTTTGAAAAATATTTATTGACAAACCATGTTAAACCATAATTATTTCGAGAATATATCAGAGAATAATAAAGTAAACCGAAAACATTGTAGGAACTCTTTTGCAGCGGGATGTTGAAGAAAAGCCGAACACTTTAAGAAACATATTAGAATTATCTTTCTCTAATATATCAAGAGTCGTATTAGAATTATCTTTCTCTTCATGTGTCTTATATTTGGTAACAAAGATAATTGGAGAAAGCTGTAAATATATATCAATAAAATAATAATTTCTTTCTCTAAAAATCATATTTTTCATAGTCACAGAATTCACCAACAAGAAGATTTAGATTCAAAATCGTCTGCGTCACTAACTTCGGTCACCGCGAAGTGACCCCATGTGAATCGGGGATTACTTCACCAGGAACGTGAGATTTATATTTATATTTTTCTCATGCGGTTCATATTATTTTATAGCATCCGGCTTGCCAACTAAATTTTGAAATAATCTGGCGATCTATAAATGTTCCACGGGCCATAGTTTATCCATCTAACATTAGTAACATGAGTAAACATTCGTTTGTAACATAAGAGAATATAACTCTTGCAAGTTTCAGAGATACTGTAATCGCTTTCTGAACAAGCAAGCAGAGAACAACCCTTTCTTGAAAGTAAATAAAATAAACAAATAGAAACAGGGTGTACACACCTCCCTTGGCACTTTTCTCTCCTTCCTGTGCCAAGAGCTTGTCCGCCTCACGATTCTGGGCTCAGCATACAATCTTGAGAAGGTCGCTGGAGAAGGTTGCTATACGTCACAGTTACCCAGTGCCAGAACTTGTAGAGGACCAGTAACACTGAATGTGGTTCCTAAAATTAGATATTATTTCAACAATATGCTCATTTTATGTGTTATTTTACGCGATAAAACTTCAATTTATGCATTGCAAAATGCATGTAAAAAAATGAATATGGCTCTGTAGGGAAAGTGATGTACTTCCCTCAAATTTTTTTTTCAGAAATTAAACGATATTGTCATTCTTTCCGGAGATTACACTTATCCTCAATCACCGTACTTACCATCTCTTGTCCTTTTAGATTTCCTTTCGTTTCCCAAACCCTCAAATCCACGTTAAAAAAACGAAGATTTGAGCCGATTGAGGCAATCTGACATATGTGGACTTTAAAGCTTCACTTTATTCTTCAATGCACTCATATTCTATGTATTGGTTAGGTCTATTTATATTACAATCAATATCAGAATCAAAAACATGTGCCTTTTTATGAGCTTTATTGCACATGTCAT
Source organism: Amaurobius ferox (assembly GCA_951213105.1). Lineage (NCBI taxonomy): Eukaryota > Metazoa > Arthropoda > Arachnida > Araneae > Amaurobiidae > Amaurobius > Amaurobius ferox. The sequence continues at coordinate 2,684,395 of OX578152.1, read as the reverse complement.
TCTTTAAAACAATTTCTTCTTCTTTAAAAGTTTATTTTTTCAAGTTGGCAATAGCTTAATGACATCGATACACTAGATCAGGTAGTTTTCCAAATATTTTTCCCGTGGCCCGGCAATTTTTATATTTCTCCTTCGTGGCCCACTAAAACTTTATCACCTATAGGTCAAATAAAACAGATTTGAGTTCATATACAGTTTTCATATATTATTTACTCTTACAAAAATGTAAAGAAATCCAACTAAAACCAAATAATTTATTAATGAGAAGCATGATGCTGTTTTTTGTTAACTAGAAATAATTTCAGATTTGGAGAAAAAGATAACTTTATTTTTGGATCCGGGTTGTCTTCAACTCGGTTTTTATATTTATTTTTTATTAAATCCAGTGTTGGAAAGCTTGCTTCACACTTATAGGTCGTGACAAAAGCCATTAGAAATCTTATCGCTTTCTCTGTTAAAACTGGGTACTCCTCCTAACCACAAGACAGCTAAAATTCCATCAGTGGTATTCTGCCGAAGATGACGTTGTGAAATGACGTTGACGCGGACGGAGCGCTTCGTTCTTCTCAATTAATTGAATTATTTATTTATTTATTTATTTATTTACATTTCAACAGGCACAACAAGCCCACTTACAGAGAAAGGTGAAAATAACACATATGCCTACAAACGCACATAAAAAGTACACAAATAAAAAACTTATACATTAAAACACAATTAAAATTTACATCAAACAAGATCTAAAAACTTTTAGCGGATCACTAAAAATGCCAAGAATAAAAGGTGACCCATTGACCGCTCTGACGAACTGCGCTATGGGTTGATTTTTCAAATAAATTTTACCATGAAACACCTCAAAGAGTACACACCTATTTCTTGTCCTATAAGTAGGTTTCATAGATATTAATTTCACTTAGCAAGTCCGAACAATCAATATTATTATGTATTAACTTATAAAAGAACAAAAAGACAAAATACAACCGTCTACATTTCAGAGAACTAATACCATAGTTGGTCCGAAGTAAAGTATTAGACATATCACGGTTACAAATACCATTACCGTTATATCAAATATATCTCAATTGCCCCGATTCACCGTTATTTATCCATATTTTAAAGTTTAGTGAAAAATCATAAACCCCAAATACGAAACACTTCAGATTTCGAGGGTTTTTTTAGGCGGCCCGGTATTTTGCTTTGGTCGCCCGGCGCCGACCCACCATTTGGGAAACGCTGCACTAGATCATTGAGCTTTCATTCACAAGTTATTCTTTTAAAAAAAATCTTTAAAAGTTTCTTATTCCTTTAAAAGTTTCTGTTTTCAAGATGTCAACAGCTTACTGTAACCCATTCATTGGATAATTTTACGGATTGAGTTTATATATACTGTTTGCAATTGAGTTACTACGTACTAAAAGCCATTGGCAAACCATTAACTGGATTACTTAAATTTTTACTTTCCTTATATACATAATATATAAGGAAAGTATTGTGACGGGGTCGAAAATTCGAATTCGAGTTTTCGACGGAAGAGCACGTTTCAAGCATCCCTAATCACGAATCGAACATTTTTGAGGTGATGTCTGTGTGTGTGTGTGTGTGTGTGTGTCAGTGAGTCTGTGGAGACGATATCTCACGAACGAATGGAGCGATTCGAATGAAATTTGGTACAAAAATCATAATCCATGAATACTGGAAGCCTATTGTTTTAAAACACAATCGAATGTTCAGAATTCTCCTAAATTTTCGAGTGAAATTTTGAAAAATTATCAAAAAATCAAAACCTTTAATAAAGTTACGCAAATAGATATTGCTTATATAATTTTTCCTTAGAAAACGATTGACATAAATTTTAGAACGCTAGCATGAACCGTTCTCGAGATATTGTACATTTTTCAAATGAATTTATCAAAAAATCCCATAAATTAAAAAAATATATATTAACTGTTAAGAAACATGTCCACTTTTCATATGTAATATCATGCGATAAATTTGGTGACGTCATTCTCGTGGATCTAACTCGTTCCATTCACGAGAAAAGATACTTTGAGTAATACTTTTTTATTTGAACGCCAATACTCATTTATCCGCTGTAAGAATAACTTATTTCGCCATCCATAACGCTTGGCGAGATTTTGGCGACAAATTTAGCGGAATGTTCCCAACTTGGCGACATTTTTAAATGTTGCCAAATTGACGAAAATCTCGCCAAATGGATAAAATTGACGCTAAATCAATGAAAATGACGACTAATTCAAGAAAATTCAATATCTTTGACAGAATATAAGTATCTACTATAAGAATAACATTTTTTTAACTGTAAAAGTAATAAATTCATTGCATTATATAAGGAAAGTCATATGTTGCCCACATCAAATTTTTATTTGAGAAATGCTGATTTCTTTTGATTTGGACTGAATTTTACGTTGTTGTTGTTGTTGATGTTGTTGAGACCCAGACCGTTCGACCTACCAGAAAGGTGTAAGGTAACTGTATGGACGGCCGGGAAGTGCCACCCAATTTAGACCGGAACCCAGTGGGGGAGGCATCCACAGGGACCGTACCCTCCTTCCCCTACCACCAACCTCTCGGAAGGACTTACGGACCCACATGTTTAACGTGATCGTACTCCGCATGAATGAATTTTACGTTGTGAATCAGTTCTCAATGAATTCATTCCACCGTTATAACGCAACCACAAAGTCAGGATTAAATAGAACATGACAAGATAAGCATAAGATACAGAGATAAGATTGATAAATATATTCTAGATACTTAAAAAATAGAGCAAATGACACCTCTTAAGTTACACATTGAAAAAAAAACTGCCTTCGCTGTTGAGAGCAATTTAAATGAAATTATGCACGGCACATACATGAAATCCGAGGACTATCGTTAACACATCCCCTGTAGCAAGAGCGACGTCATTTTAAACATTAAATAAAAAGAGGGCCCAAGGAAGGTCAAATAAAAAGAGGTGGTACGTCAAAGGCTCGTATTTCCGACTTTTTAACTAAACGAAGACGTGTAGAGATGAAATATACTTTGGGAACATATATCTATATATTCTAATACTCAAATATCCGTCTGTTTGTCTGTGTGTCTGTCACACATTTTTCAATCACTTCCCGAATAGATAGAGACTTGAAATTTGGTGCACGTGTAGCCCTTCGAAAAATCTCCTTCCTACCTCCTAATTGAATTTTCGAGATGTGCATTTGATTTATCTGCTTAGAAGCTGAAACGGATTGAATATGACCCAAACCAAGATTTTAGCTAAAGTGCGAGTACTCAGTTGAGCAAAGCTATTTTGAATTTATTATTATTCCTTTGTATCGTCACCCCTACTTGGGATTTTCGGCATTTTAGATATTCCCATTTACATAGCAGCTGAGACGGATCGAGTGAGAATAATACCGAGATTCTGGCCTGAGTGGAAGTGATCCATTCTTGTGAAAAGTGGTTTTAAATGTTTTGATTATCGCTTAGCACTATCACTCATCATTCAAATTTTCGGAATTTTTGATTTTTCTCTCGAAGCTGTGAGGATGAAATGCCACCAAAAGCAAAATTTTAACTAAGGTTCACGATAATTTTTATAGGTATGCTTCTCAATTAGTCTGTCAGTTCAGTGCGTATTATACAAAAATTAACATTTTAAGGAAAAATTGTTATAAATATTTTGTAGCAAGAGATGGGAATGTAGACGAAAACTGCTTACTTACATGTTCTTTGTAAATGTATACTTCCGTTAAAAGTTAAATATTATTGTTTCGTACAACACCGTTACTTTTAAGTTACTACTCAATCCTGATTGCAATAATAGCACAATTAGAGTACTGCAATTACAATATTTATCATATACATAATTAAATTGCAATATTTATCATTTACATTATTAAATTGCAATATTTATCATATGCATTATTAAATTGCAATATTTATCATTTACATTATTAAATTGTAATATTTATCATTTACATTATTAAATTACAATATAAATCATTTTCACTATTAAATTGCAATATTTAACATTTGCAATTACAATATTTACAATTCACAATATTACAATTACAAAATTCAAATATAATATCTTTTGCTACTTAATTCAGTTTTAATTTCATGTGATACATCTTAAGGCGCGAAGTACGCAGTAAATCATGAAAGAAATGTGACGAGCGTGAAACGGAAGTATGTAACGGAAGTGACATCATATTGATATAAATACATAACAGAAAATTTGCTGTAATTTGTTGTGATTTGGCGACCCAGGTCGCTTAACCTTGGCGACGAATTTGGCGAGTTTTAGAGACTTATCTAATTTTATAGATTGGCTAAGATCTTCACGAGTTATGTGCTTTTTCCAGAACTTTCCACATAGGCTCGCCTTCGCTCCTTTGTGCTGTATGAGTATATTTTGAGAAGTTCAAAAGAGCAAGAAACAAGTTTTAAAGATGCACACAAACATTTCATTTAAAATGTACTGAAAAATAGAAGCAAATTTAAACATTTTATTTGATAATTTTCGTCCCTGGTTGTATGTCTCCTTAAACCATTTTAGCCACTGAATATAAAAATATCTAGAAACTACCGAGGAGACCCTCAGTTTAGAAAAAAATTAGATATGCATTCAAGATGTTTACAAAACAGAACCGATGACACTACCTAAAAAAAAATTATAAAAAAGTGACTCCACTCAGGACAATTTACATGAAATTATGCGCGACGAAGCCTTGAAATCCGAGGCTTACCAGTGACACACCCCTGCACCGAGAGTTACGTCATTTTCACAGCGAGATGAAAACGATACAGCGTGGTTCAGAAAAAATGAATTAACTATGAAGGCGATATCTCATATTCTCGCATAATTTTATAACCGAGAGAAGGAGATTACATATAAATGAACTTTGTTTAAACTTAATTTTACTCACATATCACAGTCTCTGTCACACATCCAGACCCTATCAACGTGTCGGCCTATCTACGTGTTGACGTAGGTCTGGTCTGGAGGACTTTCTCTCGGGAGCTGGGATTGGGTTTTAAAAACTTGGCTCAAGCCTCTACGTATTCAATTTCTGATAAATTATTTAAAGGAAATTTTATAGAATATATAAATATAGTTTCTTAAATTCAGCTATGTGCAACTGAGAGAAAAAGAAGCCCCACCTTTTGTGATTCGACCCTCGTTCATCGTAGAGCAAATTTAGATATACCATTTAATTTGGAATAACTTCCTCAACAAATTCTTGTGCATAAAATTTGCACAAGAGGGCGTCTTCATATTAAAACGCGCATGAACTTTAAAATTTCTAATAGCAACACCCAAGATTGACAACATATTTCGAATCTAAAGCAAAATTTAACCTCCGATGCCAATTTTAACGTCGTTTGAATTTGGTATGTAGCTTTACCGAGTTATGAGTAAAGTTTTCATCTCCTAATGCTAAATTAGTTTCCCAAGCTTTTATTCATATTTTCTGTAATAATTATTTTCTTACGCTAATGTTTTGTATTACATTATTATTAAGCAACCCAAACACAATTACCTGATTTTTATTTTTTTAACAATTTTCGTATGAAATATGAATTATGAAATTAATATTCGAAACAAATATGAATAGGAAACTAGGCATATTGTTAAAGAAATCGATTCACAAATCCTTTTTATGTGAGTATGCAACATTTCAGCTGTTTCCTCCCTGTAGTTCTTTCGCTACGTTTAAATATTCATCATCACGATGATTTTTGGTGTCGTATATTAGTTGAAAGAAACTGACTAATTTGAAAATTTTATATTAATTTTAATTTAATCTTTATTAATATATCGGACATTTCTTTTTACTCAGTTTTAATAAAACTTTGTATAAAAAGTGTAGTAAGGATGCAACCTAATCAACTTAATTCTGCAACTATGGAAGGGAGGTGAATAGTCGAAACTTGTATTGTTATAAATTGGACTTTATAAGCCATCTAATGATGTATTAATGATTATTTTACGATTAATAGTTCCGGATTTAATGTAAGTTGAAATTGGTCTCAAAATTATATGATAATATATGATCATAAAATATTTATAAAGAAATAATAAATATATAAGAATTTATAATAGAAATATTATAAGTAATAATATAATTCCTAGGAATGCCCTTAGGCACCCAAATAACTTAATGCATAGACTAAGGAATAGGGCCGTAGCCAGGCATGGGCCAGAGGGAGCTAAGCCCTCCCCCCCAAGGGATATACTCAGAGCCGTCCTAATAAAAATATTTATATTCTAGCAGTGTTGTTGTTGAGACCCAGGCCGTCCGACCTACCAGAAAGGTGTAAGGTAACTGTACATTCTAGCAGTGTATAAAATTTCATACAACATATCATCCAAAGTTTGCACAAAAATCGGCTTTTTCAGGGTTTTTTCTTGTAAATTACTTCGTTTTGAATAATACAGAAATAAGAATTTTTAGTGGCTAAATTTCTGGTTATATTGATGATCATAAATTCATTTACATATTTAATTTTAAAATATTCAATAAAGTTTCAAAAATTAAAATTTCACAGTTAGACATTCTACAGTTATGTATTATCAACTAATAATGTATTACTCTAGAATGCATAACTCTAGAACTTAGTTACAAAGAGTTATATATTGTCATGCTATACCTGATAAATAGTTATTGAGTTAATAGTATGTAGTATACTGTATTTACTTATAATTAAAATACTTTTCTAATTCAATGATTTATTTAAATACTGACATTTACTATTTTAGTGCATTTCCCTCCATCTTATTCCCCTTCCCAGTGAGCCACTCCCTGTTGTGCTGTTAACCCCCCCCCCCCTTGTAATTCACTCCAACCCCCCATGGATCTTGTTTCTGGCTACAGTCTTGCTAAGAAAAGATACATGAGTGCATGCGTTAGGTCAATCTATTGTAAATTGGAAGAATTTAACATCTTCAGCATCTCCTACCAACCCAATTCATCTGGAATTGGGTTATTATCTTATATTTTCCATATCTCTCTGGAAAACACTTCTCTTAATATCGATGACCTGTGAACCTTTCAGACGGAAGAACAGTTGTAGCTTTATAAAGACAATTTAAGTGAAACACTCGAAGGCAAGCACTTCCTTCGTATAAAAAAAATTGGCCCACGCGGACCACAAAGCTAATGTGTTTATTTAGATGAGCTTAACGCCTGTGAAAGTAAGGACTGCGAAGTGGCTTAAGAAGTCCTTGTCTTCTGAGGAGCTACAACCGTTCTGATGTTATAGGGCATTGTTTTAAGCAGACGCGTTATTGTGAAATGTTGAAGTGTCCACTTTCCATTTATCGTTCTTCTAAGACATAATTTCCTACAAAAGACCTAATATTTCTCTGTCCGCATGAATGCCCCGCTGTGGGAGGCATATCCCTTTGCTGACAGGACTTGCTCTGTAGTCCTGGCTCAACTTCATTAAGAGTAACAGGAATCCGATGCGTGATGCGTGGATGAATTATCTGGGAAACGACATGTAGGTTTCTCGAACCACCTCAGGACACGTGCAGATGGAGTGCGGTCCGGATTTTACACTTCATGAACCAAAACTTTCGTCGAATGGAGCCTTTACTTGGCAGGTGATTTTTCGACATTGCCCAGTCAATAGTTCGGTTTACTATGTGACCTTGGCAGGAACTTTGCTAGAAAAGGAAATTATTGAGGCCCGTCAGCAACCATCTTCGTAGAGCCTTGAGATCGCCGAATCGGATTCCTCTCCCATCCCTGTCCACATATCTATGTATCCGCATGAATATGCTCAGATTTTTATCTACTCTACGTGCACAATAAAATGCCCATTGTAAAAGAAAACAGAAAGGAAAAAATTAGGAATGTTTATTTGTTTTCCCTTGGGAAACATATTGCCCAGTGAAGAAAACTTTTCTTCTTCGACCCAGAACGGCCAACCTACCTGAAGGTGTAAGATATCTGTTTCGACGGCAGGGAAGTGCCACCCAATTTAGATCGGAACCCAGTGGGAGTTGCGTTCACAGGGACCATACACTCCTTCCCTTACCACCAACCTCTCGGAAGGATTTACGGACCCACATATTTAATGTACCCGTACACTGCGTAAACACGGAGACAGTTGGGCGGGCGGGGAATCGAACTCGGGTCGTCCGAGTGCAATCCCCGCATGCCAACTACTGGGCTGTCTCACCCCCCCCCCCCAAAAAAAAAACTCTTAACAAGCGATTCCTGAATCGTAAACACAAATATTCTACTCATAGACGATATCTAGTGAGTTGCAAAACCCACCTATAGCCAAACAGTGCAATATCTGGCATACTTAGAGAATCCTCAAGTAGGAAATATTTCCAAAGTTGAAATCGCTCTCATAGGCAGAACTAGGATTTTTGTTTACGAAGCTGGAATTCCCTTAAGAGATGCTAAAGTCCCCTTATCTCTTATAATTGTAGTTGCTATGTATAACATCAATATAAATGTGAAAAATCGCTGGGGGGTGCTATTGGAACTTTGAGGGGGGCTTATCTAGCCCTGGCTCCACCTATGACCCCTATGATCCTTCCATCGCAGACAACTTTAAATATTTTCAAGTACTCGTCAGAATAAAATAATCAGCACTTTTAGCGATTGTACAAAATCTTGTTATGTACCAAAATTTTGTGATAAATTCAGTTTTACCACTCAATCGGCATCAAATTGCTTAAAAACAAGTTGCACGAAGCTGTAGTAAAATTCAAGTTGCACGAAGCTGTAATAAAATTCAAGTTGCACGAAGCTGTAGTAAAATTGTTCATACTAAAAAAAATCTTATGTGGACAGCACATGACTTTCCTTATATAGTGCAATGAATTTACTTCTTTAATGGTGAAAAAGTGATGAAAAAATTCCACGGAATAGTGTTTGTAACGTTAAATTGTACATTTGGCTCTGTTCCGGATGGCAATATGTTAAACTATTTCGTACCCAATTAAGTTATATTTTGCGCAACAATGTCAATGTTGATATCATTCTCAATAAGCAATATAGTCCATATCTTCTATATAATAAAAGGCAATGTGTGTCTGTCTTATACACTATAGGCTCAGCGATCGCGCGTCGCAGAGCTACGAATTTGGCATTCGGAGACCCGGGAAGGTGGGAAGGTGACACGTGAAAACCGATTTTTAAAATTTGAATTTTTTTTTTTGTGTGTTATTTAATGTTTTATACGATTTCGACTGATTTTCCCCCTTTTTTCTTCACCATCCAGACGTCGTAGAAAAAAACAAATCAGTCGACCGGAAAGAGCAGACAATTGCGAGTAAAAATATATCAATTTCAAATCTCAGGGACAAATTTTAATATTTTATAAAGATTTTAAAACAAAAGTCACTTTCGACTCAAAAAACAAAAACTTTCGTTTTTAAATCCTCGCATCGGGAAAAGTTCAGACAATTTCGACTAATAATTTACATTTTTAGAATACTCCCATTTTTATTTTTCCCATAACACACTCACATCCTATAACACACTCACGTCCCATAACACACCAGACAACTCCACCACTACATAGCAGAACTGAATTTGTAGGTCTCCATAGAACAGTGATTTCCAATTTGCAAAAGTTCGGGAATAAAAAGTACAATTTGCCATTGTTTTATTAATTGAGTAAAAAATAATCAAGTTGCTATTACGTTTTAACGTAACAATTATATTATCACAAAATAACAATAATATATATATATATATATATATATATATATACGTTTGATTGTAACCAGCAACACTCGTTTTCACCAGGAGCAACGAGCATTGGAGCGAAATGAACTGAACAATAGGAAGACATTGCGCGCGTGAGTTCTTCTGAAATTAGGAAAAATATTTTCCCCGCACTCACATTGTTCCTATTGGATAGTCGATTTTGCGTTCATCGCCTTGGTGTTTGTCGCCTTCGGTGAAAATAAGCGGAAACCAAAAGAAAAGTGAAAATGTTTGCTTTTTTCTATAACCAGGGATTAATAAATAATCTTGTAATATTTTATCTGAAAATATGAGTTAATTAATATTTATTAATCCTACTACTTATATTTCTATTTAGTTGCAATTTACCCCTTTCTAATGCAATTTGTGTCAGTCAGGTATGGGATCAGCAAGATTTTACACAATGATTCAAGAGTACCCTCAAAACAAAAAAAGTCGGGAATCCTTGCCTCAGAGGTTTTCCTAATTAAGGCGCATAGGAAGTCTTGTTCTGTTATTGTAGGTATTGGCTATTCTATGCTGGTCCATGGATGCTGTTATTTACAATTGGAGCCAATTCCTAACGGATTTCTTTCATTTGAAATCCCCCCCCTCCCCCTGAAAAATCGATTGCATAACAAAACACCTTTCGATGCATCTGCATTGTTCACAAAATAAATTAATGAGAACCCTTTACTTTCTGCATTGTTAAGGAGCAGTGTCCCCTCCACCGCACTCTACAACAATTCTTTAAGCGTGTGAGCAATTAACAAGCGAGAGAGAGAAAGAAAATGAGCGACCGCCTGAGTACTGTCACTGAACTTTCATAATGGGCCACATCTTGCTGCATTAATTATAACGTAAAGTTTCCGGGGGTCTAATTAGGGTATTGCCTGTTGAATGCATCAACGGCTGCTTTTGTTGCTCGATGGAAAGTTTTGCGAACTTTCGAAGTATTTCATTCGGAAATTTGTTTTTTCGTGAAAATGTAACAGGTTTTCACTAGACAATGGAAAATATGTCTAAATGGTAACTAGTATAAGTCATTAAATTTTGTTATTATTTCATGTCTTTTTATTATTACTACTTTCCCTACTATACACGGAAATGTATTGGCATGGAGGAAAATGGATTGGAATAGGGGAAAATGCATTGGAATTGGGGAAAATGTATTGGAATGGGGTCGAAAACATAGGCAGCGCCACGAGGGATGCTAGGAGTGCTTCAGCATCCCCATTACAATTTGCGCAAACACTCCTTTTTACTTAACCTTTTGCTTACGGGTGGGACAGCGTCCATCCCAAACAAAGAACCTCTCAAAAAGACAGGTATTTGACACACCCTATCCCAAGGGCGCGGTAGCCCATTGGTTAGCGCGCTGGAGTTGCACTCGGTAGGCCCGGGTTCGATTCCAGCCACTGCCAAAACTGCCGCCGTGTTCATGCGGAGTACGATCATGTTAAACATGTGGGTCCGAAAGTCCTTCCGTGAGGTTGGTGGTAGGGGAAGGAGGGTACGGTCCCTGTGGATGCCTCCCCCACTGGGTTCCGGTCTAAATTGGGTGGCACTTCCCGACCGTCCAAACTGTTACCTTACACCTTTCTGGTAGGTCGGACGGTCTGGGTTTCAACAACAACAACACCCTATCCCAAGGTATATCCCAAACAGTTCCCCCCTTTGCAGACATTGGACACCAATGTCTGCAAAGGGGGAATCGAACTGTTTGGGATAGGGTATGTCAAATACTTGTCTTTTTGAGAGGTTCTTTGTTTGGGATGGACGCTGTCCCACCCGTAAGCAAAAGGTTAACAGTTCCCAACAATTTTCAGTCTCTCGCTATCTCTTTCTCTCTCACTGTTTTAAGACGTTATTTTATTTTTATTTTTTTACGGATTTATACAGAGATCAGATATTTTTAGAGTTTTTGGCTAGACCCAGTTCCAAATGACTGCACATGCGCAAGGCTTCAATAAAGAAACCTGACATGAACTCTCGCGGAAGGATACAGAGACGTTAGTTTCGTATGAGTTTGGCAGAGCATTATTAATATTCCATTGGCGTCTGTGCTGGCGTGTTCATAGTCTTCAAATTTCTTTTCATTTAGTATTTTTTACGAATTAAGACCATGACTATATCATGCAGATATTAATGGACAAAATATAATCAATTAAAGTTCCACAAGTAAACTATTTGTTATTTTTAAACTACATGCTTCGAATGAGCACTCCCCATTGTAAAAGCCTGGAGCCGCCTATAGATGAAAATCGAGTTTTCAATGGATTTACACGTTTGGGGCACTCTAGAACACGAATCCAATATTTTAATGTGGCGTCTGTGCTTACGTTGTGTATGCCTGTATGTCTGAAGGGCAGCCGAGAATGGCCTCGAGCTTTGGGAAATCAACAACTGCATATAGATGGAAATTGTTTTCATAAATTCAGACCAGGACCTTGCCGGCAGCACGGGCTCGGGGAATTTGTACCAGCTTCCCCTTCTCTATGGACCTGTGCATGTGACATTTATGTATCTATTCTAGCTCATAAATTTGACGACATTTTACAAAATTTGGTAGGTAAGTCACCTATGGACGACCTTGCTGCTGATTAGACTTTGGTATGATTCGGTAAAATAGAGACGCCTTTTTTTTTTTCCTCCCCGAACAAAAATCGTCAAAATCAGAAATTAAAGACTAAATACGCTAAAACCAATACATTCATTAAATGTTTTTATTCATTAAATGTGTTTTTTTTCCCTGCAATACATGATAATGTATAGGGAAAGTATTGGAATCGTGTCAAAAATCGCAACTCGAGTTTTCGACGGATCTACACGTTTCGGGACCTCTAGAATACGAAAAAACTATTTTTAGCATGACGTCTGTGTGTGTGTGTGTGTGTGTGTGTCTGTCTGTTCATCTGTCTGTCTGTCTGTCTGTCTGCCTGCCTGTCTGTCTGTCTGTCTGTGCAGATTTTGTATCCACTCTAACTGAGAATTTAAATGACCGAATTTCATAAAATTTGGTAGGTAAGTCCCTTGAGGAAGACCCTGGTGCTGATTATATTTTGGTACGATTCGAGATAAAAGAGCCTACCTTTCTTTGCGAAATGTCCCGCAAAAATTGCCTGTATCCTCTCTAGCTGATAAACTAATAGACCACATTTCACAAAATTTGGTAGATAAATCACTTATAGGTTAACCTGGTGCTAATTAGGTTTAAGTATGATTTGGAAAAAAGAATCTGTCCTTTTTTTTTTTTTTTTTTCAAAATGGCCCACAAAAATCGTTAAATCTAAAAATAAAAGACTACGTATGCTAAAATAGATCAATTAAATGCTTTTTTATACATAATTTTTAACAACGAAAGAAATAGGAACAACCCCATTAGTCTAGGGCTAGTCGTTTTCGAAATATTTTAATTATTTCGTATTTTTGCTAAGTCGATTTTGAGAATACATCTAGTTACCAAATGAAAATGAAAACTGAATTAAAAGAATAAATTCAGTGTAATTTCAATGAATTATGCATGTTACTTAGTGCAATTAAACTCAATTTAATGAAGTATGAATGAAATAAAGAGAAAATGAACTTGAATCTGCAGGGAAAGTCATGTGCTGTCCACATCAGATTTTTATACGCAATGTAACAACGAAACAAATAAGAACATCTTCTTTACTCTAGAATGAATCATTCTTGAGGTATTGAAGATTTTTGGAATTTTGAGGAGCTGAAGATGTTTTCACTGTAATTAAAGAACTTTTTTTTAAATATGTAAGTTAAGTTTTTTTTATACTGATTAGATTTTAGTGGAATTCGAATAAACGGAACAGGCCTTTTTTGCAAAATAGCACTTCAAAATCTGAAATAAAAGACTAAATATTTTAAATATAATTAAATGTTTGTTTTATACGTAATTTTTGTAGAGAACCTAGCTACCCCTTACCAGGAATCGAACCCTGGATCTCCGACCCGATCAGCCGATGCTCAACCGTTGAGCTACTGGAATAAAATTGCAAGCTCTCATCATCGAAGTGGACTCTGCATTCTCCACCCTTTAATGTCAGATTGGCAGGAAACTGACAATCTGACTGACCACCTCCTGCTATTTTAACATTAGGTCAGCCTCCTGCTACTACTATTTTTACCCAGGTGAATATTCTCTCAATTTGAAATCGGCGCTTAATCTTCCAAGGTCCACTGAATCCATACTAGTCTTACTAGGGTCACTTTCAGACCTCCGCCATCTAACTGAATTTGCAATAAAGTCGGTGACGTTGACCATTACATTTTCGATTGTCCCTTTTCTAAAAATTTTCATCTCTGCAAACCCTCTCCCTCTAATAAATCAATTTGGTTCTCCAAAGTTCGTTCAAATCCCTCTTCAGTAAATAAAATTAAAAACTGTATTCTTTTTGCCATGGAAATTTTTAATATAGTGACCTAAGCTTATGAGTAGATTCTGCTCTCTATTAATGTTGATCAATGAATCCCTTTATTTTATTCTTATTAACTTATATGGACTTATTGTGTTCCCTCCATATTTTCTGTTAAAAAAAAAAAGCTATGTTAACTGTTCTTATTTTCTCGGTTCTTCCTTTTTCTTTTGACCCTTTTTATTTGTACTTTTTCTAACTTTTTTTTTCTAAATTTTATTCTACATTTCTGTTTTTGTTTTCCATGTGCCTAATTATTTCTTTTTCCTTTTCACATATTTTCTTTTTATATATTAACTGTTTTCCCATATTTGAAAAATGGACGCACTTGTCAAGTTCAAATATAATGTAAAACTGTCTATTTAACCACAACATTTTTCATCCATTGTTATCTTTTTAGACATAAATAAATCTTCGTTTTGCGGGATGGTAGACCTTGGGTGCCTCCTGAATGCAGGAGGCATCCTTTCCCGGCCGTGCAGCTAACTACTCTAAACCCACTATGTGAGTCGCACGGTCTGGGGTCTTCAGACCTCCGACATCTCCGCACTGATCTACAGGGTTGATTTGTTCGGGCACCATTGTAAAGAACCTTCCTGCCCCAACCGGGAATCAAACCCTGTTTCTCCGAACTGACCAGCTGACAAGCAACCGTTGAGCTGCTGGGACGAAATTGCAAGCTCTCACCGTCGAAGTGGACTCTGCAGACGAACCGTTTTCGAGATATGTAGGGTTTCTTGGAATTTTGAGGAGCTAATGACAATTCAAAATGCGATAAGTTGCGTAATGAAAAAGAAGGCGTATTTAAATTGCAATGTCGACAAAGAATGTAAACAAAAGAAGATTTTTTGAGTTAATATTATCATTAAGCTTTTTATATACGTATTTTAAATCAAATTGTGCCTTACTCCTTTATTTATTTAAAAATTATAATAATTTTTAATGCAGTTTATATAGCTACAATTGTTTGTTTAAGATATACGGTTAGTTTAAAATATTTTTAGAGCATATTTAAAAAATTCTTTAAATTATTTATTTTAACAGAAATAATGAAAATATTTAATAGTCTGCTGTATGCATAAAAATTATCACAATAAGGAATAAGAATTAAATTTCCTTTGATCATATCTGCGTAGATAAAAACACGTTAGAGCTTTATTTTAGTTTACTTACATACATAACATACTGTATAGGAAAATATTATGATGGAGTCGAAAATTTGAATCCAAACTTTCGACTGTAGAACGCGCTTCAAGCATCCCTGAACTCGAATCGAGCGTATTTAAGGAGATGTCTGCGTGCATGTGTGTGTGTATGTTAGTGTGTGTTTATGTATGTTAGTGTGTGTTTGTGAATGTTATTGTGTGTTTGTGTGTGTTAGCATGCGTGTCCGTGAGTCTGTGGAAGCGATATCTCACGAACGACTGGAGCTATTAAAAAAAAATGGCTACGATTATTACAAGCTGTGAATACTGGAACCGTATTGATTTTAAACGCGATCGAATTCTCGAAACAACCCTCAACTTTCGAATGAAATTTTGAAGCAATCATTATAACATCAGGAGCTATAATATGCGAAATAAATTACAATTTTTTACGTAATGTTCTATCATTCGAGAACGAATGACATCCATTTTAGAACGTAGCATGAACCTTTCTCGAGATATAGCACGATTTCAAATAAATTTATCGAAAAAGTTACAAAAAATTAAAAAAGAGCATAATTTTTTTTTTAAATGTAGCCAAATTAGCGAAAATGTCGACAAATTGGCAAAAATGACGCTTAATGAACAAAAATGACCTCAAAATTGATGAAAATTTAATATTTTCTAATGAATAAAATCGTTTAATGTACGCACTATATTGCTTTGCGAATGCAAGAAAAATTTCTAATTGTCCGGTTAGATTTGCACGAAATGAAAATAGTTTTATACATTATCGTCCAGAAAAGCGTCTTATATAAGTCTTATATTAATAAACAATTCACCTTTAAAAACATTGCGCCATGGATCGTACATCACTAATTTGCTGTGAAGCAAGTGAAATCATTACCTTATATAAGGAATGTTATGGGCGGCCCCCATCATATTTTTTTAATTTATAATAAAAAATTTTATGTACCCCTCTAATAATTAATTGCAAAAGTGGTTTGCTTTTACATAGGAGCCCATACAAGAGTTGTGGAGGCCCTGATTCCTAAAAGAAATTAAACAAATTGAAAATCCTGACAATTATGATGTTCAATTAATAAAAATTTAGCATTATTCTGAAAATATCTTCAATATTTAAATGTGAATAGCCAGGACGTATATTAATTGGGCATACGACCGCGCTCACATTTGTTTCCCCTTTTAGGAAACGGAGTTTCCACGGAGCATTGAAATAGTGTTCTTTATGATTCGCAATCAATATGATAGCCGGAGTAAATTTTCAAACAAGAGGTTTCATCCCAAATCACTATTTCCACAGATGCTAAAATAATCAAGGAAAAATACGAAAATTGATTTAACTTTTCGATAAGGATTTCATATAGGCACTAATTCTGTAATTTCAAATAAAAATTTCATTTTATTTTATATATAAATCGACATGACATAGGTAAATTTTTTTCGACTGCAGTCATATAGACAGCCCTTTGTTAAAATAATGTATTTATTTTGTATATCGATAATATTTTAAAAGTAAATTTTATATAATAAAGAATTTAGATTAATCAATATTTATATTGTCCAAGCAAGTAAAATCTAGAAAGCTGCGCCAAGTAGGGTAGCAACTAATTGAAGTAGAACAAATAACTGTGAACTTTATAGTCTAGGACATTCAGAAATTCACATCCTGTCATTTGTACTTTCGAATTATCCATTTTCTTACCTTCAATGAATGTCGAAATCGATATTTTTTTTTTTTTTTTAATATCAAACTATTAAAACTTTTAAATTTCATATTTTCGTAAATAAGTGCACGGTTTATTAATATTTCATATTTAGATATATCTTCTATTAAATTTTCTGGAACATAAATGATAAAATTAGCAAAAAAACTCTATATGGCAGTAATATTTTCAATTTTTATTGTGGAAAAAGTATTAAACGCTTTGTAGATGCTTTCTAATGGAACCCCAACGTTAATTTAAGTTTCCATAGAGCGATATTACTAAGATTCAGTTATACTTAACATACTAATTGTCTTCTTTTTAAGTGGCATGCATGAAGTATACCAATTCTTAGTAGTTGGGACATTTAATTTTTTAAACTTTACCAGGTTTCTGGATAGTATTCAAAATACAAGTTCATTTTAATTTATTTGCTATTTTAAGATTATAAATAGTTTTGAGGTCTTTTCACGTGCGAAAAACTTCGACCTGACATTTTACAGGAGTTGCACATCATCCACCAAGGAATGACAGGCATGAAACGTATTGCCTGGTTTTTATTCTGGTCGCCTAAATTAGACAAATATTGAGAACACAGTCCAATATCGTAACACTTATGTACAGAATACGGACATGCCTCCTAATGTTTTACAAGCATAGCCAACTACGACAACACCATGGTCCAGTATAGACATGGACTATGATGGGCCGTTGGACAATCGCGTGTTTTTAATTGTTTAAGATTCATATTCAAAATAGATTGAGACATTTCCAATTAAAAAGCTATCTTTTCCACAACTATTGAGAAGTTATATGAACATTTTGCACGTTTTAGGGTTGCCTAATTGAATCGTCAGCGATAACGGCACAGCCTTTACCTCGGCCAAATTCCAATCTTATGTAAAACATAATGGCATCCGTTATTTACTTACAGCTCCTTATTATCCTTCATCTAATAGCCAGGCATATCGAGTAGTACAATATATAAAATAATAGTTAAAGAAAGTGCAAGAAGACGCCCTTGCAATCAAGCTGTCTAGAATTCTCATGAACTATAGAACACCTTTAGCTCTATCAAGTTTGTCATCAGCTGAGTTGTTTGATCACCAAATCCGAAGCCGATTGGATTTGGTACATTCTTCTAATCCAATAGAGTTGCTGCCCAAACCATCGCTTTCAGTGGGAGCCCTTGTGTACGTCAGGGATTTTAACTGAGAGAATAAGTGGCATTCATTCACCTATCGGGAATTGTATAACTTCGACAGAGAAGAAAGAATCGCAATCCAGATCTGCAACTTCCCTCTGCAGACCTGAATCCGGATTCACAATTTCCTTCATCTGTGGTTCCTGTTCTATCTCTAATGATTCCTTCCTCATAAATTTCACCCTCTGGGTTTCCAACCCCAGGTTCAAAATCTCTGAATACAAACTCCTGGTTCATGTTCTACAGTACCTACAAGTACTCTAGAATCAAACGCGTCCACTATAGTTGTTAACTGTAACTTAAATATACTTGTTAACCGTTATCTCGTTTCCGTTAACTGTAAACCGAGCACCTGACATTTAAATGCAACTTTCATGGTAGTCCCTTTTCCGTCCATGTTCTCTGTTGTTTGTGTTTATGAGATATCTTTTTCAGTACTAATAAATTACTAATTTGGGAATTTATCATATTCACCTTTGTTTAAAGATTCAACAATCACTTAAAAACTCAGGATACGCACTTAATAAGGCCACGCCCATTTTTTTAAACTAAAATTTAGTTTAATGTATGTTTTGTAAGCAGATAGTGTTTTTATTTGCTACGAATAATGGTTGGATGCAAGATGTTATGACTTTTGGCGATGGGGTTTTATTCGAAATCACTTCTCCACGACGGGCTTAAAATGCAAGGAAAATTTAAATAAATACATTTCTCAAGACATTTAAAACTTTCTTCTTCCAATGCCTTTAAAGTTATGAAACTCTACTCAATCCTCTGTTGGAGTAATGTGAAATATTACCAAGTGAAATTTGAGAAATAGAAAGTCAATGGAGAGTATGAACTTTGATCAAGTGGTATGATGTGGAAACTGGAGAACACAGGGAATTTCTAATCACAAAGAATGAGGCTTTAGAATTCGAATGGTAAATTAAGTGACCAGGATAACTTTGTCAGCTAACTGTACTAATTATTGCCCATTCTAATGACAAAATTGATCGTTAGCCATTTTTAGTTAGCTGATCGTTATTAAACGAAAACTTTAATTTACTGAAATTAGATATTGTTATACACTTAAAATTGAAAAGTTCTGTACTAATTATAAGTACCGCATTGAAGCATTTAACGTTCATTCGGCATAAAGTAACTGTAGCGTACTTTGCCTATAATGCCTGTAGTGCCTATAATGAACGTTGCCTGTAATGCCTGTAGTGCCTATAATGCTGTAGTGCCTTTGCCTCGGATATATAATTGTAGCTCTTGTTTCTGGATCTATGTTTTACTCTCTGTTCGTAAGTTGCATTGTAAAATGTTTTAATGATTAAGTCAACTAATAAATAATAAATTATGATTGGAATAACAGTGCTGATATAAAAAATTATTTCAGTAAAACAAAATGTTAGTCAAAGATTTTGTATTTATCGCGATTTTCTAGACTCGGGCGCGTCGCCTACAGTTTATTTTTATAATTAAAACTCGAAATTCTTATCTGTACATAAAAGGTGATAATCTACCCATGAAATGTGGTAATCTCTGAATCCAGCCACAAAGCATCTCTGCGTTGTCAACCCATGAGACTATCCTCTCCGGGACACATTGGCTGGCTATATGGAAACGTGTTGCGAGGCATAAAAATCCTGACCACTATTTTGTAAAGACCCTAAGATATAACAAGAAAGATCAATCATGCTTAAAGCATTGATTATGAAACACTTTCCAACTTCAATGCAAATTTATTTAAACATGTCTAAAATGCAATACATTCCTCGGTAATATTTTAAAACTTATCACAATACTACATTAATTTTTATATTTGAAACCTTAAACCCTCATCGAAAAAAATTAAGTTCATTCAAATGACGGCATTAAAGTATAAATTGCCTGGTTTAAACATCTCTAAAATTTGATAAATTCCTCGGTAATAATTTTAGAATTATCATAATACTACGATAATTTATTATATTTGAAAACTTCATCGAAAACAACTGAAATTGATTCAAATGACGTCATAAAAAAATAACACGCCTGGCTCTCTCTATAAATCAATATTTCATTCATAAATAATTCCCCCATTCATGTCATTCATCAGAATACTATAATAATTTATTTTATTTAAAAATTAAGACCATGGAGCTACAAATAAGTTAACTCTATGCTTAAAACTTCATCGAAAAATATCGTCCTTCTCTTTCTACAATCAATGAATACTTCATTCATATCAGCTAAGCAGACTCCATGGACTAAATGATTTTGTGTTAAAGAATTACAGCGATTCTAATACAACTCATTCTACATATTTTGCTGTTTACATTTTACATAGGTGAAAAATAGGCTTAATAGTAGAAATAATCATATTTGGATGAGCATTTAAACTGAAATATATTGTCATTGCGTTGTTTCAGTATGTAGATGCACAGAATTTAGGCAGAAATAAAGTAGTTTTAGGATGGATACAACACTCAATATGAATTAAAAAGAACTTTAAAAATCACGATTTTGACACAAGATGGATGCCATATATCATTTTGAAGTGGGTCATGTGATCGTTTCATATCATGGACACGTGATCGTGTCATATAAGATGTGTAATTATTATTTTAATTTTTATTTAAAAAACTACTGAATATATTTAGCTGAATTTTTTTTTATATATTTTATGGAACAATTTGACTATTACCTAAAATTTTCGAAGCAATTTGTGAATTTTAAATCCGCTTAAAAAATGTTAGAAAAATTAGGTCCCATAGGGCTCAATGTATTTCATTTTTTCAACCCGGGTTCAATCCAAAACTAATTGTGTGTTATTATTCATTTATATTCCCATAGGTCCTACAGACCGTCTGAACAACATACTAAAATTTCATTTTGATTAAGTCATTTTTACGGCAGTTATCGTGCTAACGGACAGACAGACAGACAGACAGGCAGACAGACAGACAGACAGACAGACAGACAGAATGAACAAAGTCATAAACACTTTTCAACTTTGTTGTAAAGTGTTAAAAACGCATAAAAAAAACGCACAAAACTTCACGAGTAGCTATAAAAAATAGTTTTCGCAATACAATTAAAAAGTATTTTTTATGCGGTGAATAGGAACCGCATAAAAAAAGTCTCACGTAGAAAATAACTCAAAACCTTGCGAAATAACTAGGAATTGCTTTTTTAAACGAAATCAAGACACGAGGCTTGGCAGCTACTTGGCATCTCGCCAAACCTTTTGGAATCTGATTTAGAAAATACACATGCGAACATTTTTAAATATTTTATTTACATATGTACTTATTTTACACATACAAAACTTTTCAAAACGTATAACCATTATCCTTCGTAGTCTGACAATACGCGAACTTTCTTGTGGTAAACTGGTTCAAAATCGCTTTCGTCACTTGAAGATACTACCTCGCACTCGTTTAGAGTTGACTTTTTTTCAGTTACCATGTAGTCGGTGATCAGTTTTTGCGACGACTGTTGTTTCACTAGACGCTTGTATATGTCTCGGTAGCCAGATATACAAGATTGAAACTCCTTTTGGAATTTTGAAGTTCTTTCAGAATTGGCATCGAAAAACTAAATGGCCGATCAAACCTACTAATTTTTTTTATTGATAACTTCGTCAATTATGTTCCAATTTGATTGAAATTTTCATATACCGCACAAAAAAAATCGCACAAAAAAAACCCCGCACAAAACCAGATTTGAGTGTATAGGGTTTATATTACATGTGTGTACTTCTGCATGGCTATGGGAATGCGGGATGCATCCAGATACATCCGGACTTCGAAATAATTTTGCAACCCGTAAAAACATCACATTTTAATGAAGCACTTTATACCAATATAATTATTCGAATTTTCTACAATTTCTGAATGAAATTCTAACTTAAGTTAACAAGATTTAAGTGTGACTTTTAACAGGGGCGTGTTGTCGTCGCTGTTTCTTTCAGGCATACATTCGGGGATGCGAAGCCCCGGAGACGTTTTATATTAACTTAATTTCTATTTATATGACAGCATTTAGATATATTTATATAGGGAAAATAGAGAACTTGTCCCCCTAAAGTTTCACTCGCCTCCACTCCTCCCCGGCCAAAAGTCCTGAAAGACTATCTGGTTGGCATGCCTTTAATTGTAATTCATATTTTTAAAATAATGCTAAAACTTATTCAAACGAACTTTTTTACTTTCCTTATATACATAATGTATCAGGAAAGTATTCTGACGGGGTCGAAAATTCGAATTCAAGTTTTCGACGGGAGAGCACGTTTCAGGCATCCCTGATCACGAATCAAACATTTTTGAAGTGATGTCTGTGTGTGTGTGTGTGTGTGTGTGATAGTATGTGTGTGTGTGTGAAAGTATGTGTGTGTGTATGTGTGTGTGTGTGTGTGTGTGTGTGTGTGTGTGTGTGTGTGTGTGAATCTGTGGAGACGATAACTGACGAACGAATGGACCGATTCGAACGAAATTTGGTACAAAAATCACAATCCGTAAACACTGGAAGCCTATTGTTTTTATACGCAATCGAATGTTCAGAACCCCCCCTCCCCTGGTGGTAAGAATAACTTATTTCTCCTTCCATAACGCTTGGCGAGATTTTGGTGACGAATTTGGCGGAATGTCGCTAACTTGGCGACTTTTTTAAATGTCGCCAAATTAATGAAAATCTCTCCAAATGGTTAAAAATGACGACTAATTGACGAAAATTCAATATCTTAAAAAGAATATAAGTATCTACTATAAGAATAAGCTATTTTTTTTTTGTGTAAAAGTAGTAAATCCATTGTATTATATAAGGAAAGTCATGTGCTGCCCACATCAGATTTTTTATTTAATGTTCCTTTTAATCTGTATTTAAAGCTATTCTTTATTATATTTACCAGCTGTGGTGCTCGCAGTTAAGGGTTAATATTTTTTTACTGCCACTTTTTATGTGTAATTAATTTAACAGGCACTTTCTTTATCAGTTACTGATAACGATATAAATGCTAAGGAGGATCCTATGAGCCCGGCAACCAATCAAAAACTTGTCAGCCTGCCATCCACGGGATTAGGGTTTCGTAGTTAATGACACCATGGAACAGAAGAGTTGTTGCCAAAACATAACAAGTTTTCCCATTATTACATTTAAAAATTGTTTGTTAATTTTGAAGTGGCAATATCCAGACGTAAACAACCTGCCCAGGGAGTTTTAATTGTGCTGTGCACATCTTCCTCAGTGACGTCCAAAAAGATTCTCAGTCTCTTCAGAGAGCCCGAGAACAAAATGCGCGCGTTATCTACTCCAATGATATCATATGCGCAAAGCCAGAATAAATAAAAAAGAAGTCAGTTTTGCCCGGCATGACTCCCCCTCCCCCCCTCTTCCGGGAAAGGCCCACTACGCAGCCATAAATGCTTAAATCACAAAGAAGCTCGTATTCTCAAAAGAGTCGGGGTCTATTCTCCTTACCTAATTAGTATTGCATAGAACATTTTAAAATAATTTTATCCTTTCTTAACAGAACTTTCAGACTTGAGCACTCTGTGTCATACAGCCCTATTTACTTCACACTATTTAATGCCCGGCCGTCCAAATAGATGCTCTTAGTCCTCTGGACGAGTCGGACGGTCTGGGTCTTCAACACTATTTAATGCAATTTTACATGGCTGCAATATATAATATGCTATGCATAGGAAAAATATTGTAACGGAGTCGAGTATTCGAAATCGAATTTTCGTTAAATTCACTCATTTTCTGGATGTTGGAACACGTTTCAACTATATTCAGAGGTACGACTCTTTTTGTACATGCGTGTGTAGCATACCTATGGGTGTAGCTGAAATGTAATGTACATACGTATGTGTCAACTACAACTCAAGAACTCTCTTTTTTTTTAATTTACATTTTTTGTTTTACTCTTACTTCCATTAGATTTTCGTAAACATAAATAAAAAGTAGTTTATTTTTACATCATGGCCCGAAAAATTCAAAATATTAAAATAAAAGGTAAAATATGCATATCAGTATTTAGAAAATGATTGTTTGCTATGAAATTGTTCGTAAAAAATCCGACATAATCAATTATGATATGCTAAGATAAACGTATTGACGAAGTTTCCCGTTAATGGAAATTTTATCGATTTTCAAGTGAATAAAAATAACATATTACCACATAAAAATTAAATTATTGAAAACTGGAGATTTGATGCAATTTTAAGTACATTTCCAGTTTATATGAAACAAGAAATATATATTAATTTAATTAAAATATATAGCAGAAAAATACCAAAAGAGAAAGAGACAAAAATTAATATGTAAGGAAATTCATATGCTGCTTACATTATTTATATCTTGTATTACATAACCATTTCAAAAACTTACACTCCCTCGAAATTAGCACAGCCCAGCGTTTTAAAACTTTCAATTTTATTGTAGAGTATCATTAAATATTTAAAATGATTGTTTTTAACGTGGTTTATTATCATTATTTTAGTACATTACTTTATAAATCAGCGGTGGTTCTTAAATATTTCATTTACATTTGCAATAATCAAACAAACAACTTCGTTTGAACAGCTTATTTTATTTTACATATAAACAATATTGTTCACACACTCACATCACCTCAAAAAAATTCGATTCGTCTTCAAGAGTGGTCAAAACATGTTTATTTGTCAAAATCTTAAATTACAACCCTTGAACGCATCTTAACATTCTACACGTATATTATGCATGTATGGAAGGTTAAAATTAACTATATTTCATTGAAAGCCATCTATCTCTTCCTATGACGCTCCTGGTAATATATTTCTCATAAACCAGTGGTGATGCTCAACCTCTTTTATACATTATAAAACCTTTGCAAGCATATTAGTGAAAATTTCAGCTATCCGTAATGGGGAGTAAGGTTCCTGATAATTATATATATATATATATATATATATATATATATATATATATATATAGAGAGAGAGAGAGAGAGAGAGAGAGAGATAAACACACAAATGTCATAAAATTCTAAGGTACAGCGATAAAACAAAGAGCAAATTACAAACAAAAAGCAACCCCCCCCCCCCTGGTCAAATTGTGGTACCTTTTTGTTCTCTTCTATTTTATTCCTTTTGGAGAAATTATATATATATATATATATATATATATATATATATAATTATGTATTAATTATATACATTGAAAATGAAAAATAATAAAATAAGCTAAAAAAATTAGAAAAATCAAAAAATCGGAAAATAAGATGCATTAATATTAATGTTTTGAATTTCATTTTGGCTAAAAAATTGTAACTTTAGCCAGTTTGAAACTACGATTTGAGCGTCCTTGTAATGGTGTATAGTGGCATTCTAGTTTATCCATTTCATCTATGAATCACTTGTTTAGTAAGAATTTTTATCTTTGCTTCATATTCATATTCTGTTTTGCTTATACGGGTAATAGTCCTGTCTCCTGCTCTAACAGTTATCGTGAGAACGGACAGACAGACAGACAAAATGAACAAAGTCATAAGCACTTTTCAACAATGTTGTAAAGTGTTAAAAAACGGTCATGGAAGTTATAAAAGTGATACATAGCAAGTTTTCTTCCTGATAAAAGTGCCGGCACAGACTTTTTCATGCTGACGATTGATAAAAAGAGCGAAATCGGTGCATGGATTATGTTATCTACAATGAAAGCTCGATATAAACTTTGGAAATGCTGTCTGTAAACAGGTTCTGTGAGTATATGTTAATAAAAATTTTTGTCGGATAATATAAAATACCATTCCCTCATAAATGCACAGGATTATCAAATAACTTGGCAAAAAGCCTCCCAACAGTAAGCAAATTCAAGCAGATTAAATGCATCCAGTGTTTACAAAATAATTTTAGTTTAAAATTATCTGCTCGGGAGTTCCAATAAACCTTCCGCATAAAGGCCAAGGACTTGGTTAAATAATATTTGACATGTTGCCATCTTCCTTACATTTTTTTTTCTTTGTGTTTTGTTCTTTCTGCCTGCCTGTATCTATCCTGACAATCTATTTTTAAAACTACATTTAAAGTAACACAAATATTCGAAAAAAAAATGGTGGTATTTTCCTCGCCTTCATTTGAAATATTTTACTTATATTCTCGATATTTATAAATAGGATATTTCTCGTTTGATGACGCTTTTTACTTTCTCTAGATACATAGTGTAATGTAACCCTAAACAAAAATAAATGCATTGTAAAAACATGCTGCCAGCCAATACAAAAATCGGTAAAACGTCCGATTAAAGAAGAACTGAAATCACTGTTTTTGGTGTCAAGTACGATTCCATTCAGGTGGCTACGTACCATGAATGCTTCCCACTTATAACTAGAATGAGCAAAATTCCCGAAGAGAACAAGGAAATGTTCCATAGCTTGGCGTTCTACCTGATTAATGAATGAAATAGGCATAAAGTTAAATTACAGTGCAGCGCGGCTACACTCCAGTATTTCCCATACAATGAAAACCAAAATTCTGACAAGACGCTAAATTATATGGAACCGTTCCTCATTCTCTTCTGGCGTTTTGCTTATTCCGGTTGTAAGTAGAAAACGTTAATGATATGTTCCCACCAGAAATGAAATCGTACTTGCCGCCAAAAATAGTGATTTCTGTTCTTCTTTTGGCCGACGTTTTACCGAATTTTGCATTGCGTGTCGAAATTTTTTCCCGGTCGCAATGTGTTCCAGATGAGGCGTACCTAGTGAAAATGATTTTAACCCCCGATATGTACCAATATTTGAACCCATGACATCATTTGAGCAGAAATAATATAAAAAAAAGTAGAAGAAAAATAAAATGTGTTTAATTCCATGAACAAAAAGGGATTGTAACTAGTAATCTTAGGATTATGGTTAATACAGTTAATACAGTTGTTTTTGTTTAGGGATATTAATTTTTTTTTTTAGTGGTAAACAGTTTTTAGTTAAAAAGAAAGTAAAATGCGTACTTGCATGCTTTACTCTATACTTAACTGTGGTTTACGCCTGATTTGAATTTCTGGGAGTGCAATATTTTTGTCAGTTTGTGCTTTACACGCATTGTATCTGCACGAAATTTCGACGCAAAATTCGATCGAGAAACATCCAAGCCTGAAGTTAGACAGTTGGCCTACCACATGTCTAATTTAAATTTTTAGGTATTTAACCATTTGCTTACTGGTGGCACAGCGTCAATACCAAACGAAGAACCTCTCAAAAAGACAAGTATTTGACATACCCTATCCCAAACAGTTCGATCCCCCTTTGCAGACATTGGTGTCAACTCTACAGTCCAACCCTAGATTAAACAAAGGAATGTTTAACGTTTTGCTTACCGGTGGAACAGCGTCCATCCCAAACGAAGAACCTCTCAAAGAGACAGGTATTTGACAAACCCTATCCCAAACAGTTCTCTCCCCCTTTGCAGACATTGGCGTCCATTGCCAGCGTTTGGGGAAATCGCCAACATAAACATTGCACTGCAATGTTTCTGTTGGGATCTGTATCAGGATTGTGAATACTGTTAAATAAATAGGCATTTCATATGTAATTTTTAATTAAAAACGAATATCCCAAACTTTAGAAAGCTAGCATGAATCATTCCCGAAATATTACACGATTTTTAAATACATTTAATAAAACAAAATTATATAAAATTTAAAAAGTAGTATGTATTGTCCAACATACGATAAACTAGTTTACAACCTAAAATGCAGCGCAAATCAATAGAAATAAGCATACGTAAGTTTCGGAAATCAACTGGATTACCTTCATCAATGCTGGATCTAAACGCTCAAATAGGAAGACAATGTTGGCCAAACTGAAATGGCTTAACGACATCACAATGTAGTGGCGTCACCTAGTGGCACATTTAGTATGTTTTAGGGGATCTTAGAAATTATAATAACTACTATATTTCGAAAACTATCAAATCCCATTATATATCCTTGTAGGGCTTTCAACGGGCTACACATTACTTACGGTTATCACTTTCAGTTTTCTAGATTTCGAGATCGCATTGTAAACGAGAAAATGGAAATTTTCAATCTTCTTCAACTTACTTGACCAAAACTGTCAGAGCGCAGTTAAAACGCACTATTGATTTAAAAACTAAACATTTTTGTTGCTTACTGTTTATATCTATCTTTTATAGTTTAAAAGATATTTCGTGTGAAAACAAGCAAAGTAAAGCAAAAACTCGATCGGACATTAACTCTTTGTTTTCGAAAAAAAATAGATCAAAATAATAAAACATTTTTTTAATACTCATAAGTGATACTTTATTTTTGACAAAACAAGCATACATTTTTATATTAAACAAGCACATATTAAACAAGCCTATACTAAACAAGTATATATTTTTATCATGTTCGGAGACATAAACATCCAAAGTGCATTAAACATTTTTAACACTTTCCAACAATAGTTAAAAAGTGTTTATGACTTTGGTCATTCTGTTTGTCCGTCTGTCCGTTTGCACGATAACTGCCTTAAAAATGACTCTATCAAAATGAAATTTTAGTATGTTGTTCAGACGGTCTGTGGGACATATGGTAATGTAAATAAATAATATCACCCAATTAGTTTTGAATTGAACCCAGGTTGACAAAAGTGAAATACACTGAACCCTATGGGACCTAATTTTTCAAACATTTTTTAAGCGAAGTTAAAATTCGCAAATTGCTTTGAAAATTTTAGAAACTATTCAAATGGTCCTATAAAATATATAAAAAAAATCTGAGCAAAATATGTTCGGTAGTTTTTTAAGTAAAAGATTAAAATAATAATTGCATCCATATTATATGAGGAGATCACGTGACCCACTTCAAACTAAAATATGGCATCCATATTTTTTCCCAGTATCAAAACCGTGATTTTTAAAGTTTTTTTACATTCATATTTAGTGTTGCATCTGTCCTATAACCGCTTTATTTTTGCGTACTTTCTGTGCATCTATATTCTGCGCCAACGGAATTACAATATTTTTTAGTTTAAAGGATCATTAATCTTTGATTATTTCTACAATGAAGCCTAATTTTAACGTATGCAGAATGTAAACACATCAAGCTGTAAGATGAGTTGTATAAGAATTGCTGAATTTTTTTAACGCAAAATTATTTAGCTCTGGATTCTGGAATATAGGTGACATAAATAAAATATTCATTGATTTTACATAGAGAAGCAGACAATTTTATAGCAATGCCTTTTGCGATGAAGCATGGAGTTAAAAAGTACTTTTACTTCCATGGTTTTAAGATTTTATGTAAAATAAATTATTGTAGTATTGTGATAATTTAAAAAAATAACACCGCTGAATATATCGCATTTTAGAGATGTTTAAATAAAATTACATTGCAGTTGGAAAGTGTTTCATAATCAATGCTTTATGTATGATTGATCTTTCTTGTTTGTAATGCTCCGATTTCAGTTGGATACACGAACATATACATTATTCACAACAAGAAATAAATATTTTCGCTATTACAAAATGAATATTCGCCTGTCACACATGACTATGAGATCAGACCGCGATATGGAGTGTCATACGCCCATTTCACATAAT
Source organism: Amaurobius ferox (assembly GCA_951213105.1). NCBI lineage: Eukaryota > Metazoa > Arthropoda > Arachnida > Araneae > Amaurobiidae > Amaurobius > Amaurobius ferox. The sequence goes on along the minus strand of OX578152.1, from coordinate 2,654,621 downwards.
GCCTCCGCATACGATTGTAAGGCGGCATTACGAATTCATGATGTATTTTGTTATTTGGCCTTAAAAGCCGTCATTACGAATTTATGATGTATTTTGTATATAACTGCACCCTCTATCGGGCTTTAAACGTGTACATATGATTGTAAATAAGAAGGATCAATCATACATAAAGCATTGTTTATGAAACATTTTCCAACTGCAATGCAATTTTATTTAAACATCACTAAAATTCAAACATTCAGCGATAATATTTTTTAAATGAACACAATACTACACTAATTTATTATATTTGAAAACTTAAAATTTCTTTGAAAAAATTTCATCGAAAAACTTTATTCAAATGACGTCATTGAAATACAAATCGCCTGGTTTAAACATCTCTAAAATGCGATACATTCAGCGGTAATATTTTTAAAATTATCACAATAATACAATAATTTATTACATTTGAAAACTTAAAACTTCATCGAAAAAAATGAACTTTATTCAAATGACGTCATTGAAATATAAATCGTCTGGCTCTCTATGTAAAAACTGTAAATATTTCATTCATACACTTTTATTCCATTCCTTTCATTCATAACAATACTACAATATTTTATTTTATTTAAAAACTTAAAACCGTAAACGTAATTTAACTCTATGCTTAAAACTTCATCGAAATAGTCTGCTATAAAATCGTCTGTTCTCTATGTAAAATCAATGAATGTTTCATTCATATCAGTTATATTTCAGACTCAAAGAGCTAAATAATTTTGTGTTAAGAAAATTCAGCAATTCATATACAACTCATCCTACATTTTTATGTGTTTACATTCTCTATAAGTGAAAATTAGACTTCGTTGTAGAAATAATCAAAGTTTGATGATCATTAAAACTCAAATATATTGTAATTGCGTTGTTTCAGAATGTAGATGCACAGAAATTAAGCAAAAATAAAGCTGTTTTAGGACGCATGCAACACTAAATATTAATTATACAGAACTTTAAAAATCATGATTTTGACACAAGTTGGATGGCATACTTAATTTTGAAGTGGGTCACGTGATCTCTTCATATAATATGGGTGTAATTATTATTTAAATTTTTATTTAAAAACTACCGAATGAAGTTTTTGCTGAAATTTTTTTCATATTTTTTATGGGATAATTTAAATATTTCCTAAAACTTTCGAAGCAATTTGTGATTTTTAAATTCGTTTAAAAATGTTTGAAAAATTAGCTCCCATAGGGTTTAATATATTTCATATTTTCAACCCGGGTTTAGTCTAAAACTAATTGGGTGATATCATTCATTTATATTACCGTAGGTCCCATAGACCGTCTGAACAACATACTAAAATTTCATTTTGATAAAGTCATTTTTACTGCAGTTATCGTGCTAACGGACAGACAGACAGACAGACAGAATGAACAAAGTCATAAACACTTTTCAATTATGTTGTAAAGTGTTAATAAAACAGTTCAGATTCTAATCTTACATTATTATAGCACTTCCTCTATACTAATTTCACGTATATGTAAGGAGTTATGGTGCATTCCACGTTCTCTCGAGATGTGAACACATCGATTATCACTTTCTAAGGCCTAAACTGAACCTTGATTCATCAGAGAAGAGGACATTACTCCATTAGTTTAGACTCCAAGCTCTGTACTTTCTGCACCATAAAATTCTGGACTGCTTGGTACGGACGATTAATGGGGGAAGCATATTGTGAGGCATCTGAAAATAAAGTTATTTTTATGTCTAGTTAAGTTAGATGGTTTGTCGCGAAACAAGTGGACCACCAGATGCCGATAACTTGGTGCAATTACTCTGTTATTGCATCGTTGGGTTATTCCACATTGTTAACATCTTTCAACGGTCATGGTGTTATTTATTACACTCCAAAAGTCTTCTCCTGATCTTCTATGAATGCTTCCTGTCGATTAGTGTCTTTGAAAAAAAAACTTGATACTGCCTTGTTCCGTACCAAAAGTTTCAACTACATCAGTCTGTGTCCGCTTAGGCTCCAACATACGGAACACAACATCACGCGTAAATTCATCCATTTGCTGTCTATGTCACACGATGCCAATAAAAACGCCACAACTAAACACGAGAAACAAGCAAAAATGAAACGAATTCATTCCCACGAACATTCCCATAACTTTCCTATTTTGCATATCATCGTTCTTTTATTTTTGTCCAATCGTCTGCAACTAAAAGCCTAATTGGCTTAAGTGAAAGATATAATTACTCTGAATTCCCATACTAGTTTCCTAGTCTAAAGTTTTATTTTCAGATCTTCTTGCACAAAGTTTCCGACTTTTTTTCTTTTCAATTATGCATTACTTTCGAACACTAGTGTATAATTCGTAAAACATTACGGTATTTTCAGACTTTTCGTCCATAGGAACTTTTAGCTTCTTTTCTCTAACACCTTGTTCAAAAGGTTGCTGTATTCAATTAAAACTCTTTCATCATATCTTCTCTAGCAGTGAACGTGATTAAAAAGCAACTCTCTTAATTCAGACCTCAGAATGTAAAGGGAATAAGTCGGCAACCATTTTAATTGCAGCGAGCTTTTCTAAGCTACCAATCTCTTAACTTAACAAGCATTAAATATGTGCTTCCTCTTCGCTTTCGGCTGCCTTTGAGATCTTACAGTTAATTTTCATTTTCTTATGCAGCTGCCGCTCAACTAATTTGATTTAATCTGAAAGTAAAAATACCTCATTAGTAACAACATAAACAGTTGATTAAAAGTATCAACCTTTTTCAAAGACAAAGAAGTAAAATAGTTTTTTAAAGTATTCCCTTTTATTACTTGTATGGAACATATGTATGTAACTTTCATGCATGAAAACAACAGCAGCAATGCAAACTTTGGACTTTCAACCTATTTCAGTTTTCAAGTTATTCCCCAAGAACGAGTATATTTCTACGAGTACGTATTTCTACGTATATTTACGAGTATATATGAAACAACAGCAGCAATGCAAACTTTGGACTTTCAAAGTATTTCAGTTTTCAAGTTATTCCCCAAGAACGAGTATATTTCTATTGCGGGCCTAAGATGGGCTAGCCCGATAAGGTTCAAAATCCAAATAATTAAAATATACCATAAAAGACAACGACATGCTAAATATGGACTCTTTAGCTGCTTCGGTTCTTGAGTTGCTCCCTAAAAACGAGTACATTCCTATGGAGGGTACAGAGAGGACTATCTTGATGAGGTTCAAAGTAAAATGTGCACCAAAAGACAACATATCAAATTTCATGTTACTGTAATGAATAGAACCTGATGATAGGTCCTCAAAAAACCTAATGATAGGGCCCTGTGAATAGGGCCGCGAAGATTTAAATCACGCTGGTAAACAAACTTTCCTCAAGCTAAATAAAGGTTGTAGAAAAGCCTTCTCTGTCAAGATAAATAAAACATAACAATCATTATAGCATATGTAAGAACAGAAATGCCCCTATAGTTGATGCAGTGGCTGCTTTGTCATTTACAAACAAATTTCATCATTGAGGTCGAACAAGACCAGTAGCTTGAGTGACAATGATAGCACACTACAAATAGCAAATTAATCGAAATTTAAAATCAGAGAAATAACATAGATTTTGTAAAGCAAAATCTAATAAAACAAACCAAAATGAAGTGCAAAAGAATGCAATTTGAGCAAAAATCAATCAAGAAGACGTTGAAACAGAACATTCCGAAGAATCAGATAACTTACCCCGATAAACTGCACTAAAAACACCTACAGTCAAATATAATTATGATACTTGCTCCATCATATAGAGAGAAAAAAATCTGATATGGGCAACACATGTTTTTCCATACATTATGCAATGATTTTACTTCTTTTACAACGAAATAATGTAGCACATGATACACAGTACAATATTTTGTTACTTTGGTTTGTATAATAACATTTTGCACTTTTCTGAATGAAAACATTCAAATCTGTTTTTATGTACACAATTAACGTAATAATTCGCACGTAGTAAAATAGCTAACGTACATAACCTAATGAGCATATAAATAAATAAAGCCATATTACAACGTGTTGGCATTGAATTAATATCGCGTTAATTGATGAAATTGGGCGTTTTTGGCGACTTATGGGTCCAAACAGAATGACTCTTTCATACTTATTTTGCAAAATCTTTATCAAAATAGAAATCACACTTAATTAAGAACCTGTGAAATAAATTACTATTGGCCAATTCTTTGGGTATCAAAATATAAAGGTATTATAAAAAGTGTATTTTTATGTGAGTGGAACGAACTAGATCTACGAGAGTAATGTTAACAAATGTGTTACATAATGCCACATATGGAAAGTGAACCAATTGGATGCTGCTACTCTTTTAATTTTATGTAAATTTTTTTGGTAAATTTATTTAAAACTGGCAATAGCTCGTGAATGGTTAGTATTAAAGTTCTAACATTTATGGCATTCGCTTTTCAATGAAAAAGTAAATATAAAATGATTATTTATTTATCAGTATTGAATGTCATGATTTTTAATAATTTTTTTTTCAAAAATTTAAGTGAATATTAGGGTGGGGAAGTTTTCTGAACATTCACTGGTTGAAGACCCAGACCACACGACCAACCCTATGGCTTATGGTAGCTTAATGTGCGGCCGAGAACATTCACTGGTTGTAACAATCGTACAAAATTATTTTCCAAACGCTCCATTTGTTCACTGGATTTAAGATCTTTAAAATTGTACCACTATCAACACATCCCATCTTCAATGGTTGGATAGACAAAGTTTATGAATTTGTCATTTCTTCGTAAAAATTGCATTTTCACTTCTTCATCATACTTCGATTTTGTGACTATTCTCCCGACATAGTATACGCAAGCTTTGCTGGCATTAAATTTAACAGCCAAATAGTCTTCCTTTAACAAACTCTTATCTTCTAAGATATCCCGACATCAATCTCTTGATCCATCTGGATGCTGAAATTTCAAATCAACACTAGATTCTCTACGTGTTTCATTGTCAATTTTTGATTTTTTTTTAATCTCTTTGACTTTGAGAAACGTTTAAGTTTCACAATATTTTGATGTTCTTGCTGGATCTTGCAATCATAGCAGCTCGTTTCTTTGGCCTTTTTGACTTCAAATACACTGAAAGTAGTGAATGAGAATATCTCATTAATTTCTTCACTTTGTGTTGCACTCAAAACTTTCATACATCCGATTATAAAATTCAAAAATCAAAAGGATGTGGTATCATTACAATCTAACTTAATCTAGCAATTTTCTAAATGTATGAGGTTCATTACCTAATAACTATTTAAACTTTAGAAGAATGCAATAAATAGCATATTTTTAACATTAAGATGCTCTTAATTACTTACTTTATAGTCCCGAAACCACAAACAGTAGTTATTGAATCACCTAAGCTGCTATTTTTGACATTAAAATACTTTAATCACTTATTTTGTACTCCTGAAACCACAAAACAGTAGTTTTTTGGATCACCTAAGCAGCTATTTTTAACTTAAAGATGCTCTTAATTACTTACTGTTTAGTCCTAAAATCACAAAATAATAATTTTTTGGATCACCTAAACAGCTATTTCTCTCCTGGTCAGCTTGAAGAAAATAAAACGAAACTCGATCTATTGGCCATATCTACAGCTAAAAAAATCTGATGTGGGCAACGCATGACTTTCCTTATATAATGCAATGAATTTACTACTTTTACAGTTAAAAAAATGTTATTCTTATAGTAAATATTTATATTCTTTCCAAGATATTGAATTTTCTTCAATGGGTCGTCATTTTCATTGATTTGGCGTCATTTTTATCCATTTGGCTAAATTTTCGTTAATTTGGCAACATTTCAAAATGTTGCCAAGTTGACGACATTCCGCCAAATCCGTCGCCAAAATCTCCAAGCGTTATGGACGGCGAAATAAGTTATTCTTATAGCAGATAAATGACTATTGGCGTTCAAATACAAATGTGTTACTCAAAGTATCTTTTCTCATGAATGGAACGAGCTAGATCCACGAGAATGATATTACCCAATTTATCGCAGGATATCACACATGAAAAGTGAACATGTTTCTCAACAGTTAATATATTTTTTAATTTATGGGATTTTTGATAAATTTATTTGAAAAATGTGCAATATCTCGAGAACAGATCGAGCTAGCGTTCTAAAGTTTATGTCTATCGTTTTCTAAGGATAAATTACATATGCGTAACTTTATTAAAGGTTTTGATTTTTTGATGATTTTTTCAAAATTTCATTCGGAAATTTGGGGGGTTTTGAACATTTGATTGCGTTTAAAAACAATAGGCTTCCAGTATTCACGGATTGTGATTTTTGTACCAAATTTCATTCGAATCGCGCCATTTGTTCGTGAGATATCGTCTCCACAGACTCACTGACACACACGCACACACATACACACACACACACACACACACACACACACAGACATCACATCAAAAATGTTTGATTCGTGATCAGGGATGCTTGAAACGTGCTCTCCCGTCGAAAACTCGAATTCGAATTTTCGACCCCCGTCACAATACTTTCCTTATACATTATGTATATAAGGAAAGTAAAAAGTGTTTCGTTAAGGATTTATCACCAGTGCCCCATTCATATCAATGCTTCCCCACTTTAAATCAGTGGTTTACTGAGGAACCTTAAAAAGTGTTATACCAATTCGCTTATATTGATTACCGCACTAGCAGCGCAATTCGAAGCAGAATCCTGTTAATCACTTAAACACTGCGTTAAAACAAATTGACCGATAATTCTTACAGCAAGACGGTTAACCAAACTGTAATTCACAACTGCCTCGAAGCACTTCAACTTTTTAGGAGCGGAGAAAGATGATGACATGTCATTAAGGATAAGGACGGTGGTTCATTAAAACAAGCCGCCGCCGCCTTTTTCCCGAAGCTGTTTCGACCAGTAAAAAAATAGTTATCCTTGGTGTGGTGGATCTTCGGTTACGCACTTCTATTTTTTTCCTGGCTGAGCTGATGATACTTAACTTGGCACCTGATACTTTAAATGTCTCTGCGGGTGTCATTACCCGAATTTCAGCAGGATTAAACAGCGTTGCATTGACGTCTCATATTTTGAACGTTTTGCTTTCCTTAACTTTCCCTCGTAGTCATGTTGGAAAGTATTAGAATCGAACTTGTATTAGAAGTTGTGTTTTCGACGGAATTACACGTTTCAAGCACCCTGGAACACGAAAAACCTATTTTTAGCGTGACATCTGCGTCTGTGCAATGTATGTACCCGCTTTAGCTCAAAAACTGATTTTGCAAAACTTGATATACAAGTCACTTATAGGTTACCCTGGTGCTGATTACATTTTAGTACGATTTGGAAACATAGAGCCTGTTTCATTTTATTTATTTTTCTCTTTTTACGAAATGACCCTAAAAAAATGCGAATATTTGAAATATGAAGCTAAATATATGTTGAAGTGTATTAATGCTCGTTATATACGTAAATTGTAGTGACAAAATAAAAAAATCTGATAAGAGCAGCACATGACTTTCACTGCCGACTCAAATGCATTTTTTTTATTTCTTTAAAAATTCATTAAATTGAGTTTAATTTCATAAAATAACACTGAATTTGCTCTTTTAATTCAATGTTTGTTTTTATTTGGTAATTGGATATATATGCCAAAGGCGGCTTAGTAAAAATGTGAAAAAGGTCAAATATCTCGAGAAAGGTTAGTTCTATAGTAATGGGGTTAGTCTTATTCCGTTCTTCGTCAAAAATTACGTATAAAACAAGCATTTAATAGATATATTTGAACATACGTAGTTTTTTATTTTAAAATTTGAAGATTTTTGAGGGCCATTTCGCAAAAAAAGGCAGGTTATTTTTTTCCGAATCATACCAAAATCTAATCAGCACCAGGTTAACCCACACGTGACTTATATACTATTTTTTTTTTAATTTGATCCATTAATTTTTCAGCTAGAGTGGATACAGGCAATTTTTGCGAAGCATTTCGCAGAAAAAGGCGAGTTGCTTTTTCCCAAATCTTACCAAAAACTACTCAGCACCAGGGTCACACACAAGTGAATTTCCTACCAACTTTTATGAATCCATTAGTTTTTGAGTTAGAGTGGATACATAATTGCACAGACAGATACAAACACATGAACGTCACGATAAAAATATTTCTTTCGTGTTCTACAGGTTCCTAAACGTATGAATCCGTCGAAAACTCGATTTGCGATTTTTGGCATAATTCGAATACTTTATACATTACCATATATTGGAGGGAAAGTAAAAATCTGATGTGGGGAGCACAAGACTTTCCATGCAGACTTTTATTTTACCACGTCCTCTTTATTTTAATTAAATTTAATTCACTTTTAATTCAATTTTCGTTCTCATTTGGTAACTGAACTTATTTTCAAAGGTGGCGAAAGAAAATACGAAAAAACTAAAATATCTCGAGAATGGCTAGTCGTGGTGTAATGGGGTTGATCTTATTCTGTTTTTCGTTAAAAATTACGTATAAAACAAACATTTAATGGATATATTTGAGCATACGTAGTTTTTATTTTAGATTTTGACGATTTCTGCGGGCCATTTCGCAAAAAAGGCAGGTTATTTTTTTCTGAATCCTACCAAAACTTAACCAGCATCAGAGCATCCCACAAGTGACTTCTCTACCGAATTTTGTGAATGAAATGATGAAAGTTCAATATCTTGGAAAGATCATAAGCGTAGACTATAAGAATAACACATTTCTCCGTCCGTCCGTAACGTTTAGCGAGAAATTTAGCGGGATGGCGTCAACTTGGCGACTATTTTAAATGTTGCTAAAATGACAAAAATGTCGCCAAATTGATAAAAATGGCGCCAAATGGAATGTAATGTGTCCCAAATTCTGATTTCCGTCATATGACGGGCATATCTTCCAGTATATGAGAAATACTCTTCTCTCCTTTTGTCTGTAGCACTTGGTGATGCATTTGGCAAACTCAGCTAATAATTTAACAAAGTATTTCCAACTTGGCGATAGTTCGCCCCAGATTGAAAAAATATCATGTATCTTGTAGTAATGGGGCTTGTCTTACTCTTTTCATCGTCAAAAATTACGTATAATACAAACATGTAATTGATACATACACATTTAAGCATATTTAATCTCTCATTTTAGATTTTGAAGACTTTTGTGGGTCATTTCGCTAAAAAACAGCAGGTTCCCTTTCCCCAAATCGCACTTCTATAATATTCAGAGTGAAATTTTCTCAATCTGATTTTTACGCTTTCGTTTGTTAGTTATTAATTTTTAAGCTTTCCTTTTGTTGGTTATTAATTTTTACTCTTTATACAACTCTGTTTAACTTCTATAAAATTCAGAACGAAACTTTCTCAATCTAATTCTTACGTTTTTTTTCTCGTTGTTGTGGTTAGTTATTAATTTTTAAGCTTTCTACAACGATGTCCAACTTCTATAAAATTCAGAGCGAAATTTTCTCAATCTATTTTTTACGCTTTATACAACGCTGTTCAACTTCCATAAAATTCAGAGCGAAATTTTCAATCAAAACGTTTTTGCTGACGTTAAAAATTATTTCAGTAATATTTATACGTCCTATTTAATACAGTTATGTATTTCGTAAGTATCAATATTTGTTTAATTTTAAATAAATTTTAGTAATTTAGTTCATTTTAAATATATTCTCAAAGCATTATTTCTATTAGTGGACCGTTAGAGAATTATGCATTTGGACTTAGACTTCATAGACAAATTATCAAAAAGAAAGTGTATACCCCCACCTCCAAGATGCAAAATTTAGGATATTTTATAAAATTACTAAAATAGTTATAGCTTAAAATTTCAAAAATTTTCTCGCTGAGAAATTTCCTTCTCCTTCCCTCCAATTTATGCTCTGCTAATTGTGCCCGCTTGTGCATTATGAAATTTTTCTTAAGAAAAAACCCTGACATTCAGCATTGCTCATATAATTTGAAAAGCACCCATTGAACAGAATTTAAAGTTATGCTCATAATTCACACTTGATTCATGCCCGTTTTCGAAGGACATTTCCTCAATTAAAATTTTCGACTCATTTCTACCAAAAAGTTGACTCCCCATGTCGCACATATTTCAACACTTTTATACCTAATAAACTAAAAATACAACGAATTATCTTTTCACTTTACGCGAGGCGCATTAAATCCGGACATAAAACCGTTCTATTCACAGCTAAAACCCACGAGTATCCAGAATACTGTGAGAAACAATCACACTCCTATGCAAATTTATCACCAACACGGACTTATTGGCGAAGAACGAATGATCCTATTGCCCTCTAAACTCTCAGAAACGTGTTCGTGTTTTCATTGTTTCAAACACACTCGTAAAGTACACTATCCTTTGTCTTGATAGCATTTGCGTTTTGCAAATGTCTAGGTAAGTTCCGATCTGAACGGGAAGTGACGTACTTTCTGAGAAAACTTAGTACCTGAAAATTGTAAACAAAGAGCCAAGAATTAAATAAATTAGAGGTCAGTGTTTGGGAATTTTAGTGCTTTATGCATACTGGAATATAGACAGTATAGGTATTCTTATTCACAATTTGGCCAGAGAATAATGAACAGGTAAGTTTCTCTTTTAACCGTTTATGTCCCAAAGCAACTTTTTGGTCCCTCACTTTTAAACATCCATAAAACATTTATTTCACACAGTTTCGCTTAATTGAAATCTTATAATAATCCTGTTTAAAGGTCTACACAAACCGATATTTAGGCATTTATCCGGTACAAACCTTGCAGTACCAAATTTTGAAAACCAGTCCCAGCCCGAGCCAGAATAAATATAGAAATGAAGAACTCAAACCGACCTAAAGGCTAGAAACTATGGCCTAGCCTGAAACGATGTTCATCCAAAATTGTTGAAAACATAAATTGGGGACAATTTTTGTGCTCTAGATATAAGTCATTCTCGAGATATAAGTTCTTCATGAAGATGAAGAACTTATTCTCGGTCATTCCTGAAGATGTGATATCTCTGAATCATTCTCGAGATGTAGCTTTTACTTTCCCCGCAGGGAGCGCGATATCTGTAAAAAAAACAATGCAATTTCCATTGGCTTGGATATGTTTTTGTTTGTACTTTTCCCCTACCCTACAATATATGGTAATGTATACGGAAAGTAATGGAATTGTGTGGGAAATCGGAATTCAAGTTTTCGACAATTTTGCACGTTTCGAGCCCTCTCCAATAGAAAAAAAAACTATTTTTAGCGTAAAGGCTGTATGTGTGTCTACCTATCTGTGCATAGTATATATTCACTCTAGTTGTAAAATTATTTGATGAAATTTCACAAAATTCGGTAGGTATGTGACTTGTGGCTTACCCTGGTGCTGATTAGGTACGATTAAAAATACATACGATTTTTTGGCAAGATTAAAAATAATATATATATATTTTTATTTTGCAAATTAATCCGCAAAACCTTCGCAACCTGAGCTAAAACTGAATAAGCCTAAATATATTGATTAAATTTTTATTCCGTACGTAATTTTTAATAATGAAACTAATGAGACTAACTCGATTGCTCTATGATGAACTTTTCTCGAAATATTTTAGTATTTTGGCATTTTTGCAGTGCCGGCATTTGAAAATAGGTCCAACTGTCAAATAAAAATTAAATTAAAACTGAAAATTTGGTATAATTTCAAATAAGTATCAGTGTTATTTTGCGCAATGAAACTCAATGTAAGGCATTATGAAAGCAAAGGTAAAATGAATCTGAGTCTGTCATGTGCTGAAAGTCATGTGCTACCCTCATCAGATTATTTTATAAACTATAAGCCTACTTATTTTCAGCGACATAGAGCCACCACAGGGGAGAGATGGACGGACACCACTCGAGTGGAGCACTCAAATCCGCAATATTTTTTTAGACTGCAGAAGACAAAAAAATTCACAAAGAGGAAAAATTCAAATACAGAGGATGGGCCCGTGATTAATGCTTGTGCAGTGGGAGGTGGCACAATTGTTATGGTGGTTTTGAGCAAGATCGACTCATGTTGTCTAACTCATGTTACTGCTTTAACTTATGTTGTCTCTGAATATTGAAACTTTTTTTATTTGCAAAGAAAGCCATATGTTGAACACATCACATTACTAAATAAATATTAAATTTCTTTTGGCGGAGAATCTTTTACAATATACACTTCATTTACCTTTCTTTTTGCTTGAAAGGTAATCGAGATTAAACCTTCAAATCTTCGTCTCTTTAACTATTTAAAACACCCGCCTCTCCGTCTATCTTGAAGATTGTATCTTTATCGTTCCGTTCTGCACCGAAAACATGGTATTCCCATTACTTTGTTGTTGTCGGAAGGTGTGTGTGTGAACTTCTTCCGTAACGCGATCTTATCTGTACCCCCAGGACGTCACTATCAGTAATCTCGTTTAAGTATAAAACTATGACACAGTTGGCAATGGATAGGATGGAAGCATATCGCAGCTGCAGTATTACAGGTCTTCGATAACCAAACGCGGTGTTAAGAATATCAAATGTCTTAAGAGATGAAGCAAAATGAATCCATAATCAGCGTCACAGAGTTCAGACGATAATTGAGAGTTTGGTGTTCGGTAAGTTTTCTTAATTCTGTTACGTGTTGTATCGCTTTAAAATGCGGGAATAGAGAGGCAGTGTAAATATCAAGATGAAACCTGGTTTCTACCGATTTCTAAGGAAATAAAATAGCTAATTACTCGTTACTGTTACTACTACTGTTACTCGTTATAGATTGGTGTAAATAAACTCATTTTGTATATTTCAAATGGGAAATGGTTGAGGTGTATTGTGTGTGAATATGGTACCTAGAGATACCTAGAGAATGGTTTCAAAATTTTTATATGAATAGTAAGAGACAAAAGTAGGCCCTAGGAAATTTAGTTTCTAAATCTATATCTATTTTTATAAAAAGCTGTTATAGCTGTTATACTTGGGGTTTCCTCGACTGAAAATGGAGGGTTACGAAAAATGTAAACACCTTAGACGCTTATATCTCCAAAATTATTAAATAAAGATGTAAACACCTTAGACGCTTATATCTCCAAAATTATTAAATAAAGATATAAACAATGTTTCTTGTTTTATCGAAAATAGGGTCCAGATTATGAATATATAAAAATAGTTTCAATATTTTAATATTTTGAACATTTATTTTTTCGAAAAGTCTTTAAAAATATCTGTCTGAGCAATTTTATTTTTTTAACTTTCACTCTAAATATCTTTGAAATTATAAAATATAGATATAAATAGTAAGAGACAAAAGTATGCATTAGGAAATTTAGTTTCTAAATCTATATCTATTTTTATAAAAAGCTGTTATAGTTTTCGAGTAATCGTCTTATCAACTTAAGGAAGATTTTAAATGTTCCGGTTTTCAAGTTTGTATTGCTTATATCTCAAAAACGTCGACGCGGTGATCGAGCGGTCAAGGCAGGCGTTTCCTAGTGATCTCCTCGGTTGCCGGGTTGTGGGTTCGAGTCCCACCTGCGAACATGGATATTGTGATGTTGGGTGCGGTGTGTCCTGACCCCCCACTGGTGGGCTGGGGCAACGTTATATGACGGCTAACAGGTTCACGGCTCTGGCCTTTGTTTGAGATATTAATTGTTCACGTTATATATACGGTATATTTGTTCTGTTTGTATAATGTATGTCCTGTTCTCTGCCATTAGAGAAAAAAAAATATCTCAAAAACTAAAAGTGAACAATAAACTATGAACAATAAACAAGAATTTGTAGTTCTTTAAAAAGCCTACAAATGTAGAAAATTGGATTTTGAACCTATCTTTTAATAATCGTAGTGGTTATAATTTATGTATTTTAGCATTTTAACCTGTATTTTTCAATGGGTATAAAAGTTGTGGTATTTAAAATGTCACAAGTATTAAAGCTCAATCTGTTTCGTGCCTCCTTGATGAAACATATGAGCATAAGCACGAGATATATTATTTAGTTTAAAAAAAAAATAGGGGGTTAAATAAACTTGGGGGTTCTAAAGTTATTTAACAATGGGTGAGGCTTGAACAGAATAGATGAAAATATACGTATTCAAGTAGGTGTATATGTGCCGTCAGACACGTTTATGAATTAACTTGAATGTAAAATCTCGTCAGATATTTTGCATAAATTTAATTTATATGTATACATCCAATCAAGTTAGAAAAAAAATTCGATATTTTGACCACAAGTCTATATGAAATCTAGGCGAAAACTAAAAGTGCTAGCTAGCTCTAAACAGTTAGCGTGTAACTGGTAGCGCTTTGAAAGCCTGTTAACGAAACAAATGAGAAAATCTGATGTGGGCAGCACATGACTGTCCCTACAGACTAAAATTCAGTATTTCTTTATTTCTTTAATAATTCATTAATTGCACAAAATAACACTAAATTTGCATTTCTTATTCAATTTTCGTTTTCATTTGATAATTGGACATGTTCCCGAAAGCGGCGTAATAAAAATGCAAAAAATCTCATATAGCTTGAGAACGGTTAAACCTAAAGTAATGCAGTTGGTCTTATTCTTTTCCTAGGCAAAAATTCCGTATAAACAAGCATTTAATTGATACATTTGAGCATATATAGTCTTTTGTTTCAGATGTTGGTGATTTTTGCGGGCCATTTTGTAAAAAGAGATAAGTTGTTCTTTTCCGAATTGTACCAAAATCTAATCAGCACCGAAGAATCTTACAAGTAGCTTGTCTACCAAATTTTGTGAAATTGGGTCAACTAACATTTTAGGTAAAATGAATACATGAAATTTTTGCGGGCCATTTCGCAAAAAAATGCAGGTTCTGTTTTTCGGAATCATACCAAAAACTAATCAGCACCAGAGTCACACCCAAGTGACTTACCAAATTTTATGAAATTCGGTCCATTGGCTTTTAAGTTAGAGTGGATACATACATTGCACAGACAGACACACAGACGTCACGCTAAAAATAGTTTTTTCGAATTCTAGAGGTCCCGAAACGTGTAAATCCGTTGAAAACTCGCGTTGCGAGTTTCAGCTTGATTCCAATATTTTCCCTATACATTACCATGTATTGCAAAGAAAATAAAAATACGTGTAAAATAAGCATTTAATTGATATATTTGAGCATACGTAGTCTTTTATTTTTAGATTTAGCGATTTTTGATGACTATTTCGCGAAAAAAGACAGGGTTTTTTTTCGAATCGTACCAAAATCTGATCAGCACCAGAATAACCTACAAGTAACTTATCCACCAAATTTTGTGAAATTTAACCAATTAGTTTTTTAGTTGGAGTATATACATGCAATTTTTTAGGGCCATTTTGCAAAAAAATGGGTTCTTTTATGCCGAACTATACCAAAAGCTAATCAGTACCAGGGTCACACACAAATGACTTATATACCAAATTTTATAAAATTCGTTTCATTAGTTTTTCAGTTGGAGTGGATACATACATTGCACAGACAGACACAGAGACACACACACACAGATGTTACGCTAAAAATGATTTTTTTTTCGTTTTCTAGAGGTCCTGAAACGTGTAGATCCATCAAAAACTCGAGTTGCTATTTTCGACGTGATTCCAATACTTTCCCTATACATTGCCATGTATTGCAGGGAAAATAAAAATCTGATGTGGGCAGCACATGACTTTCCCTGCAGACTTATATCGACGTTCTCTTTATTTTAATTAAATTAAATTTAATTCACTTTTAATTCAATTTTAGTTCTCATTTAGTAACTGGACTTATTTTCAAAGGTAGCGGAGAGAAAATACGTAAAAACTAAAATATCTCGAGAACGGTTAGTTCTAGTGTAATAGGGTTGGTCTTATTATTTTCTTCGTTAAAAATTACGTAAATAAAACAAGCATTTAATAAATATATTTGAGCATACGTAGTTTTTTATTTTAGATTTTGACGATTTTTGCGAGCGATTTTGCAAAAAAAGGCATGTTATTTTTTTCGAATCGTACCAAAATCTAATCAGCACCAGGTGGCCTACAAGCAATTTATCTACAGAATTTTGTTAAATTCGGTCCATTAGTTTTTCAGCTAGAGTGGATACAGGTTTTTGCGGGCCATTTCGCAAAAAAAAGCAGGTTCTTTTATCCCAAATCATACCCAAAACTAATCAGCACCAGAATCGTTCACAAGTGCCTGCCAAAAAAAGTTCACCTGCCAAATTTTATGAAATTTCATTAGTTTGTTATTTAGAGTGGATACAAAATCTGCACAGACACACAGACAGACGTCACGCTAAAAATAGTTTTTTCGTATTCTAGAGGTCTCGAAATGTGTAGATCCGTCGAAAACTCAAGTTGTGATTATCAGCATGATTCCAATACATTACCATGTATTACAGGGAAAGTAAAAATCGAATAAACTTACTGAATTTTGAGTTTTATTACTTTCCCTGCAATACATGGTAATGTATAGGGAAAGTATTGGAATCATGTCGAAAACACAACTCGAGTTTTCGACGGATCTACACGTTTCAAGACTTCTAGAATACGAAAAAACCATTTTTAGCGTGACGTCTGTGTGTCTGTCTGTCTGTGCAGATTTTGTATCCACTCTAACTAAATAACTAATGGACCGAATTTCACAAAATTTGGTAAGTCACTTGTGAGCGAGTCTGGTGCTGATTAGTTTTGGGTACGATTCGGAATAAAAGAACCCGCCTTTTATTGCGAAATGGCCCGCAAAAGCTTGTATCCACTCTAACTGAAAAACTACTGGACCGAATTTCACAAAATTCGATAGATGAGTCACTTGTGGATTACCCTGGTGCTGATTAGATTTTGGTATGATTCGGAAAAAAATAACCTGCCTTTTTTTGCAAAATGGTCCGCAAAAATCGTCAAAATCTAAACTAAAGAACTAGGTATACTCAAATATATCCATTAAATGCTCGTTTAATACGTAATTTTTAACGACGAAAATAATAAGACCAACCCCATTACACTAGGTCTAGTCGTTCTCGAGATATTTCAGTTTTCCGTATTTTCATTACGCCACCTTTGAAAATAAGTCCGGTTACCGAATGAGAACGAAAATTGAATTAAAAGTGAAATAAATTTAATTAAAATAAAGAGAATGTTAATATAACTCTGCAAGGAAAGTCATGTGCTGCCCACATCAGATTTTTTTACAAATGTTATTCAAGCAAACGCGGAGCAGTATTTCGATAGATGAATAGAATGCAGTTTATATCGTCCGAAACTAGACCCAAACGGCGAAGTGAAAGACAATAAAGAGTTTGGATGTAACGTTATTCCGTCACTGGACTGAGCGATGATGGACATACTGGCATATACAGGGTGATTTAAAAAAGATGTGCCAAACTTTACGAGGTAGTAGTACGCACCCAACGCGTCTTTATGTTTCATTTTCGACCCGGTAATCTATGACGAAAAATGCTTAGTTTGGCTTGTACTACAGGGAACGTATTGGAATCGCGTCGAAAATCAGAACTCGGGTTTTCAACGGATCTACAAGTTTTGAAACCTCTATAACACGAAAAAACTACTTTTAGTGTGCAGTCTGTGTGTCTCTGTGTGTGTGTTTGTGTGTCTGTGTCTGTCTGTGTATGTGTTTCTATCTGTGCAATGTATGTATCCACTCTAACTCAAAAACTAATATTCCAAATTTCATAAAATTTTATAGGTACATCAGTTGTGGATGGCCCTGGTGTTGCTTACATTTTGGTACGATTCAGGAAAAGCAAACTTGCCTTTTTCGCGAAATGGCCGGCAAAAATCGTCAAGATCTAAAATAAAAGATGACGTATGCTCAAATGTATCAATTAAGTACCTGTTTTATGCATAAATTTTTGCCGTTCTCAAGGCATTTTAGTTTTCTCGCATTTTTGCTACGCCGCCTTTGAAAATAGTCCAGTTACCAAACTGAAACGAAAATTGAATTAAAAGCGCAACTTTAGGGTAATTTTAATTAACTATGTGTGTTATTTCGTGCAATTAAACTCAGTTTAAGGAATTATTAAAGAAATAAGGAGAAAATGAATTTGAGTGTGTAGGGAAAGTCATATGCTACCCACATCAGACTTTTAAATTTAATTTCTGAAGCATTAACTCAATTAAAGCTTAAAATTTAAATTAAAAAGAGTAATACCATCTTTTTTGATAAAAGGATTTATGACAACATTAAGAAAAATTCTGATGTGGACAGCATATGACTTTCCCTGCAGATTCAAATTAATTTTCTCTTAATTTTTTTAATAATTCATAAAATTGAGTTTAATTACATAAAATAACACTAAATTTGCACTTTATTCAATTCTTGTTTTTATTTGGTGACTGGACATTTTTTCAAAGGCTGCGTAATAGAAATGTGAAGAAACTAAAATATCTCGAGAACGGTTAGTCCTAGAGTAATGGGATTGACCTTATTGTTTTTCTCGTCAGAAATTATGCATAAAATAAGCATTTAATTTATACATTTAAACCTACGTAGTCTTTTAGTTTAGATTTTGAAGAATTTGGCGGACCATGTCGTAAAAAGGGCAGGTTCTTCTTTTCCTTATCGTACTAAAATCTAATCAGCACTAGGGTCACCCACAAGTGACTTATCTGCAAAATTTTGTGAAATTTTATCACTTAAATTTTTAGCTACAATGGATACATGCGATTCTTGCTGATCATTTCACAAAAAAAGGCATGTTCTTTTATCCTGATCCATACCAAAATCTAATCAGCACCAGGGTCACCCACAAGTAACGTACTTACCAAATTTTATGAAATGTATTCCATTACCATGAAATTTGGTCCATTTTATGAAATTGGTCCGTTAGTGGATACATACATTGCACAGACACACACACACACACAGACGTCAAGCTAAACTGTTTTTTTTTTCGTGTTCTAGCGGTATCAAAACGTGTAGATCCGTTGAAAACTCGAGTTACGATTTTCGACACGATTCCAATAACTTTCCTATACAATACCATGTATTTCAGAGAAAGCAATATTGAAAAAAAAAAACTCATCTTTTGGCTTAATAGTATATCTATCAAAAATACTAATCGCTTAAAATATGTTGAATTAATTGCTAACAATAAACTACCTTAGAGCCCTCAAATATATATTATTTTTTAAAAATGCTATAAATTCTGTATAATTTTTTAAGAAGTTTCGGAGAATAACTGGGGAACAGACGAATATATTGTTAAAATTTGGTATTTAATTAACATCGACTATATAAAGCACAATCTAATAAACTCAAATAGATCAAAGGACTTTCTTGCTAAAAAGTTCTACCGGGTACCGGACTATATTACTTTCCTTATATACATAATGTATAAGGAAAGTATTGTGACGGGGTCGAAAATTCGAATTCGAGTTTTCGACGGGAGAGCACGTTTCAAGCATCCCTGTTCACGAATCAAACATTTTTGAGGTGATGTCTATGTGTGTGTGTGTGAAAGTATGTGCGTGCGTGTGTGTGTGTGTGTGTATGTGTGAAAGCATATGGTGTGTGTGTGTGTGTGTATGTGTCAGTGAGTCTGTGGAGACGATATCTCACGAATGAAGGGAGCGATTCGAATGAAATTTGATACAAAAATCACAATCCGTGAAAACTGGAAGCCTATTGTTTTAAAACACAATCGAATGTCCAGAACCCCTCCCCCCTAAATTTTCGAGTGAAATTTTGAAAAAATCATCAAAAAATCAAAACTTATAATAAAGTTACGCAAATAGACATTTCTTACGTAATTTTTCATTGGAAAACTATTGACATAAACTTTAGAACGCTAGCATGAACCGTTCTCGAGATATTGCACATTTTTTAATTTAATTTATCAAAAAATCTCATAAATAGAAAAAAATACATTAACCATTGAGAAACATGTTCACTTTTTATATGTAATATCATGCAATAAATTTGGTGACATCATTCTCGTGGATTTAGCTCGTTCCATTCATGAGAAAAGATACTTTGAGTAATACTTTTGTATTTGATCGCCAGTAGTCATTTATCTGTTGTAAGGATAACTTATTTTTTCGTCCATAAGGCTTGGCGAGATTTTGGCGACGAATTTGGTGGAATGTCGCCAACTTGGCGACTTTTTTAAATGTTGCTAAATTAAAGAAAAACTCGTCAAATGGATAAAAATAACGCTATATCAATGACGACTCATTGATGACGACGACATGGAAAATGACGATTCATTGACGAATATTCAATATCTTGGAAAGAATATATATAACTACTATAAAAATAATCTATTTTTTTACTGTAAAAGTAGTAAATTAATTGCATTATATAAGGAAAGTCATATGCTGCCCACATCA
The DNA here is from genome assembly GCA_951213105.1 of Amaurobius ferox. Taxonomy (NCBI): domain Eukaryota; kingdom Metazoa; phylum Arthropoda; class Arachnida; order Araneae; family Amaurobiidae; genus Amaurobius; species Amaurobius ferox. Next base: position 2,634,287 of record OX578152.1, on the reverse strand, counting down.
GGTTTTTTAAATTTAGAAAGAATCATTTGGCATTGACACTGTTTGTAAATTTTGACAGAGCGACTTTGTGTAGCTATAGGCAAAAAAAAAAATTTTGTGTGTGTGTGTCCCAGAAACTTATTGAACTTTTGTTGACTTGAAGTACACTCTCTTTATATCCGGTCACTCAAGTAGCGGCTGTAAACCCTAAGGTCAGTTGAGTAGTCTGGGTGTTCGACATCTTTATATGAACGAAATTTGGTACAAAATTACAATACGTGAATACTTGCAGCCTATTGTTTTTATACGCAATCGAATGTTCAGAATCCTCCTAAATTTTCGAGTGAAATTTTGAAAAAATCATCAAAAAATCAAAACCTTTAATAAAGTAACACAAATAGGCATTTCTTATGTAATTTGTCATTAGAAAACGATTAACATAAACTTTAGAACGCTAGCATGAACCGTTCTTGAGATATTGTACATTTAAAAAAAAAATTATATAAAATAAAAAAGAATATTTCCTTTTGAGAAACATGTTCACTTTTCATATGTAATACCATGCGATAAATTGGGTGACATTATTCTCGTGGATCTAGCTCGTTCCATTCATGAGAAAAGATACTTTTGAGTAATACTTTTGTATTTGAACGCCAATAGTCATTTATTTGTTATAAGAATAACTTATTTTTCCATCCATAACGCTTGGCGAGATTTTGCCGACGAATTGGACTGAATGTCGCCAACTTGGCGACTTTTTAAAATGTTACTAAATTAAAGAAAAACTCGTCAAATGGATAAAAATAACGCTATATCAATGACGACTCATTGATGACGACGACATGGAAAATGACGATTCATTGACGAATATTCAATATCTTGGAAAGAATATATATAACTACTATAAAAATAATCTATTTTTTTACTGTAAAAGTAGTAAATTAATTGCATTATATAAGGAAAGTCATATGCTGCCCACATCAGGTTTTTTAAATTTAGAAAGAATCATTTGGCATTGACACTGTTTGTAAATTTTGACAGAGCGACTTTGTGTAGCTATAGGCAAAAAAAAGAATTTTGTGTGTGTGTGTCCCAGAAACTTATTGAACTTTTGTTGACTTGAAGTACACTCTCTTTATATCCGGTCACTCAAGTAGCGGCTGTAAACCCTAAGGTCAGTTGAGTAGTCTGGGTGTTCGACATCTTTATATGAACGAAATTTGGTACAAAATTACAATACGTGAATACTTGCAGCCTATTGTTTTTATACGCAATCGAATGTTCAGAATCCTCCTAAATTTTCGAGTGAAATTTTGAAAAAATCATCAAAAAATCAAAACCTTTAATAAAGTAACACAAATAGGCATTTCTTATGTAATTTGTCATTAGAAAACGATTAACATAAACTTTAGAACGCTAGCATGAACCGTTCTTGAGATATTGTACATTTAAAAAAAAAATTATATAAAATAAAAAAGAATATTTCCTTTTGAGAAACATGTTCACTTTTCATATGTAATACCATGCGATAAATTGGGTGACATTATTCTCGTGGATCTAGCTCGTTCCATTCATGAGAAAAGATACTTTTGAGTAATACTTTTGTATTTGAACGCCAATAGTCATTTATTTGTTATAAGAATAACTTATTTTTCCATCCATAACGCTTGGCGAGATTTTGCCGACGAATTGGACTGAATGTCGCCAACTTGGCGACTTTTTAAAATGTTGCTAAATTAAAGAAAAACTCGTCAAATGGATAAAAATAACGCTATATCAATGACGACTCATTGATGACGACGACATGGAAAATGACGATTCATTGACGAATATTCAATATCTTGGAAAGAATATATATAACTACTATAAAAATAATCTATTTTTTTACTGTAAAAGTAGTAAATTAATTGCATTATATAAGGAAAGTCATATGCTGCCCACATCAGGTTTTTTAAATTTAGAAAGAATCATTTGGCATTGACACTGTTTGTAAATTTTGACAGAGCGACTTTGTGTAGCTATAGGCAAAAAAAAGAATTTTGTGTGTGTGTGTCCCAGAAACTTATTGAACTTTTGTTGACTTGAAGTACACTCTCTTTATATCCGGTCACTCAAGTAGCGGCTGTAAACCCTAAGGTCAGTTGAGTAGTCTGGGTGTTCGACATCTTTATATGAACGAAATTTGGTACAAAATTACAATACGTGAATACTTGCAGCCTATTGTTTTTATACGCAATCGAATGTTCAGAATCCCCCTAAATTTTCGAGTGAAATTTTGAAAAAATCATCAAAAAATCAAAACCTTTAATAAAGTAACGCAAATAGGCATTTCTTATGTAATTTGTCATTAGAAAACGATTAACATAAACTTTAGAACGCTAAGCATGAACCGTTCTTGAGATATTGTACATTTAAAAAAAAAATTATCAAAAAATTATATAAAATAAAAAAGAATATTTCCTTTTGAGAAACATGTTCACTTTTCATATGTAATACCATGCGATAAATTGGGTGACATTATTCTCGTGGATCTAGCTCGTTCCATTCATGAAAAAAAATACTTTGAGTAATACTTTTGTATTTGAACGCCAATAGTCATTTATTTGTTATAAGAATAAATTATTTTTCCATCCATAACGCTTGGCGAGATTTTGCCGACGAATTGGACTGAATGTCGCCAACTTGGCGACTTTTTAAAATGTTACGAAATTAACGAAAATCTCGCCAAATGTATAAAAATGACGCTATATCAATGAAAATGACTATTCATTGACGAAAATTCAGTATCTTAGAAAGAATATAAGTATCTCTTTTTTTTTATTGTAAAAGTAGTAAATTTATTGCATTGTATAAGGAAAGTCATATGCTGTCCGCATCAGATTTTTTTACTCTGGAGGGCTCTAGGCAGTTAGTAGTCTGTAAAGAACCTTGCTACCCCAACCGGGAGTCGAACCTTGGATCTCCGAACTGGCCAGCCGACTCTCTACCGTTGAGCTACTCGGATGGAATTGCAAGCTCTTATCGTCGAAGTGGACTCTGCAAGTGTAAAAGGAAAGTATATCGAAAATTCGAAATTGAGTTTTTAACAGATTTGCAATTTTTGAGTGATTCTTGAACGCGAATCGAACAGTTTTCAGTTGTCGGCAGTGAATCTAACATTAGAACGGTTTTGAAGCAACTCATTCCAGCCGTTTCCAATTTCAACACTTTGCGGGAGCAGCCGGTTACAGCATCGCTCGGGAGTATAAACGCTCAAAGAATTTTTTCCAGGGGTGGGGGACAAACCGCTGACGTCAGTGGGATGACGCCAAATTGATAAATTAATAATTAACATATTTTAATATAATGGATTATATTGCTTAGCAGATATTAGCAATATTTTCAATTATCAAGTTAGATTTGCCCCAAATATAAGTTAATTGGTTCTTTTAAGTAATTTTACAAGTTGTCTTCCAGAGAAATGTCCAATATTAGTGTACTTTTCAACGTTGAAAACATTGTGCCATAGATCTTGCCCCGTTGTCCCTATTGCCATAGATCGTTATTTCGCATTGAAAGAAGTAAAGTACTTGCATTATGTAGGGAAAGCCACATCAGATTTTTTACACTGTATTTCTTTGAAATCGTCTCCGCATATTTTGAATGTTATTCCTACTAAGTTTTGATTAAATTTCAACCATTAGACTTTCTTTCAGAAGACTTTAAGTAGAAGTATTTTAATCTGAAAATAAAATATTTGTTAGTAACAACACAGAATAGTTGATTAAAGCGGTTTCGGAAGTAAAACATATTTTTCAAGATAAAAAGAAAAAGCACTCATCACAGGTAAGAAAAAATCTGTCAGTAACTAGTTGTATCACAGGACTCAGGTAGAAAATCGCAACCAAATGAAAAATTGAAAAACCGAAAGGGAAATACATAAAAGGAAAGGAAAACGAACAATAGAATTCAGAACACTTTCTTTCAGTTCTCTCCGCTGCATTTTGAGAATTCCTTCCATTCATTTAATAATTTCTGTTTTACATAAAATTATACCTGTTTTAGGAGAAGATAATTAATTTATTTCATATAGACGCTCTACCTTTTTCCAACTTGATGATATTCGTCTTTTTAAACGTTCAATTAATTTTCAAGACGGCGTTACTGAAAATATTTATAGTATATACACCGACGGTTCAAAAAGTGATAATAAGTTGGATTATTCTATTTGTATTTTTACTTTTCCTGCAATACATGGTAATGTATAGGGAAAGTACTGGAATCATGCCGAAAATCGCAATTCGAGTTTTTGACGGATCTACACGTTTTGGGATCTCCAGAACACGGAAAAACTATTTTTAGCGTGAAGTCTGTTTGTGTATCTGTCTGTCTGTGCAATGTATGTATCCACTGTAACTCAAAAACTGATGGACCAAATTTCATAAAATTTGGTAGGTTTGCTGATTAAGTTTTGGGTCGATTCGCGATAAAAGAACCCACCTTTTTTTGCAAAATGGTCCCCAAATATCCTATGTATCCGCTCTAGATAAAAAACTAATAGACAAAATTTCACAAAATTTGGTAGATAAGTTACTTGTTGCTTTGGTGCTAATTAGATTTTGGTACGATTCGGGAAAAAAGAACCTACCATATTTTGTGAAATGACCCGCAAAAATCGTATCAAAATGTTGTATTATTAAATATTCCTTATCAATATCTCTCGAAGGAATCAAGCTATTTTCAAGAAAATGGATATGCTCGTTTTAATCGGTAACAACAAATATTCTATTGAAGTTGAGTTATATATATTGGACTGGACTTCTATTAACATATGCAATTCGAATACCCTTTAGGTCACATCGTTACAATAGCGATGTGAACAAAACGAACAATATTTTCCTGAATAGAGTGTATTTTCAACATTATTCCTGAAATTACATTTCCCTTGCAAATTAATGGTATAAAAATCATAAATTTCAAATAATTTAGGTTCTAATGATTATAATTATATTGTTTATTTATCTTATTTTAGTAACGTACATTATGTATCCATGTCTCGAGTTCCATTCTCGAGTTATAGTATCCTCGTCTCACAGACATACACCATCCTCGTCTCACCAACATACGTACCAGATATACATAAACACACATAAAACTCACATACATACATACATACATACATACATGTACGCAGAGAAACACGCATGCATACATACATATACATAAAGAAAACATACACATGCACATAAAACATAATACACATACCCATATAAACATAAAAAAAGCTGATGTGGACAACACATGACTTTCCTTATATAATGCAATGAATTTACTACTTTTACAGTCAAAAAATAATGTAATAGATCCACGATACTGTGTTTTTAACGTTGAATCGTACATTTAGCGATATTTCGGATGGCAGCATGTAAAATTGGTTCAAAGTGCCCAATCAACTTATATTTCGCGCAACTCTAAATAAGCAATAATCAATATTGATAGCATCCTCAATAAACATATAGTTCATATATTAAAATATTTTAATAATTAATTCACCAATTAGGCATCAGTTTCATTAATCTAGTAAGCAAATGTTAAATGTGTAAAATAATGTTATATATTAAAACTTTTTTTAGTCGATTTTTGCTCATTTCAACGTCCACCGTCCCCTTAACTTTCCCTTTCTGTATTTTACCTTTCATTCATAGTGCCTTACAACTTGTTCCTTTTGGGTTTTGTCTCTTGTTTCACTCCTCTCGCTGTTGTCAGCCCCCTATTTTCCTGCTTACGTCATGTTTGCTGTTCTAACATCAGTTGCCGATCCTGCTCTGACAGGTGAAGGTTGCACTTCTTGTTTGTTCTGGCAAAGAAGGATGTTTAAAACCGCTATCAACACTATTAATATTGTGTTGTGTGTTGCTTTTAATAAAGTTTTTATAGTTTCATTACATTTACAGCACTTTGTGCTATACGTAAGATTACTGGATATGGCAAGATTTTTACTATTTAAAGAATTACAGATATTGAATCATTTTGCGCTTGAATTTAAAGTTAAACTGCCCTAAAACTCCTGATAAATTAAAACTTTGGCGGTAAAAGAACGTACAGCAGAACGAATTTTTATTGTGTTATCCATTGTTAATGCTATGTTTTGGCAAAGTTTTACTTTATCGTACTATTCCAACATCAGTTTTGAGCGATTGCTTGATTCTTAAGTTCTACACATGCCTCCTTGGGCTGCAACAACTTTTACAAATTATACTTGTAAAAGTCATTTCTGTAGACACATTTCATAAAAAATATTGTTCCAAAACGAATGAATGATTTGAACACGTGTCCATCAATGTCTCTACTGACATCCACTACTACATTTGAAAGATTCACATACTTTTAATTTTATTGAATTTAGGGATATTTTACAAGATTTATCCTGCTGTTTGAAAGCAGATCCTAATCGCCCATTTTAGAGCCGCTCTGCTCTAGTTTAAAGACACATATTGTCCATATCCACGTTCGTCAAATTTAATAGCTCGATGGGTATTTTGTGGACATACCACTTGGTGTGGAGTGCACCCGTTAGGTCGATTTGTCTGTATACGTACTGTGATATTTGTTGATTGTAGTATGCTTAATTTGTAGCGTATGGTGCTATTTCAGTTCCGTTTACTTTACCTCTCTTCATACTTTAAAGCTAATTAAAAAATATCAGTGATTAAGTTCGGAATTCAGCAAAAAGTATCTTGCACTTTCATGCGCAACCTCTCATAAATCGTTGCATTCGTCTCCGGATCCCTTATTTCATTTCCCCATTTTTCCTTCAACTCCACTTTTCTTAATAAACATTTACTCACAGAGTCTTTTGTTTGCTGCATTACCTCATACAATTCCGTTTCTAGCTCTACTTTGTTTCTCAATTTTGAGAACACTTTTTATAATAGTTTCTTGAAATTTTCCCACGTTTTGTGACTGGCCCGACCTATCGTGTCCCACTAATGCATTGTAAAACATTTGCAAGCATATTACTGAAGAAAGTTTCAAGGGAATCAGCTGTCCATAATGCGAGGAAAAATCTGACTTATGCCACTTTTCCGTACCATGTGAAAGGCTGTTTCATCAGTGAAAATAGGGATCATGAACAAATTGACGATGAAAATTGTTTAGATCAAAAATACGTTAATATGTGTCAAAATTTTTTATCACAAATGCATCTAAATAAAGCATTATACAACAGACAGAGATCCTATAAAGCAGCGGTACTCACTACGCTGTTGGGTATCCTATGTATTATCATCCAGTTTTAGCGCTTTTGTGATATGTCACACATTTACATTTCTAATTTGATATAGGGTCTCCATTCACAATGTTCAATTTTCAGTTAAATATAACAATTTTCAATTAAAATAATTTTAAAAATACAGATATGCGTTTTTTTTAATGATCTTGTTGTTTAGAAATAAAAAATTTCTGATTGACCAAATGTGTCTAAGGGGGTCGTATAAAAATTTAAAAGTGTAACTTTTTGAAAATGAATGGGAAGACTATTTCATTAACGTAGTCTTATTTCCTATCTTACTTTCAACGTTTTTGCAATTTAAATTGCCCACTTATCTCCAACAGGTAAAGAATTAAAGCGCGTTTCAATCTTTTTAGTCTTAGCGTCTTTCAATCTTTTTAGCGCGTTTCAATCTTTTCTATCTTAGAGGAAACCCTCTATATACAAAGTAGGTTCAAAAAGTTAGGAGACTGTGATGATATCTCCAACCCTGATTAGCAGCAGGTGCAATGTTTTTGTCGGCGATTTCCCCAAATGCTGGCAAAATTTGATATTCACCCGTTGTTCTTCAAACGCCATTTCCATTTTCGACGAATGCGAACGACTAAAGTTCACTGACACGCATTGTCTGGAAAACACCTGCTTCTTCCTTTTCACATCTCGCGTCACATGTGCCTTTACGTCACAGTAAAATAGTTCCCCTCTCTTCCAATCAGAGTTGAAGATATCAGCACAGCCTCCGAGCTTTTAGATCCTACCTTGTATATATACAAAAATAACGCTTCGGCAGGCAATGATTAGCTGAATATTTCAGAAATAAAGTTGGAACTTTTATGAACGCCCGTAATTGCGGCTTTTCTTATCAGTTTGCCGAAATGGTCAACAGCGTAACTGGAAAAAAATGAGCAAAAGTTACAGAATGTTTTACAGTGTCACTAGCGAGTCCCTTTAGTATAAAATGCTACCAAATAAAATCCTTAATTTACATTTGCCAGTTTCTAATCGTGGAATAATTTAACATTAAAATATTAGAACAATCCTGATATTGTCTCTCGGGATGACTGTGATGTTGCAGAAGAGTTTTCACCGTCAGCACCGCCCTGATTTACTTTAATGAGAATTGCAACAACTGCATTGCCCGAACCCCTTCCGGGCATGAGTAATTGTCTGCCGTTACATCGAGACAGTTCAACAACACGCATCTACCCTGCCATCATTCTGCGGGCTCAGATTGACTGGCATTAGATTCACATTAGGTTCAGATACAAAATTTTGCTTAAACTGCTGTATAAATCAATCTGAAAAACATCGGCTGTGTCCAGTCCGATGAAACCGAAATGATTTTGCTATAGAAGTAAGGATAAAGCGTTAAAACTCCATACTGAGAAAATGCCAATATCATTTCAGACGATAATTCAGGTTGCAAAGTCTATTTCGACGATAAGAGCTTGCAATTTCGTCCCAATAGCTCAACAGTAGAGAGTTGTCTGACCAGTTCGGAGATCCTAGGTTCGATTCCCGGTTGAGGCAGCAAGGTTCTTTACAAGGTGACGCTGCAATAAGATAAGCACCCTTGCTTTGTATGTATTTCTATGATGAAAGACTTAAAATATTTATTTAAACTGTTAATTTTGTAGAAATAAATTAGTAGCACAATGCAAATTAGAACTGAAACAATAAGGAATATTCCTACATATACAAAATTATTTTTCCTTTCATTTCATTTTTATCTCCCTATATTCTAAGTTCTGTCTTACAACTGTGAAAAAATACTGATTAATTATACTGATAATTAGATAATTTTAACTTTAAAATAATCAAAAGTAACATGTTCGTTCGTTACTAATTTCCCCCGTGGTGAAGGGGCGCCTACTCACCACGTCCACAAGACCCCAAGGTATCCCATGGCGAAGGAGAGAAGATTTGCAGCTTCACTTTTATAGAGACTCCCCGAAGGGCGGAAGTCTGACTTGGCCTCGACCTGACAACATCCATGCCCGCTGGTGGAATTCGAACCCGCAACCCGTAAATCCAGCGATCAGAAAGAAACGGATGCCCCTGACCGCTCGACCACCAGATCGGCAAAAGTAACATGCAATACCTTTCTATTGTATCAAACGGAAACAAAGAGCGCTTTACTGACACCTAGCTATAATTCTCAAAGCGTTATGGCATTTTCAAGCGCTTCATGCATACGAATTTTATCTCCTTCTCTCTAACTCCATGGGTTTTGCGTGAATAACGTCTCATTAAATAAAACTCCACGAAAGTTCAATAAATTGATTCCTTCATTTCAGTCTCACTTGTTTCTTTTGCAACAGGTAATATGGGCTTATGGTAACTAAAGTAATTGAAGCAACTTAATCTTTCTAAATTACTAGCGAATATATATATATCATATATGCAAGTTTTTGCTGGGCGTAGTAGAATTTGCAGGATCTGAGAAAATATATATCAATAAGTACAATACACTTTGTACGAAGGAAAAAAGAAACTTGAGCAGCGTATAAAAGTACAAATAACACAATAATGCAGCATTCAGCTCTTTTGGAGATACGCTGGATCCCCTTCGTCAGTGCAAGAGAACCAACAAACCTGAAGTCCAAAAGAGGAATGGGCGCGAAAGGCAGAAGCAAGAGGGACCTGGATTAAGAGTGAGCCAATCAGAAAGCAGCATTAAGAACAATCCAGCTGGATCTCATTTCTTCTTGTTCTGACTTGATTCATTTTTGTCGAGATATTCCTGTTGTGGTTTAGCCACTCCAATCTTGTGTGCTACTTGTCGTTTCGACCTGGCAGGACTGTTCTTCATGCTGCTTTCTGATTGGCTCTCTCTTAATCCAGATCTTGACTATATAATCCCCCTGCTTCTTCCTTTCGCGACCATTCCTCTTTTGGGCTTCGTATTTCTTGGTTTTCTTCACTTATCTTAATATTTTGGTTATATCTTTTAAAAAATGATAGTTATAAACAATAAGCAAGAATTTATGGCTCTTTGAAAGCCCTGTAAGTGCATATAATCAAATTTTGCATCGAGTTCTTTTTCAGCGATATTACAACAGTTGAGTTTTATTTTACAAAATGTTATTCACGCAAAACCATTTCGACTCCATCGGACTAGAGCCATCGCCGATTTTTATCTATTAGGTTAGAAAATATTAGCATCCAAAGTGTTTACATATTTTGTAACACTTCGATTTCAACTATATATCTCGACCCTAGACTTTATTGGCATAAAAAAAGCAATTTTGTTAGTTTGACAACATATATAATAGATTAAAAGTATCTAACAATATAACAGTCGCGTTCGTAGGGATGAAAAAACAAAACATCATCACAAGCAAAGGCAAACATGCGTCTGTCAATAAATACTTGTATGACGTGACCCAGGAACAAAATGGTTGCTAAACGAAAATTTGAAATAATGAAAAGGAAAATTCTGGAAAGTGCGAAAATAAACAGTAGAAAGATTCAAAATACTGTCTCAGTGAATAAAGCTGCAAACACAAGTGGGTTTTGATAAAAAAAAAGAGAGAAACAGCCGATTTCAGAAAGCTACAGGTGCTAACTTATCAACTAAATTCCAACACCTTTTGATCAAACTAAATGAAAAATTCAACGAATAAAAGACAGTGAAATTAATCATATTAAACACAAAATATGCAAAAAGTAATCTCCTTTTTTTTCATCGAATTTTCGTTCGGCAACAATTTTCCTTCCTGGGTAACGTGATACAACTATTATTTATTGCAGGCGCAATCTTGCCTTCATTGGTGCTGGTGCTCTATTTTTTATATGGTAAAGGAAGCTTCTCTTTACCTACGAAACCGGTTAATCCTTTTAATAAACCTCGTATGTTATTAAACTAAGGTACAGTAGAATCTCGAGTATCCGAACTAATAGTCAGTTATTACGGAAAATCTTTGTATACTACACTGTACAATTTAGTGCTAACACTTGCGATAATGTTCCCCTTCTCTCCAGGATCTACTCCATTCCTGGCAGGAAAAATAGTTTTTTTTTTTTTTTAATCATGTTGAAAATCGCAACTCGAGTTTTCGATGAATCTACACGTTTCGAGACCTCTGGAATACGAAAATACTATTTTTAGTGTGACGTCTGTGTGTGTGCCTGCGTGTCTGTGTGTCTGTCTGTCTGTGTGTCTGTCTGTCTGTCTGTCTGTCTGTCTGTGTGACTGTCTGTCTGTCTGTCTGTCTGTCTGTGCAATGTAAGTATCCACTCTAACTCAAAAACTAATGGCCCACCGAATTTCATAAAATTTAGTAGGTAAGTTCCTTGTGTGTAACCCTGGTGTTGATTAGTTTTTGGTACGATTCGGGAAAAAGCAACTCGCCTTTTTTTGCGAAATAACCGCAAAAATTGCCTGTATCCAATCTAGCTGAAAAACTAATAAATCAAATTTCACAAAATTTGGTAGATAAGTCACTTGTAGGTTACTCTGGTTCTTGCTGATTAGATTTTGGTACGATTCGGAAAAAAATAACCTGCCTTTCTTTGCAAAATGGCCCGCAAAAATCGTCAATGTCATAAATCGTCAATAAAATACTGCGTAAGTTCAAATATATCAATTAAATGCCTGTTTTATACATAATTTTCAACAGTGAAAAGAATAAGACCAACCCCATTACACTAGGGCTAGCCGTTCTCGAGATATTTTAGTTTTTTCGCATGTACGCTGCTCCACCGTTGAAAAAAAGTCCAGTTACCAACTTAGAACGAAAATTGAATTAAAAGTGCCAATTCAGTGTCATTTTAAATAATTGTGGGCGTTATTTTGTGCAATTAAACTCAATGAATTATTAAAGAAATAGAGAACATGAATATGGATCTGCGGGGAAAGTCATGTGCTGCCCACATCAGAGTTTTTTTTAATTTATGCTACTGAAACGCATCGATAAGCTTTATTGAAATAAAAGGGACAGCAGTGGCGTAACTGGTAATCTCACAGGGACTGTAATGCAGGGGGGGGGGGGCATTGTGTGTTGAAGACCCAGACCGTCCGACTCATCCTAGGACTTGAGCAACTAGTTGGACGGCCGGGTGGGGCATTGTGTGTAAGGGCTCACAAAAATGAACTGAATTCTTATTAAAATACCATAGAAATCGAGTAAATGGAACGGAAAATTAAATCTCGTGAGATGTACCCCTGAGACTGAGTGACACTGAGTGCAAAACCTAAACCTTGTGTTTATAAGGAAATAACTGATATTATATTTACGGTAGTTGAAATATTTAAAATGTCATGTAGTTTCAAGTTTTGGCGAATTTTCATATAGTCCTTGAATGATTGGATGATTGGGGAACAACTAAGCTGTTTTGTTCTCAAATCTGTGTTACACAATCTAACATAGTGACCAAATTGTACCATTGTCATTTAATTTGATCAGTATCATTTTGGTTTGAATTTTGCACATATGTATAAATAAATGTTACTTTAACAAATGTTTACATTATAGTTTTTAATCGTGAGAAGGAATGAGAGTGAAAATAAATATTTTCTGAATATATCAAAAGAATTCATTATGTGTAACCCATATCAGATTATTTATGTAGAAATATTTAGATTTTGCAATTTATGACGAAAAATTGCTGTTGACTGACGCGAGAATTATACAATGCAGCTTATATTAATAAATTTCTTCACAAAGTGATTACGTTTGTTATTTGGACCTTTACGAAATGTTGGCTGCTAATCTGAGTATCAGATGAATTTCGTAAAGATCCATGACAACTCTGCAAAAAATCTGATGTGGGCAACACATGACTTTCCTTATATAATGCAATGAATTTACTACTTTTACAGTTAAAATAATTGTTATTCTTATAGTAGATACTTATATTCCTTCAAAGATATTGAATTCTCTTGAATTAGTCGTCATTTTCATTGATTTAGTGTCATTTTTATCCATTTGACGAGATTTTCGTTAATTTGGCAACATTTAAGAATGTCGCCAAATTAACGATATTTCGCCAAATTCGTCGCCAAAATCTCGCCATGCGTTATGGATGGAGAAATAAGTTATTCTTACAGCAGGTAAATGACTATTGGCGTTCAAAAGTATTACTTAGTACATTATACAAAAGTATTACTCAAAGTATCGTTTTTCATGAATAGAACAAGCTAGATCCACGAGAATGATGTCACTTAATTTATCGCAAGATATTACATATGAAAAGTGAACATGTTTCTTAACAGTTAATATTTTTTTAATTTATGGGACTTTTTGATAAATTTATTTGAGAAATATGCAATATCTCGAGAACGGTTTATGCCAGCTTTGTAAAATTTATGTCAATCGTTTTCTAAGGAAAAATTACATAAGAAATGTCTATTTGCATAACTTTATTAAAGGTTTTGATTTCTTGATGATTTTTTCAAAATTTCACTCGAAAATTTAGGAGGGTTCTGAACATTGGGTTGTGTTTTAAAACACTAGGCCTCCAGTATTCATGGATTGCGATTTTTGTACCAAATTTCGTTCGAATCGCTCTATTTGTTCGTGAGATATCGTCTCCACACACACACACTTTCACACACACACACTTCCACACACACACACTTTCACACACACACACTTTCACACACACACACACACAGACATTACCTTAAAAATGTTCGATTCGTGATCAGGGATGCTTAAAATGTACTCTCCCGTCGAAAACTCGAATTCGAATTTTCGACCCCGTCACAATACTTTCCTTATACATTATGTATATAAGGAAAGTAAAAAGAGTCTGTTTATTTTTTGCAATTCATTGCCTTTCTTTTTCGAATGTGTATTTATTTCATATTATAGAATATGCGTTAAAAAATGTATTTCATGTTGTATGTTTCAGAAGCCACCTGATGGCTCCTGCTGACCTGAAGCGCCGACGCTTCTCTTAGGAAGGGGGCCGCCCCTGCATTATGCAACAGGCCCTCCTCCCGTCGGCGCCCCAAGACAAGCCCTCCAACAATCAGCACCCGAAGCCCCCGCACTGCAACGATGATGGATACCATTCCTCTGCAAGCACTCCCAAGTCCTCAGGTACGCACCACTCGCTCTGGAGCGCAATTTCGTTTCATTTAATCATCTTGTCAGACTAAATGTGCGGAAGAACGACAGGCAATTTGGACAAGGAAAAATTGGGATAATTGGACAGTTGATTTAAAACAAGAATCTCTTTAGAGATCTTTTAAGCACTATCTCAGTACTACTCAGTAAGTACTATATTTATAAGAACACAAAGGGATTCAATAAAAAAAATAATAAATAAAATAAAATAAAATCAGCGTCGGCTTCAATCCGATGGAGCCGAAATCGTCTTGCGTGAACAATATTATGTGAAAGAATACTACAGTAAAATTCAATAAATTTCTGCGATATGTTTATTCTATCCATGGACTTCACGTAAAAATATCACATTATTTTACTAACTTACTTGGCGGTATTTAAACTGAACTTATGGAATATATCAGACGAAATTTTAGATTCAAGTTAATTCATAAACTTGCCTAGCGGCACATAAATACGTATTTGAATACATATTTGAATACATATATTTCTATCTATTCTGTTCAAAAACATCAATCATTAAACATATGTAGGATCTCCAACTTCATTTAATTTTCTATTTTTTTAATATATATATAGACCAAATTCAAAGAAAAAAAGGTTTGCAAACAGGCAAGTACTAAAAGGCCAAGGGGTATTGTAACCCCTTGTTCCCGGTTACAGCATGCTTTTACACCTAGGAAACGCTCCCGGACACCAGTACATTCCTGAAGCAGCCCTCCGAAAGTCAAGAAAAGAGAAAAGTGAAAATTAAAATTGAAAAAATGATAAAGACCTTTACTACACAACCACCAAATACATGATAGTCCACTTCAGTCCACAACTTAATTACTCATATCTCAATCAACGTTGCCATTATCATTTTGTTAAATCTACAAAATCTGCATAAAATACATCTTGCTTTTGGTTATAATATGCAGTATAAAAATGTTTCAAAAAAGTCAGTGGATATCCTTGTCTTATAGCTTCTTTAATTATTAATCTGTCTTGTATGATTCGTTCCTTTTTCTTTGTATTAAGTTTATTATTTCTTGATAAATGATTGAGTATCAAATTACGAAAAATGCTCTTGCTCAAATTTGTATACCAAATTATAATGTAATTTATCTCGATGTCAAAGGAGTTCCTTTTGTCATATAATTTAAAATAAACCCTATCATTCTCATTATATTTAATACTTATATCCAAAAAATTAATTTAATTTTCTTTTTCCATAAAAGTTTCTATTTACTGTAAATTCTTTGGGTAAAAGTCAAAATCACACTTATAAAGCGGGTCGCATGAACCTGTCAGCACATCATCCACGAATCTGATGTAGAGCAATTCATTTAGTAAATGTGTGCTTTCTCCATATTTATGCAGATAAATATCAGCTAACATGGATGAGCATCCCCCTCCCATTGGGATGCCATGTATTTGTTGGTAGAACGTTTTTCCATTGTGAAGAACATTCTCAAAAAGGACGATCTTAATTAACGATTTATATTTATGGACATTACTGATAGACTGCATATCATAAACTTCATATGTTTCAATCAATATTGCAAATAGATCATTGAAGTCGACGTTATTAAATAAGTCCTTAAAATCATAACTTTTTAAATACAGGCGTTCAGGAATATTCTTTAACTTTTCAATCACTTCATAACTGTTAGATACCATAATAGCACCCTTAGATTTAATCTTTAGCATAATAGGTTTTAACAAATTCAATAATGTTTTATTGGCTATTGTTAAATATGTGTTGATTCTTACAGTAACAAGTCTAAGCGCAACTGGGTTTTTGTGCATCTTTGGTATCAATACCAGATATGGAAATTTTATAGCAGCCATATGATGACCTATTCTTTTATATAATGTCCTAATCCTATTTTCTATAACCAGACGTGATTGGCCTATGTCCTTATACATGTTCTTATTTCCATAACATTGGTTCAGTAAATCCACATAATATTTCAGACATGTAAATGCGTAATTAGATGGAATTTTATCCATATCTGTAATATCATATTCCTTTCTTAATGTATCCAAATAAACATTGTCCAATTTGTAACCAGGTACATGCTGGTGATCTGGTCTATAATAATACATAAATCCTTCAATTATAGATTGTTTCCATTCTTTGAAGGTCTCAGTTGGCATGCTGTATTTAATAAATTGTTAAAATGCTGTATTTAATAAATTGTTGTACAAAAGGAACTCCTTTGACATCGAGATAAATTACATTATAAGTTGGTATACAAATTTGAGCAAGAGCATTTTTCGTAATCTGATACGCAATCAATTATCGAGAAATAATAAACTTAATACATACAAAAAGGAACGAATCATACAAGACAGATTAGTAATTAAGGAAGCTATAAGACAAGGATATCCACTGACTTTTCTGTGAAGCATTATTATACTACATATTATGACCAAAAGCAAGATGTATTTTATGCAGATTTTGTAGATTTAACAAAATGGTAATGGCAAAGATGATTGAGATATGAGTAATTAAGTTGTGGACTGAAGTGGACTATCATGAATTTGGTGGTTGTGCAATGTTGGATTGCTATACAATCACGATCATGATGAGGGTAGATGTTTTATGAATGGACTTGTTGGTTTTATTTGGTGTATAGGAATTTATTAATTTTTCAACATTTACGAGTAAGGTCTTTATCATTTTTTCAATTTTAATTTTCTCTTTTCTCTTTTCTTGACTTTCGGAGGGCTGCTTCAGGAATGTACTGCTGTCCGGGAGTGTTTCCTAGGTGCAAAGCATGCTGTAACCGGGAACAAGGGGTTACAATCCCCCTTGGCCTTTTGGTACTTTGCCTGTTTGCAAACCCTTTTTTCTTTGAATTTGGTCTATTTCTGCATTAATTTGAAAGAGCAGCTTTGCGTCTTTCTAGTTGTGTATGCATTTTGTTTTAATATCTACATGGTTGTATCTTCTTTTGCTTTAAGCACGTTATATATATATATATATATATATATATATATATATATATATATATATATATATATATATATAATATATATATATATAATATATATATATATATATCATATATATATATATGTGTCAGCTTTCTTACCCATTGGGAAAACCCAGATTAAAATACGAAAATATCGAAATTATAACCATTCGAAAAATAGGATCTCGATTCTAAAATCCAATATACATTTGTAGGGATTTCAAAGAGATATAAATTCTTGCTTATTGTTCAAAGCTAGCACTTGTAGTAGATGGGCTATGAGTTCTACGTGTCGAGATGCATTTAGAGTCGTTGGTAAAAGTATCAAAGATCTCAAAGACGTTCAACGGAAGACAAATCAGACCATCACTAAGCCACCACTAACTTGTATTGTTTCGACCTGACATCCGGGATCCATGGCTTCATCCTCAGCTTCTCATCAGCACGTTGAAGTTTAAATAGGGATTCATCATTCGATGGTCCCGTTTTGGTGTTATAACCTGCCCTCCATTGTCTAGAAGCCGCTAGACACTGTCCATAAGCCCGTTAATACTCAGAAAATCAAGAGCAAGCAAGCGCTCTGATGTAAAACCGTCTCTTGTGAGCTGCAGACAGCCGAATATATGCTCCGGGGAAGCCTGCTCGACACTACATCTGCTGCAGATAGGGTAAACCTTAAGGCCATGTCTATAAGAGAGACCCTTTAAGTGGCTAGGAGCAAATATGGATAGCGCCGTTTGATCTTTTCTCTGACAAGTAAGACCAAGGTTACCACCGGGGCGGTCCGTCTGATACCAGTCAGGAGTTGGGGGGACGCACCATATCTTTTTATCCAAATGTTTTCTTCTACAGTGGAGCTCTAAGAAGGTAAGAGAATTTATGGAAACCAAAGATTCCCCAGTTCCCTCTTTTACTAGGTTATCGGCAATGTCGTTGCCATAGATATCCACATGAGAGAGTAGCCATTGCAGGTACGTTGCATCATGGGACGTACGCATCATGGAATGTACGTAACCATTGCATCATGGGACGATATTAAGTTTACTTAATAGAGAAATACTGGTCCTATCTCCCACACTGATTCAATTGCTCAAGTGCTGAATTGAGCTTCTGCTGTCGGATAAAATCCACAATGCCCCAAAATTACTTTCAGACAAGGTAGCATCAAGCCCCCACATCAATAGCTATTAATTCACTTCTGAAGACAGAGCAAGAGTTTGGATTTCTCTGTTTCATTTTAAATTGACGACCTGGTGTCCTAATGTTAGATCCCACTACATGTATGAAAATCCTCGTTTTTACTACCGTCTGTATAAATCTATGTAGCATCATGGGGAATTCCACTAATAACATCTAATGCCATTTTCCCGGTTTGGTAATGTTTAACTCTGTCAATACGCTGAGCCAGGTGTCGTGCCACCAGAAGTAGGACTCTCGTAGGTCGGGAGCTCCCGAAGCATAGACAATGGAGTGAAGGTCGCACCGGCTAGAACGGCTTTCCGGCCGGAACCCACGTTCATCTAGGAAGTTATCTCAGATAATGTCTGGTCTAGTACGCTGCTGGTGAGACAGCGAAGCCCATGATCATTGAAGACTGGTTGTTCTTTGCAGTTTGTCTTTGTTTTCTGAATTTTTATATTTCCGCAACATTCTTTCTTGAAGCTGTCGAACAAGCAATTCCATGGCAATTTCAGAGATTGGGTGACTCATTCGTCGGGTACCTGCGATTTGCCTTCTGTCAATTGCATCTAGATTCCGTGCTTTTCACATTATGTTCCCCCCAAGACGAATAAGGGGGGAAGGGGGAATCCAAAGCTGTAATTAATATTTGACAAGAGTTTCGGCCAGCCATGCACCGAAATGCGGAAGTTGCGGTATAGAATTTGCATGGCGTCTTCCATCCCTAATTCAATATGACTTCAGTGTATATAAATATATATAAAATTGACTGGTGGTTGAACACCGTGTTTGACTTAAAGCAATAGCATGAAATTTTGCAACAGAACTACTGTAGTTAAGTGAAAATTATTTAAGTGGTTCCCTGATACTTTAAGCAAAATGTTTATATTGGGATCATTCTGATATATATGCATATACAGTGGTGTTTCAAATTAATGTAACAAACTTTCAGGGGTGATAGAACACATCGAAACAAACACTTTCCATCGTAGAATGCATGGTCGCAAGTGAAGCGGTTACGCGCTAGAGGGGCGCTTCCCACATACACACGCAATCTTACGCAACGCATAACAGGACTGGCATGAAACATCGAAACAAAGTTGTATTTAAAGCAAAACAAATGTATGGCAGCACTGAAGGATCTCCTTTCAAACAGTTGGCTGTGCAAGCCAGAAAACATTCCGTGATCGGGAACACGCCTATTGGGGAAGCGCCCTCGGTAAAACTTTTGCTCTTCCCTGTCATTTCCTACGGTGAGACCGTAGACAAAATGCATGACCGCCTTCTCCACATTGGTATACAGATACATTCAAAATCGCTAATGACCTTACATGTGAAAACCACAGCTTTTATACGTGTGCCTGAAATAGCCCTGTAGCGACTAAAAGCGCCTTCTGGAGCGTAACCTCTTCATTTGCGACCATGCATTCTATGATGAAAAGTGTTTGTTTCGATGTGTTCTATCATCCCTGAAAGTTTGTTGCATTAGCTTTGAAACACCCTGTATACATAGTCGCACGCGTTTTAATAGCGTGGATTTTGTGCTTTATAAATTTTAATGCAAACGATTAGTGTTCAAGATATTGTAGTAATTGTGGAACCTTTTTCCGCCCCAGGGCAGCTGAGCACCACGGAGCACCCCTCAGAGAAGGCAAGCTGCGAGCTGCTGAGCGATGGAGCTCCCCGCACGATCCTCCAGGAAGATGGAGAAGAGGGGCCGCCCTCGAAATACGAACCTCCAGACGACGGACGCCCCACCTGGAGCAAGAAGGCCGACTTCCTGCTCTCCATTATCGGATTTGCTGTCGACCTCGCCAACGTCTGGAGGTTCCCCTACCTCTGCTACAGGAACGGCGGAGGTGAGATTTTATGACATACCATCAACAATGTCCTTTGGCATTTATTACGTTCCCTACATACATACTATAATGTGCAGTCGTATGGCATCAATGCATTGCGATGTATCAAAAACAACAATGCGTTTTCACAAAAACTAAATGCAAATAAACTACGTTCGGCCCTAAATGTCTTCGCTTTTTTAAAATGTTCTTAACTTTCAATACCTCTGATATATCTTCAGTAGTTTTCATTATGGAAAATATTGCAAAAGTGCATTGTTGAATTACCCGCTGCCCGAGCGCTTAAGGTATTACACCCAGGTTCATTCCCTTAGCCTTCTCACTACGTGGCAGGGCAGGTGAACAATATGCAATAAGATTGCTGAAAGCAGGTCGATAGAACCGAAACAGTCGATTCCACCTGGGTAGGAGAAAAAGCCGAATAAACATCCCTCTTTGACGAGCTGTTAAATTAAATCTGTCTGTTAATTTTAATTATTATTTTTTCGATTTAAATAATAAATAAATGGATATAAAAATATATTTTAGAAAACAACTATTTGATTTTTCTTATTGCATTTTTGACTGAATAATATCAGTTACGATCTTCAGGTTTAAACGTTATTATTATTGATATTTTCGGGGATTATTGATTCAGGGATTATTGATATTTTCAAGTTATTAATTGTCGTGATTGTTTTATTACGACAAAAATTGTTTAAACTCATATATTGTACGTTGTACGAGTAACCTTCTACAAATACACGGGTATATCTTCTAATCTACGAGAATATAAGTAGTACAGGTATATTGGCATATGTTTTGATATATATTGGTATATATTAGAATCAATTACGACCTTCTAGTATAAAGAGTACGGAAATTATTGATATTTTCAATTTATTACGTCATCTCTTTTATTTTGGCAAATATTTTTGAGACTCATATTGTAATACGGATAATCTTCTACTAACACACTGGCATATTTTCTAATCTGCAAGAATATAAGTAGTACGGGGTTGCATATATTGATTCAATTCCTTTTTTTTTTGTAAATTTGCTTACAAAAGGGGCCAGGATGTTTTATTCTTCAGATCTGCCCGTGAAGACAATTTTGCATAGTGAGAACAGATATTCTTAAACTTCTCTTTAGGAGCAATAAATTTAATATTTTAACAGAATTTGCACATGATTGCGAATTATAAATTTCTTTATATTATATACTCCGTACGAAGAACGGGTATGCTGCTAGTATATAATAATAATAATAATAGTTTGAAAATCCAATGGTAGAATAGAGAGAAGTTGCAACTCAAAAATCCTAACTTTAAAAAATGCCTTACATAATAAAAAAGAAGTATTAAATAGAGAATCATCAATCAAATGGGAATTTTTAAAAAATTACAAATTGCTAGTTAGCAAACTAAAGATAATCATTCTATGATTCGAATAAAATGCATATGGATGATTCGATAATAAAATATATATGGATGGTTCGAATAAAAATATAGAATAAATATATATTCGAATAATATATATATATATAGATGCTTCGAATAAAATACATATGAACGATTCGATAATAAAATATATATGGATGTTTCGAATAAAAATATAGATTAAATATGTATTCGAATATATAGATGATTCGAATAAAATACATATGGATGATTCTATAATAAAATATATATACATGGTTTGGATGAAATACCAATGATTTTTATCCAACTTTGTGAGGATAATTAATTAGTGGTCCCAATGGTATTGCATTTTCTGGCGGCTTCAATAAGCTTCGCTTAATATTTATTAACATATTGATGGTTAAATGTGTCATTTACGCTAACCCTAAAATTCACAGGTTGTGAACCCCACAAGCTGTTTTTTAGACGTTTTTGTAAAGAATGTGCTATAATCAACGAACTAGAAAATAATTCAGTTTTTGCGATTTTAAATCAATGCCAAAATCTGTGTGCCATGAATATTGTGTATCATAATTTCTCTTTGAAAGAAGTAAAACCATTTCATTATGTAGGAAAGACCATATGCTACTCACATCACATTTTTTAACTGAATTTGTAATATGTGTTAAACCATACTCACAATAGTCAATGTTCACGTTTTTGCTAAAATTGTCAATGGGCAATGTTCACGTTTTTGCTAAAATTGTCAGTGGTCACTGTTCACGTTTTTGCTAAAATTATCAATGGTCAATGTTCACTTTTTATTTTTTCTATGTATATAGGAAAAGTAATAATTGATGCAACAAAAGTGCCAACTGCATCTCCATATTGACGTCCCTGTGTCATTTCAGGCGTTTTTCTCATTCCTTACGTCCTCATGCTGGTGTTCGGAGCCATGCCGCTCTTTTACATGGAGCTGGTGCTCGGTCAATACAATAGGCAGGGACCCATCAGTGTCTGGAAGATTTGTCCACTCTTCAAAGGTAAGACATTTATTTCTTTTATACTTTACGAAGAACGAGCAAGATTTCTTTAATGTAAGGTTGGGAAGTCAGCTCAGAAACAAATTAAAAAGTTATCAGCTTGACGTCATTTAATGTCACTATCCAGAATAAACTTTGAGAGGAACTGCCAAAACATAGAAAATGTTCACATTATCACAGTTAAAAATTATTTGTGAATTTTAAAGTGGCAATATCTATACGTAAATAACTTGCGCAAAGATTTAAAATTGTGCTGTGCACTCAGGACACAGTGACATCTAAGGAGTAAGATGACAGCCGCAGTTAACAAGTTAGGTCCCTCCGAGAACTCGAGAACAAAATACGCGCATTTCTAATCCCCGTGGCATAATATGCACAAAGCAAGATAAAAGTCATGCACGTGACGAATATCCCCTGGTACTAGGGGTTGAATAGGTCTGAGAAAAGAGGCTTCTTTATATGACTTGTATATATATACAAGCTGGAGCGTCAGCCATGGTTGTTCCTAAAGAATTCTTTTGAAACGGACATCGATGATGCTATAACCAGTCTCTCTAGATTAATGCTATCTGCATAGGTGAATGAAGAGACACGTAAATGACTTCTAGGTATACAGCTTATGCACCAACGAGTCAGCATAGATTAACGTCATCTGCATTGTAACTGCATGGAGGAATGACGAGTCACGTAAGTGACCTTTTTAAAACAAACATGACTGATGCGGACTGGCCAGTCATCATAAATATACGTCAGCTGCATTAAAATTGCATGTTCAGAAGAAGAATCGCATAGGTAAACTTTAGGAAAGAACATGGTTGATGTCCAAACCAATCATCATAGATTAACGTCATCTGTATTAAAATTACATGTGCAGATTACACGTGACCTAAGTAACATTTGGACGAACATAGATGATGCCCCAAGCAGCCATAGATTACGGTCATCTGCATTGAAATTACATGTGCAGATGAGAATTCACCTAAGTATAACTTTTAGGAAGGAATACTGCTGACGCGCCAACCAGTCACTATTGATTAACTCCATCTGCATTATAAAATATCATGGACGGATAACATATAGCTTTAAAAGACTGGTCATTTAGCCATGTTATTTCAATGGCGAATGTGAGTTTCATAGATTAGTCGTGTAGAATAATTTGAGTACACGAATAGAGTAGTTGTTCAATAAGTTGCTCTATTTATGTTCAAAGGATGTCTCGAATGCTTTTACAAGATCCTGAAGCAAGAAATTCGTAGCCATAATGGAACGAAAACATATCCTCGTTTTGACGAAGCACTATAAGCCAAAGTACACCCGCCAACCAAATCCCATATATACAGAGTCTTTCAAAAGTCCGTGTAAACTTTGAAAATTCATTAAAAATCATCGCATTAAGGTACGGTTTGTACCATAAGTATTGCCAGAACGGTTTTTTTTTTGACGTGAAAAAATTTTGTAGTTTAAAATATCACCTATAGGTGGCGCTTACCCGAATACATCTTCCAGAAGTATGCAAATGAGGCTGTTATAAAAAAGTTCTAGTGCTCTGTAGATTCTTCATTTGATTCATTTGTAAACGGTGCAAAGAGGAAGTTTTTGCGAAAATGTTAACTTTGATCGAGAAAGTCTTGTTAGTGAAGCTGTATTACGTGAGCGGCGAATCAGCATCAGATGCTTTGCGAAAATTCCGATTTAGGAAAAATTGAAAAAAAGGAAAAGCTCCTATCACCTGTTCAGGGTTACTTAGGCTTGTCACACGATTTGACACGTACAGTAAGTTATTTTTTTAATTGTCTTTCCAATGCGTTCAGCGCCACCTATAGGTGATTTTTTAAACTACAAAAATTTTTCACGTAAAAAAAAACCCATCCTGGCAATACTTATGGTACAAGCAGTACCTCAATGCGATGATTTTTAGATTTTTAATGAATTTTTAAAGTTTATACGGACTTTTGAAAGACCCTGTATATCAGCTATTTCGCCGGCATGGAGCTTTACGTAGCGTATAACATCAGATACTGAAAATGAAACCTTGATGTTATTTTATTTCTTATCATTTTATAAGCTTTTATTTGAAATACCACGCAACTAGGAGTGTCACTCTCATATTGGCAACAAGTCAAATATTTCAAGCTTCTTTCAACAAAATATAGACTATAAGAATAACCCATTTCTCCGTCCATCCGTCTGTAACGAGAAATTTCGCGGGACGTCGCCAACTTGGCGACTTTTTAAATGTTGCCAAAGTTACAAAAGCGTTGCTAAATTGATAAGAATGACGCCAAATGAGAAATGATGTTTCATAAATTCTGATTTCCGTCATACTTTGACGGGCATACGTACTAGTCAAATACGTTCACTTTCCATATGTAATATTACGCAACACATCTGTGAACATCGTTCTCGTGGAACCTCATTCACGAGAGAAGTTAATTTTTGTAATAATTTCGCATTCTGACTCCCAAGAATTCGTCAACAGTTATTTAATTTTCCGGAAACTAATAAAATCCAATTACATTTTGAAGATTTCGAGTGTGGGTATGAATAGGTCATTCCGTTTGGACGAATTATTTGTCAAAATCGCCCAATTTCAATTTACGTGATGTATCATTAGTTTGTTGGGAAGGAAATTGCATTATGTAATAAAAGTCATGAGCTCCTCGCATCAAATTC
The DNA here is from genome assembly GCA_951213105.1 of Amaurobius ferox. NCBI lineage: Eukaryota > Metazoa > Arthropoda > Arachnida > Araneae > Amaurobiidae > Amaurobius > Amaurobius ferox. The sequence continues at coordinate 2,608,887 of OX578152.1, read as the reverse complement.
TGACGTAGAATAACGTCTTTGTCATCACTTGATACTGGGATCATGTCGGCGAATCGGGAGAGACGAAAAAGGGTGAGATTTTGAAAGATTCTCGACTTGTAGTAGTCGACAGTAGTATGAAGTGCTAGGCCGAGGATGTCGGTTTTGGATATACGATTTTTTTGGGTGTTGTTGTATATTTGTTGATAATGTTAAGTTGAGCAGCTTGTATGCTAAAGACTTTTGGGTATTTGGGGTGTACCTGTGTTTGTAATTTTGGTTTGTATTTAGTTAAGCGGTTTGGTATTTTGGTTAGGCTTCGGTTATTTTTGCCGTTTGTTGAGAGATATTTTTCTTTTGTATTATTTGTTTTGGAAAAGGTTTTGGTGCCGGGCTATGGTAGAGTCTTATGGTTCGAATTGTATTTCTGTTGTTTGGTAAGTTACTGAATTTTGGAATTTGTCTTTATATGGTTCATTCGATCTTCTCTGGTTTGTTTGTAGTATTTTTGTATATTTATGGCCTTTTTCTATTATGAATTTTTGAAAATTTTTCAATTTTGTTTGCATATTTATTTTATTTGGATGTAGTGATTTTGTTATATTAAGTAATATATTTGAATTTTGTTTTTGCTCCCGCATAAGTATGCGGATGTTTGTAGGCCCCCTGTAACCGCCGTGGCCGGGCACCTTTTGAGTAAATGAATTTCTGTGGGTGGGGGGTGCGTCGTTGTTTTTGGTGGCGCTTCTTGCCTGGTTAGTTCCCTTATGGGCGGATCTGTGGTCTGCTGGGTGGGAGTTTCACTCGTCTCCGTCGGCATTCTTCCTGGGACTAGTAGCAGTTGGCCTTGCTCGGTGGAGCGATGGTTTGTTGTCTCCTTGGTGTTCAGGGTTGTGCGCTCGTTGCATGATGGCGTCGGAAGTTTTCTCTGTCCGGTGGGCTGGGGCTGCTCGCCGTGCCTGTGTGGTGCTGGGGCTCGTTTTTCCTTCTCGACCGGGGGTTAAACTGGCTTATGCCATTCGTGGCAGGCGCCACGTGCTTGAGTTTCTAGGACGAGGATTTCCGCGTGTTATGGAGCATGACTCATCAGGGTGATGCTCTCGAGAGAGGAACGCAATTGAATGCGAGATAAGATAAACATTACCGAGCAATAATCAATTTGCCAAGCTTTTATTCTTTACTTCTAGTACTTAATTAACATTTCATTATAACTAACTTTGTAACTTATTTCTCCTATCATAGACCAGTGTTGTCAGTTTGTAGAAATAAATTAAATTTTTATGTAAGCCGTTGCTTCATTAGCAGGCATCCGTGTGACAAGACGTTACGCACGTTCCTCCGGTACAGTCTCTCGAGGATTTTTTTTAAGTTGAAATCAATCCATGCAAATAACTATTTTCTATAATGTTCTTAAATATAATCCGAATGTTCCAAAATGACGCTCATTAATGGAAAACTTCAATCAAAAGTATGGACAACTAATCTCGAGGCTCCTCACAATCCCCCCGAGGCTTTTGTAACCGGGGCGCCCTTTAACCTCCGCACGTGCAGATTGATAATTTAATGGGAGTTGGGTAAACTCATTAAGGAACTTGCTACGTCGGAATTAACGCAGGGGATTTCGGTTAGGAATGTCGCCGGTAATGATTTGGCGCGGAATGTTGAAGTTATAAATGTCCGTGTGCTTGCTTGCTCTCTGCATGAAATATTCTTATTGCATTTACTGAGATGTGCGGCTGTTTGTTACACTTAGAATTGCGTTCGTTCTCTTTCTGTAGACTATCACTCGTTTACCCTCTGTGTGTTTCAGCATAGTCGACCTTTTCGTGCTTCGGCAATTGGTTTTAGACACTTACTTCCAATTTGAAAGTTTATTTAAACAAAATGCAAAATTCTTGCATACAATTTTCTTCATACATATTTCAATACAATATATCGCATCCTAATATATGTTCGCATTCAAATCTGTAATAAGTATGAGAAAAGGAACTTATGGGGACGGTAGACGTTGAAATGTTTTTTATTTATTTATTGGCTTTGAAACATGGAAATTTGTATAAATATTCCCTCTTAACATTACTATATAAAATACCATTAATTTTTTTTTCAATTTTGTTATAATTTTGTATTTTTTTTTAATTCAATTTTTTTAACAAAAATTTGAAAATGCTCCTTGCGTGCCATTTGTTCACATTTTTGATTAATTTTGCATTATGATCACTCAAAAACACATTATGGGTAAATTTGGGTATTTATTTTTAAATCCCTTAGAAAGTCAATTTTTAAGAAATATTTTTCTGCATTTAAACTTAATTTTCATCATTTAATTAGATTCTTATTTACTTTTAATTACCTTAATGAAGTCCAATTATAAAATGCATACTCAGTTTCATTAAAAAGTATGAAAGGTGTCTTCTTTCCAAATTTCATGCATCTCAAACAAAAATTAAGACGCATGGAGCATTTTAAAAATGTAAAACCTTTGAAAATTCCGTTTCGAAAAAAATGCATTTAACCTTTTGCTTGCGAGTGGGACAGCGTCCATCCCAAACGAAGAACCTCCCAAAAAGACAAGTATTTGACATACCCTATCCCAAACAGTTCGATCCACCTTTGCAGGCATTAGCGTCCATGGAAATCGCCGACAGAAACATTGCACCTGCCATTGCAATGCCTGCAAAGGGGGATCGAACTGTTTAGGATAGGGTATGTCAAATACCTGTCTTTTTGGGAGGTTCTTCGTTTGGGATGGATGCTGTCCCACCCGTAAGCAAAAGGTTAAATGTTTAAAATAATGTTATATATTAAAAAAACAATTTTTTTAGTCGATTTTTGCTCATTTCAACATCCACCGTCCCCTTAAGGGGGACAATGCATTTCCGCTAATTTGAGTACATACAGGGTTCCCAAAGAAGTATTTAAGCACCTTAACAAATTCGGATTGAAAGCTCGCTGAGCATATACATTAGATCTATCTATAGTAGAGTGACCCTGTCTGATTAGATAAGATGGATTACAGCACCCTGTAATGGTGAAATTATAAAGATAACGCTCTCGGCATCAGAGCTAGATAGATGAAAACGATATAAAGACAAAGTTGTAAATCATTATCTAATTCATAGAAATCGCTACTAAATCTTTTACAGAATGCATTCATTTGACTTAATAGGGTTATAAGCAAATTGCTGTTATATTAAGAAATGATTGAATAAACAACACTTATATGGAAAACTGGAGAAATATATTTAAGCACAAATAAAATAATGATACATCATACAGCTGTTTCGAGGATAAGCTGGATTCCCTTCGTCAGTGCAAGAGAACCAACAAACCCAAAATCAAAAATGACGAAAAAAGACGCAAATAGAAGAAACGGAGAAGTGGTCCAAAAGGTCTTAGACAGACTTTAAGAGTAGGTCCGGCATACAAAAACAATCTCGTATGGCATAGAAACATGTGGTCGCAACCGCCACCAGGGAGAAACACCCTGTATAACCAAAACCTGGATTAAAAGTCAACCTAAGAGAGTCAATCAGAAAGCAGAATGAATAGCAGTCCAGTCAATCCGAAATGAGAACTTCATCCTTTGACTTCGGGTTTGTTGGTTCTCTTGCACAGGTCTGAGGTATATAAACCCTTCTGTTTTCTTATATGCTTTATAGCAATACATACGGAGTGTTCCAAAAAGATTGAAACGCGCTTTAATTCTTTACCTGTTGGAGATGAGTGGGCAATGTAAATTGCAAAAATGTTGAAAGTAAGGTAGGAAATAAGATTACGTTAATGAAATAGTCCTCCCATTCATTTTAAAAAAGCTACACTTTTTTAATTTTTATACGACCCCCTTAGACAAATTGGGTCAATCAGAAAATTTTTAATTTTAATGCAACAAGATCATTAAAAAAAACCTCATATCTGTATCTTTAAAATCAACTGAATTATGATAAAGGAAAAAATCTGACTTATGCCACGTTTTCGTACCTTGTGAAAGGCTGTTTCATCAGTGAAAATAGGGATCATAAATAAATTGACGATGGAAATTGTTTAGATCAAAAATACGTTAATATGTGTCAAAATTTTTTATCACAAATGCATCTAAATAAAGCATTACACAGACAGAGATCATATAAAGAGGTGGTACTCACTACGCGGTTAGGTATCCTATGTATTATCATCCAATTTTATCTTTTTCGTGATATGTCACAAATTTACATTTCTAATTTGATATAGGGTCCCCATTCACAATGTTCAATTTTCAATTAAATATAACAATTTTCAATTAAAATAATTTTAAAAATACAGATATGCGGTTTTTTTAATGATCTTGTTGTTTAGAAATAAAAAATTTCTGATTGACCAAATGTGTCTAAGGGGGTCGTATAAAAATTTAAAAAGTGTAACTTTTTTGAAAATTAATGGGAGGACTATTTCATGAACGTAGTCTTATTTCCTACCTTATTTTCAACATTTTTGAAATTTACATTGCCCACTTATCTCCAACAGGTAAGGAATTAAAACGCGTTTCAATCTTTTGGAGACACCCTGTATATCGAGACACAGAAAAATGTAATGTCGATGTACATGCATTATATGTGATACTCATGTATTTTTTTAAATTGTAGTTAATTTTGAGGATACTTTGCAACAGAATAAAAATATTACTTTTTCTTTTATTGGTTCTCTTGCACAGGTCTTGGGTGTATAAACCCTGCTATATCTTCTACTTGTGTCTATTTCGTCATTTTGACTTCGGGTTTGTTGGTTCTCTTGCACAGATCTTGGGTGTAACCGTTACCTTACACCTTTCTGGTAGGTCAGACGGTCTGGATCTCAACAACAACAGCAGGTCTTGGGTGTATAAATCCTGCCATATCTTCTACTTGTGTCTATTTCGTCTTTTTGACTTCGGGTTTGTTGGTTCTCTTGCACAGGTCTTGGGTGTAACAGTTACCTTACACCTTTCTGGTAGGTCGAACAGTCTGGATCTCAACAACAACAACAACAGGTCTTGGGTGTATAAACCCTGCTGTATCTTCTACTTATGTATATTTTGTCTTTTTAACTTCGGATTTGTTGGTTCTCCTGTACAAGTCTTGGGTATATAAACCAATAGGTTTTTTCTATTTGGGCCCATGTCATCTTTTGGACTTCAAATTTGTTGGTTCTCTTGCACTGACGACGGTGATTTAACGTATTCTCGTAACAGCGGTATGCAGCATTATTATTTTATTTGTGCTTAAATGCGTTACCCAAATTTTATTTATCCTTTGCAAGTAGTGTTTTTTACTTATTGAGCACTTTTATGCCTAGAAATATTGCCATCGATAATACACATTCAAGAAATAATATAACACAATAATTATTTACACTCAGTGGATACATATCTGATAACCGATGAAATATGATAGGCTAAGTTATATATTGTGTTATATATACTCTTTTTGTGCGTAATTATGGCAATTCCTACAAATTAAACAATGCTCTACAATTTGCAATTAACATACAATTTTGCAATACTTCTATCTCGCGTTATTGGCAAGTTTGTGTTCCTACTCCTTAAATTATCCACTAGGGGCACTGTAAACACTTTTATTCGATCAGACAAGGTTACTTTATAGAAAGACCTAACATGTACAGACAGAGACATTTTATTCCGAAGTTGTTGGGTTGCTTAAGGATTTCCTAGGAACTCTTATATCCGTATTATTACTTTCCTTATATGCATAATGTATAATGAAAGTATTGTGTCGGGGTCGAAAATTCAAATTCGAGTTTTCGACGAGAGAGCACGTTTCAAGCATCCCTGATCACGAATCGAACATTTTTGAGATTATGTCTGTGTGTGTGTGTGTGTGTGTGTGTGTGTGTGTGTGTGTGTGTGTGTGTGTGTGTGTGTGTGTGTGTGTGTGTGTGTGTGTCAGTGAGTCTGTGGAGACGATATCTCACGAACGAATGGAGAGAATCGAATGAAATTTGGTACAAAAATCACAACCCTTGAATACTGGAAGCCTATTGTTTTTGAGCATTATCGAATGTTCAGAACCCCTTAAATTTTCGAGTGAAATTTTGCAAAAATCATCAAAAAATCAAAACCTTTAATAAAGTTAAGCAAATAGACATTTCTTATGTAATTTTTTCTTAGAAAACGATTGACATAAATTTTACAACGCTGGCATAAACCGTTTTCGAGATATTGCACATTTCTCACGAAAATCTAGCCAAATGAATTAAAATGACGCTAAATCAATGAAAATGACGACTCATTGACGACAATTCAATATCTTGGAAAGAATATAAGTATCTTCTATAAGAAAATTCTATTTTTTTACTGTAAAAGTAGTAAATTCATTGCATTATATAAGGAAAGTCATGTGTTGCTCACATCAAAAATTTTATTATTATTGTGGATTCCGATGTATTAGAAACAACTAAATCAAAACTCACAGAAAGGTCTACAATGTACAAAAAAGATGTGAGCAACGCATGAATTTCTCTAATCATTTCATTATCAAATTAATTTTTACTTCACTTCTTTCTGAATCCATGGAATTGAGTTTAAGAGCACAAAATGACACGTATATTTATTTGAAATTATATTCAATTATATATACAGTTTGAAAACTTTTTCTTTTCATCTGGGGAATTATAAAACGTTGCTCACTTGCAAAAATTAGAAAAAAAAATCCGACGCTGGCTCCAGACCAATGAAATGGTTTTGCGTGTAAAATAAAACTCCAGTAAAATTCAATAACTTTATTCGATTCTTTCAGACTCATTTGTTTCGTTTACAGGATTTCAAAGCGATACAAATGACTCGCTAACTATTTTTAGTTGACGTCTGCTTTTTAACTCAGTTTCATCTCGATACTCATGGACTTCTCATCAAAATATCGCATTATTTTATTACCTTGCTTGAAGGTATATAAATTAAACTTATACAATATACCTGAAGAGATTTTAGATTCAAGTTAATCTATAACTTTGCTTGCCTCACAGAAATACCTACTTGAATACGTATATTTCCATCTATTCTATTTAAACCTCATCGATCATTAAACATCTTTAGAATATCCAAATTTGTTTAACTTTCTATTTTTTAGAACAAAACAAAATATTTCGGGCTTGTGTACCCAAGGACCAAGTAAACACATCAAGCTGTGACATTTTAAATATTTCAGCTTTTTCACCCATTGGAAAACCCAGGTTAAAATACTAAAATTTCGAAATTATAACTAATATACTCAAAAAACTGAGAGTTCATTCCAAAATCCAATTATATACACTTGTTGTTGGGCTTTTTCAAAGAGCTACAAATTCTTGCTTATTGTTCATAGCTAGCTAGATCTTTTAGTTTTTGAGATATCAGTATTACAAGCTCGAAAAACGGAAAATGTTCATTCTTCTTCAACTTGACAAAACGATTACTCTAAAACTATAAGAACTTTTTTTTAAATAAATTTAGATTTAGGTACTAAATTTTCTAGTACATATGTCGCTTCCTTTTTATATCTATCTTTTATAGCTTCGATGATATTTCGAGTGAAAGTAATTAAAATAAAAAAAGATGACAGATAATTTACACATCAATCAATTTACGTTTTTACATTTTTAACTACGAGGCATTTAAATTATAATTTAATTATAAAATACAAATTACAATAAAAGGAAAAGGTTCATAAATTAAATGGTAACCAGTGGGAAACCCCCTTTTATCTCCCGAAAATAACTTCAAGTTCTATATTGGCAGTACTGCAGTACTAAACGTACTGCGGATATTCGTTTAGCTGAACATGCTCGCTATGTTAAAAAATCTGATGTGGACAGCACATGGCTCTCCTTATATAATGCAATGAATTTACTACTTTTACAGCAGAAAAATATAAGTTATTCTTATAGGAGATATTTATATTCTTTCCAAGATATTGAATTTTCGTCAGTGAGTCGTCATTTTCATTGATTTAGCGTCATTTTTATCCATTTGGCGAGTTTTTCGTTAATTTAGCAAGTCGCCAAGTTGGCGACATTTCACCAAATTCTTTGCCAAAATCTCGCCAAGCGTTATTTACGGAGAAATAAGTGATTCTAACAACAGATAAATGACTATTGGAGTTCAAATACAAAATTATTACTCAAAGTATCTTTTTTCATGAATAGAACGTGCTAAATCCACGAGAATGATGTCACCATATCCATCGCATGATATTACATTTGAAAAATGAACATGTTTCTCAATAGGTAATATATTTTTTTATTTTATATGATTTTTTGATAATTTTTTTTAAATGTGCAATATCTCAAGAATGGTTCATGCTAGCGTTCTAAAATTTATGTTAATCATTTTCTAATGAAAAATTACATAAGAAATGTTTATTTGCGTTAACTTTATTAAAGGGTTTGCTTTTTTGATGATTTTTTCAAAATTTCACTCGAAAATTTAGGGGGATTCTGAGCAATCGATTACGTATAAAAACAAGTAGCTTCCATTATTCACGGATTGTAATTTTTCTACCAAATTTCGTTCGAATCGGTCTATTCGTTCATCAGTTATCGTCTCCACAGACTCACTTACACACACACACACACACATACACACACACACACACAGACAGACATCACTTCAAAAATGTTCGATTCGTGATCAGGGATGCTTGAAACGTGCTCTCCCGTCGAAAACTCAAATTCCAATTTTCGACCCCGTCACATTACTTTCCTTATACATTATTGTATATATGGAAAGTAAAAATGGAAAACTATCCACGACTTTTGCCCAGTATGATATTAACCATAATTTTCAGCCTATGTTTGATAAAACTTTTCTTTTAATTAGCTGCAATAACCCCCGTAATATTGTACTTTATGAATCTCCTTTTATTTATCCTTACCGTTAGTCAATTTGAAATTTTGATCCCGTTCAGACCCTTAGTTATATTTGGCGACTCGTTCTCGACTCACTATATGTTGTTGGAACCCAGACCGTCCGACCTACCAGAAAGGTGTAAGGTAAATGTGTCCAACCTTTATATAATTTTCTGAAAATTTAGTAGTTGCTTTTTACATTCTTTCACGGCATTCATATTGGTTATGAACTACGTTCTATTGTAATTTGTATTATATAATTAAATTATAATTCAAATGCCTCGTATTTAAATATGCAAAAACGTAAATTGATTAATATGTAAATTTTGCCTTGCGATTACGGCCTATATTTAAACACATGTTATCAATTTATTTTCACTTCGCCACTGAAGGGCATAATAGTGCCCTTCAGTGGCGAAGTGAAAATATGGCCATGTGATTTTGCCATGTGATACGCATTATGGCCATGTGATTTTGTACTTCGTAAAATGGAGATTTTAATAAAAGACTTTTAAACCTATTACTTTCCTTATATAGATATAATGTATATTACTTTCCTTATATAGATATAATGCATAAGGAAAGTATTGTGACGGGGTCGAAAATTCGAATTCGAGTTTTCGACGGGACAGAACGTTTCAAGCATCCCTGATCACGAATCGAACATTTTTGAGGTGATGTCTGTGTGTGTCAATGAGTCTGTGGAGACGATATCTCACGAACGAATGGACCGATTCGAATGAAATTTGGTACAAAATTACAATCCGTGAATGCTGGAAGCCTATTGTTTTTAAACACAATTGAATGTTCAGACACCCCCCCCCCCCACCTTAAATTTTTGAATGAAATTTTTAAAGATTATCAAAAAATCAAAACCATTAATAAATTTACGCAAACAGATATTTCTTATGTAATGTTTCCTTAGAAAACGATTGACAAACTTTAGAACGCTAGCATGAAACGTTCTCGAAATATTGTACATTTTTCAAATAAATTTATTAAAATATCCCATAATTTAAAAAAAATTATTAACTGTTGAGAAACATGTTTACTTTTCATATGTAATATCATGCGATAAATTGGGTAACATCATTCTCGTGGATCTAGCTCGTTCCATTCATGAGAACATATACTTTGAGTAATACTTTTGTATTTGAACGCCAATAGTCATTTATCTGCTGCAAGAATAACTTATTTATCCGCCCATAACGCTTGGCGAGATTTTGGCGACGAATTTGGCGGAATGTCGCCAACTCGGCGACTTTTTTAAATGTTGCTAAATTAACGAAAAACTCGCCAAATAGATAAAAATGACTCTAAATTAATTAAAATGACTACTCATTGTCGAAAATTCAGTATCCTGAAAAGAATATAAATATATTCTATAAAAATAATCTATTTTTACTTTCTTTATATACATAATGTATAAGGAAAGTATTGTGACGGGGTCGAAAATTCGAATTCGAGTTTTCGATGGGAGAGCACGTTTCAAGCATCCCTGATCACGAATCAAACATTTTTGAAATGATATCTGTATGTGGGTGTGTGTGTGTATCAGTGAGTATGTGGAGACGATAACTGATGAACGAATGAACCGATTTGAACGAAATTTGGTGCAAAACTCACAATCCGTAGACACTAGAAGCCTATTGTTTTTATACGCAATCGAATGTACAGAACCCCCCTAAATTTACCAGTGAAATTTTGAGAAAATCGTCAAAAAATCAAAACCGCTAATAAAGTTACGCAAATAGACATTTCTTATGTAATTTTTCAATAGAAAATGATTGACATAAATTTTAAAACGCTAACATGAACTGTTCTCGAGATATTGCACATTTTTCAAAAAAATTATTAAAAAGTCATATAAAATAATAAAAAATTTCCTATTGAGAAACATGTTCACTTTTCATATGTAATACCATGCGATAAATTGGGTGACATCATTCTCGTGGATCTAGCTCGTTCCATTCATGAAAAAAGATACATTGAGTAATACTTTTGTATTTGAACGCCAATGGTCATTTATCTGCTGTAAGAATAACTCATTTCTTCGTCCATAACGCTTGGCGAGATTTTGGCGACGAATTTGGCGGAATGTCGCCAACTCCACGACTTTTGAAATGTTGCCAAATTAACGAAAATCTCGCCAAATGGATAAAAATGACACTAAATCAATGAAAATGACGACTAATTGTCGAAAATTCAATATCTTGGAAGGAATATAAGTATGTATTATAAGAAAAACCTATTTTTTTACTGTAAAAGTAGTAAATTCATTATATTATATAAGGAAAGTCATGTGTTGCCCACATCAGGTTTTTTTTACTGTAAAAGTAGTAAATTCATTGCATTATATAAGGAAAGTCATGTGCTGCCCACATCAGATTTTTTTTACTGTAAAAGTAGTCAATGCATTGCATTATATAAGGAAAGTCATGTACTGCCCACATCAGATTTTTTTTTACTGTAAAAGTATTAAATTCATTGCATTACATAAGGAAAGTCATGTGCTGCCCACATCAGATTTTTTTTTTTTTTGATTGTCTTTGAATTTAAAGTATTTTTTATATATTCATAATCTGGACTCTATTTCCGATAAAACTAAAAAAAAAATGTGTGCATTTTTATCTATTAAGTTTGAAGGAATAAGCGTCCAAGATGTTTGCATTTTTCATAACGCTCCATTTTCTGCCACAGAAATCTGAGGCACAAATGTCACATCAAAAATTAAAAATCTTATGAACGGTTAATACTTGAGATATGGGGTTGATCTTATTTTTTTTTTAGTTACATATGAAACAATCACTTAATCAATACAATTAAGCATATTTAGTTCAATATTACAAATTTTGTGTATTTTTATCGTCCATATTGCAAAAACAGACAGGTTTTTATTTTGAGAATAGTGCCAAAATCTAATCAGCACCAGGTTAACCTATAAAATTAAACCTACCAAATTTTGTGAAATTTCGTCAAGTAATTTTGAGCTAGGGTGGATGCATACTTTGCACATACACACACACATACAGACGTTGGGGCGCGGTAGCCCTGTGGTTAGTGCTCTGGAGTTGCACTCGGTAGGCCCGGGTTCGATTCCAACCACTGCCAAAACTGCCGCTGTGTTCACGCGGAGTACGATCACGTTAAACATGTGGGTCCGTAAGTCCTTCCGAGAGGTTGGTGGTAGGGGAAGGAGGGTACGGTCCCTGTGGATGCCTCCCCCACTGGGTTCCGGTCTAAACTGGGTGGCAATTCCCGACCATCCAAACAGTTACCTTACACCTTTCTGGTAGATCGGACGGTCTGGGTTTCAACAACAACAACAACAACAACACATACGGACGCCAGGCTGAAAATGGTTTTTTCATGTTCTAAAGAACTCGAAACGTGTAGATCCGTCGAAAACTTTAATTCCAATTTTCGACACGTTGCTTGCTTGCACATTTTAAATGCTTTATTTATGGTAAATTGGTACCAACTTAAAAGTTTGTTAATTATGAATTGTTTGTATGAGATATCTCATACAAAACCTTCTATTGAGTGCCGATTTATGTCTGAACTTTGGAACGAACCGTTACGTTCCCAGTCGCCCTACTTGTACGGGGCTTGCCCTTGCCTTCTGATTTTTAAAATGTAAATTGTTTGTATTTTATTATTGTGATGCTAATGAAAAAACTATGCTAAAAACATATGCTTCTTCTTGATGCTAATGAAAAACCTACGCTAAAAACCTATGCTTCTTGATGCTAATGAAAAACCTATAACATGGAATTTTAAAGTGAAATAAAATAAGCTTAGTCTGTGGGAATGAAACTCAATGATGTGCTATGGTGGTGGTCCCATTCTTTTAGCTGAGATGATTGCAGGGCGTAGATGGAACGGCGGGATAAGTTGGACTTGAGAGGTTATCGATCATGGTCCGCGGAGGTGACGGTTGTGCCGGGTGTCTCGGTATTACTGTCTAAACGATTATTCGTTTTCCGTATACCTTTGGGTGGGGTGGGTTGAAGACCCAGACCGTCCGGCTCGTCCTGAGGACATGAGCAGCTATTTGTGGGTGGGGTGGGTGTCTTTCTTCGATTTCAATACTTTCTCTATACATTACCATGTATCGTAGGGAAAGTAAAAACAAATATGAAATAAATAACGTTTGTCTATCTGTCTGTGGTCACAATAGCTCTCGTACAAATTATACATGTATTGACGCCTTAGAAGCAGGAGAAAATTTTATCTAAAGGCACTGAACCTTAATTCGGAAAGAAAATGCGTGATCACATTGAGCGAACATATAGTCATGGCGTACGTAAATGGCGTAACAACGTAGAGTAATGACGTGAAAATTTGAAAGATAAAAATGTTCCGCGAGATGAGACTTATGTGAAAAGAAGGAGCCGCCAAAGGTGTTGAAGGAAAATCAGACAAAGAAAGGTAACGTGAAACTGATAAGAATTTGTATAGGTAAAGAATGAATAAGAATTTGTATAATAGTAGAGAATGAATTTCACATGTCGGCGCCATTTCCTGAGTCGTAGCATTTCAGCACCTTCACCGTTTGAATCCCTATTTTGACGATATATATCTACAAAAACAAAAATAATAATAATAAATCCTCCCACGCAATACCGAGAAGATAAATATCATTTTTCGAAAATGCCAAGTATTCAACAACACGTGCTGGTAAAAATCGTCGACCTTCGCAGATAAATTACATCCGAAGAGCGGCCATCTCCCTATTACACATCCGTTAACCTCTTAACATCGCAATAAGCACCTCGTTAATATTCAAGGGCTAAGGTGAGCCTGGCTCTCGGTTTGTGCTTCACGTAAATTAGCGAGCGAAATTGCGATAAATGCGCACTCAACGGAACAGAGAAATACGCAGCTGGAAAATAGAGTGGGAAATGAGGAGAGAGATATATTACTTTCCTTACATATATGATACAATGTATAAGAAGAGTGCATATTATAACGGGATTGAAAATGAATTCGAAATTCGACACATTTACCCCTTTCAGACATCTCTGAGCTAGAACTGAACGTTTGCGAATGTGTGCGTTGATGTATGTGTGCGTGCGTGCATGTCCGTGTGTATGTATGTCTGTGTGCATGTGTGTCAGTGTATAGGGTTATCTGTGGATCACTGACCTGTACCTTAACCTGAGTTCAGTGTTGTGGATTCATAAGTCTGTGGATGTAATACCTCACGAGCAAATAAAATTTGATACGATTTCTCACAAGCACTAGAATCCTATTGATTTCGATGTCTTGAAGTAATTATTATTACGTTTATGCTATGGAATCAGAAGGGTCTTAATGTAATTGCGTTTTGTTAGACGCCATGGGTTTTTTTTAAATGTTTGCCGATGTGATTTTTCTATCAATATTATTTTTCAGTACAGACTAGCTAGTTTCAGGTTTTATAGCATTAAAGGTACTGTAAATGTTGATTTAATTAATTCTTCCAGATTATACCTCACGTTGTGGTCACTTATTTCCTCTTCCGCGTTATATGGAATTAATCTTAATAAATCTTATACAACAGGGTCTTTCAAAAGTCCGTATAAATTTTAAAAATTCATTAAAAATCGAAAAATCATCGTATTGAGGTAGGATTTCTACCATAAGTATTGCTAGGACGCGGTTTTTTTTTTTTATGTGAAAAACATTTTTAGTTTAAAAAATCACCTATAGGTGGCGCTGAACGCATTGGAAAGACAAAGAAAATAACTTACTGTACGTGTCAAATCGTGTGACAAGCCTAAGTAACTCTGAACAGGTGATAGGACCTTTTCCTAAATCGAAATTTTCGCAAAGCATCTGATGCTGATTCTCCGCTCACGTAATACAGTTTCACTTACAAGGCTTTCTCGGTCATTCATCTCATCAAAACTTCTTCGCACCGTTTACTAATGAATCAAATGAAGCATTTACAGAGCACTACAGCTCTTTTATAACAGCCTCATTTGCATACTTCTAGAAGATGTATTCGGGTAAGCGCCACCTATAGGTGATCTTTTAAACTACAAAATTTTTTCACGTTAAACCCACCCACTCGTCCTGGCAATACTTATGGTACACACCGTACCTCAATGCGATGATTTTCGATTTTTAATGAATTTTTAAAGTTTATACGGACTTTTGAAAGACCCTGTATTTATGCTAGTGAAACCCGCGGACATTCTGCCCTATAATTGGTTGAGCAATATTAAGTTAAATAAAAAATGTTAAACGTTAGAGCCCGTGACAACGCCTTTTAATAATAAGCTAAATAAAATTCCATCTTTACTCGTGCGATAAATATATAAAGAAATCGATCGATTTTAATTAACGATTCGTACTAACATTTTATAAAAAGTAAAAAAAAAAAAAAAAATTAAACGTTAGAATCCATGACAATGTATTTTATAACGACATGCTGATTGGTGCGCATACTGTTATACACACTATTCGCTCATTGACGTCATGTGCAAACGAGCTGCATTGTCAAGCAGTGCATTGTCAAATATGGCATCAATCGAAAGATTTTTTTTTCAAGCCCTTTAAAGTGAAGGGTAACACGATATAGTTGTAATCGTTTGGACACACGATACCAATTTTTCAAATTTTTTTTCTTGTAAAATTTGAAAAAAAATGAATTCTGGTATAAGAAAGTCGAGTTGAGTCACATTACAGTTAATTTTTACTTTCCCTGCAATACATGGTAATGTATGGGGAAAGTATTGGAATCATGCCGAAAATCGCAACTCGAGTTTTCGACGGATTTACACGTTTTGAGACCTCTAGAATACGAAGTAACTAGTTTTAGCGTGATGTCTGTGTGTGCGTGTGTGTCTGTTTGTCTGTCTGTACAATGTATGTATCCACTCTAACTCAAAAGCTAATGGACCAAATTTCATAAAATTTGGTAGGTAAGTCACTTGGGTGTGACCCTCGTGCTGATTAGTTTAGAAAAACAGAACCTGCCTTTTTATTTTGCGAAATGGCCCTTAAAAATTTCATGTATCCACTCTAGCTGAAATACTAATCGACCAAATTGCACAAAATTAGGTAGATAAGTTACTTGTGAGATGCTCTGGTGCTGATTAGATTTTGATACGATTCTGAAAAGAACAACCTGCCTTTTTTTACGAAATGGGCCTCAAAAATCGCCAAAATTTAAAAAAAAAGGCTACGTATGCTCAAATGTATCAATTAAATTCTTGTTTAAAACGCAATTTTGGACAAGGAAAAGTATATAACCAACTCCATTACTTTAGGACTGACCGTTCTCAAGATATTTGATATTTCTTGCATTTTTGTTACACCGTTTTCAGTAAAATGTCCAATTATCAAATAAAAACGAAAATTGAATTAAAAATGCAAATTTAATGTTATTTTGTACAATTAAACTCAATCTAATGAATTATTGAAGAAATTAAAAAAAATGAATTTGAGTCTGCAGCGAAAGTCATGTGCTGCCCACTTCAGATTTTTTATTATAGTGTATATGTAACGTTGTATTATATTTGTATTGTACAGATAATTTTTTTTTTATCTGGTAATGGGATAACTATCACATTTCTTTGTCCAGGCGTCGGCTTCTGTGCCGTTCTGATCTCGTGGTACGTGTCGTTCTACTACAACGTGATCATCGGCTGGACCATTTACTTCATGGTGTCCTCCATGACCTCGGAGCTGCCGTGGGTGCGATGCGGCAACGAGTGGAACACGGAACGGTGTTGGGGCGGAGTCAACGAGTCCATCATCACCACTAACATATCCCATGCGCCCAACAACAGAACCAGCCCGGCTCTGGAATTTTTCGAGTGAGTTCTATTATTTCGGTAATATCCTAATCTCTTCAAATTTCAATAGGAAAAGCTTCACCACAATCTATACTATAAAAAGCTGAAAAGCCATATGTACAGTAGTAGACTTAAGTGTGGACGCTTTTCGAAATTTCTTGTAACTTGTGGTTTAACTGTAAAAAAAACAACTTTTTTTATATACAATCCCAAGTTATTTTTTTTTTTCTTGTTCCTTGTGTTATATTTTATTAATAAACCATATGATGATAAAAAATTATAGATAGCTATTTGAAAGAATTTAAAGTATTCTAAAGTAATTGCCTTGCAAACAACGAAATTTGTGGAGTCATGTTTTTGAGCTGTGACAACACTACAATGCCACGTGTTCAGTCTAAACCAATCACAGAGCGCGTTGGATTGTCGCATGCTCCAATCAGGGCACTTTAAGATGCAACATGATTAGTTTTGCAATTTAGTCAGCCATGCCTATAGTAAAGTGCGGTTGTGTTTTTTAGTTCTCATATTATTGAAAATGGCTCCTACGAAGCCAAAACGTGCTGATTGGTCGCCTGGAAAAAGAAGCAAAGCTGTTACGCTTCGCGAAGAAGGCTACACATACGAAGATATCGCAAAAAGATTGGGTGGAGGAGCTATCTAGTCTACAATAAGAAAGGCTTGCCAACGCTACAAGGAGACCAGAAAACCAAAAACGTTCCCGAAAGCTGAAGGTGACGCCAAGAGATGAAAGGAAAATTTGTCGACTTGCCCTGCAGGACCGCCGTCAAACATCCAAAGACAACAAGGTCCTTAAACCTTCTGTACTTGATATTACTGACTGAACGGTTCGAAAGAAATTATGCAAGAATGGATTACAAGCAAGAATATCTCGAAAAAAGTCATACCTTAACATAAAACAGAGGCAAAAACGGCTAGACTGTGCAACAACACATAAGGAGTGGACCTCAGAAGATTGGGCAAAAGTGATTTGGAGTAATGAGACGAAAATTTCCATTTTTGGGAGTGATGAAATCAAGTTTGTTCTTCGGCGAAAAGGCGAAGACATGCTACTAGAATGCACCACTGCTACTATGAAACATCCAGTGAGTGTAATGATGTGGGGTTGCATGACAAGAGATGGTGTTGGACGACTGAAAGTGGTAGAAGGTACAATTACGGCTAAAATGTATCAAGATCTGATTCTGGAGCCAAAATTATTGCCCAGCTTCGATGAATTTTTCGAGGGAGACCGTGGTCGATACATCTTCCAGCAAGATGCATCTCGATATCATACAACCAAAACAAGCATGAAATGGTTACAGGACCACCATATTAATGTTCTTCCTTGGCCAGGGAACAGTCCGGACTTGAATCCTATCGAAAATCTCTGATCAAAGCTGTTCTCATCGCAACCCCAGTAATAAAAAAGAATTATTTGAAGCAATTATTCAAAGCATGGTTTCATGTCAGCACACCTGAAGAATTGCGAAATTTGATGGACTTTATGCCACGAAAAATTGAGGAAATTATTAAACTAAAAGGATTTCCAACAAAATATCAAAAATAAATGTAAATTTTAAATACGAGGGTCAGTCAAAAAGTTAGTTGCACTCCTTCGTAAAAACTCTTGGTAAAAGGATATTTTGTTGAAACTTTGTGGCAACATTGCAGACATTTATCTGCAGCGCATGACGTAACGGCTTTGACGTGGCACTTTTAGTTTGCTTACTAATCAGTCGTGAACACGTCTCGGCCGCTGCAGGTAACGTCCAAATTAGAAGTGCACGCAGTGATTCGTTGTTTGTGGCCAAAAATATGTAACTGCACTAAAATTTATCGGCCAGGTAAACTTTCGAAAGTCATTGTGCTCCTGCATGACAATGCGAGACCGCATGCGGCAAAATGACCGAGTGATCTTCTGAGGAAGTTTAAGTGGGAAGTGTGAGATCACCCCTTTATAGCCCAGATTTTGCACTTTGTGAC
The DNA here is from genome assembly GCA_951213105.1 of Amaurobius ferox. Taxonomy (NCBI): domain Eukaryota; kingdom Metazoa; phylum Arthropoda; class Arachnida; order Araneae; family Amaurobiidae; genus Amaurobius; species Amaurobius ferox. The sequence continues at coordinate 2,590,282 of OX578152.1, read as the reverse complement.
TTTCATGTTTTCTGGCCCATGAAAGAACTTTCAAAACGACGATATCACTCGGAGGACAAGGTGAAAGCTGTAACCCAACAATGGTTATCGGACGTTGGACGGGAATTCTTCACAGAAGGCATAGAAAACTTGTGCCACGCCCCGACAAATGTTTAAATAAAGGAGGTGATTACGTAGAAAAGTAGCTTTTGTATGGAACTTTAGTGTACAAATAAAATTATTGTAAAATTTCGATCCTGTCTTGTTTTCTCAAGCAGTAAAGCTAACTTTTTGACTGACCTACGTACTCAAGATAATTAACAAATAACGTCTGTTTTGTTAAGAAATATATGTCGTTGTTTTATTCAGCACTTTTATTATTTGTTCAAAAAAATATTGTTAATAAATACAAAATATAACAGTATAATGTGTTGTTACTTGAATTAGCTAAAATAATTACAGTAAAACATTAACATTATTTTAAAATGGATAAATGAATATCCCATACAAGCAATTTATATAAAGTGTCTGTCCACACTTAAGTCCACTACTGTATTTACATTGTACGTATATCTCCCCTTATTCCGAAGCCACTACTGAACCTAAAACCTTGTGAAGGTTTTTTATGTAGCTAACAATCTGCGAAAGTGCAAGAAACTTTCGAAAACTCGAAAAATTTAATAGATTTTTAAGTATTGTATAAAAATACCTCCTAACAGTGGAAAAAATTAGACCTATTTTAAAAAGCAATATTCTCCCCTCAGTTTTAGACGTACGATTATCAATAATTTCTGGCGAAAAATCTACCCATTTTAAGCTAACCTCACATAAGCGCCCATAGGGGAGAACAATAGGAGGCACTTGTTGCCCCTAGAGGGGATCAAGATCAGAAAGACGGGCATCAAGCCAGCTCATGTTGTATGTATTGTCCTTGAGTGTGTCCCCTAGAAAAAGTTTTATGGGCCCCATGTCTCTCCACTTTTAATTTTTGAACTGCGATCTCGCTTTATCTGAACGAAAGCTAAATGTTTGAAAAAAGAAACTAAAGAGCCGAAAATTAATAATCCATAGTTTTTTCCATGCAGATTTTTAAAAATTGAAAATATCTATATAGGACCACTAAAAGTCGTGAACATCGGAATTCACAATGTTAAAGATCGCAAACACCGGAGTGCACTATATTGAAGATCGCAAACATCGACGTGCACTATTTCAAATTGTCGGGAACACAGAATAGTTGGAAACTTGCGAGCAACAGATTATAAACCCGTATACTAGAATTATCTGCACCTTATTACATGCCAAGTATTAAATAAATGTTTTTCACGAAGAATAAAGGTATGCGAACTCGCTCAATTGACGAATGGAGGTTACCAAAATGTTTATTTCCTCCTGATCTCTATTTTCCTTTTACTCCTATTTCTATTCTAAATCAATGGTTTCCAACTTTTATACACCGAATACACCCTACCTGACTGCCCTTTCTGGTAGGTCGGACGGTCTGGGTCTCAACAACAACAACAACCCTACCTGACTGCCGATTTCTTTTAACTGTACGCTTTGATAATCCGCATTACTTTCAAATGTGCCCCCTAACTGTATATATCATTTAAACAGGTATACCCTTTCGCTGCCAAATCGTTTAGTAGCCATTCACGACCATATCTTTCGATTATACTGCCCTTCTGCGTCTTTGAAATTTATAATTGTTGCAATTGTTATGCATTTTATTTCCTATAATTTAGAGTTTTTCAGACAAATCAAGGATTTTATCAACTTTAAAAAAACGAAGCGAATGCCCAATAAATAAGTCATTACTTTGAAACAATTTCTTAGAACAAACAGATACAAGAAATATAAAGCTTTCAAAACTATCAATAAATTTGTATGCGTATACGAATTTGTGAAAAATTTCTGAGAAGCAAAATTAATTTCATAAACTTTTCACAAAAAATTATGAAAATAATACGTATAGCTAGTGATTGGAGCATAATTAATATAAACACTCTTCGTTAGAAATGGTAATTACGTAAACTATTGCCAAAGCAGCAGACTGCTTAAAAACTGTTATAAAGATATATGCTTTTCAAAATTTCGCTAAAGCACTGTTAATATAAGTTTCTGAAATTCAGCAACTGACGTAACTGAAACTTCCATTCAAATGCGAATTTGTATATGGAATATGTTTTGCAGATGTACGTTCGTGTCTTTCGAACACTAACTAACGAGTATCTAAATTTCATATACGAATTGGCGCCGAAAAATAATTTTCAGATACGAAATTTGGATGAAAAATTCCAATACAAAGATTTGGTAAATAATTCACTCGTTACATTTGGCTGTGAGGAATTCGTGTTAACGTTCTAAAGTGTGTGTTATTCGTTTTCTAATAGAGAATTACATAAGAAATGATCATTTACGCAACATTATTGAAAGTTCTGATTTCTTAATGATTTTTTTCAAATTTCATTCGACAATTTGTCGGTCTTTCGCACATACGATTAGGCTTAAAATAAATAGGGTTCCAGTACTCACTGATTGCAATTTTGGTACTAAATTTCGTTCTAAACGCTCCAACTATTTGTGAGATGTCGTCTCCACAGACTCATGGACACACACACACATAGACGCAGACATCACCTCATAAGTATCAATTCGAGTTCAGGGATGCTTGAAATGTGCTCTTTCGTTGAAAACTCTTTCGAATTTTCGACTCCATCACAATACTTTCCTTATATATTATACTATATATCTGTACCAAATTTTGTTCAAACGCTTCATTAGTTCTTGAGATATCCTTTACACACTCACGAACACATATATACACATAAACACTCATACACACACACATATATACACATAACACAGATATACACATGCACATACACACATACACACACTAACATACACTAATACGCACATATAGATTAATACACACACATACAAACACGCACACATACACACGCACACACATGCATACATACAGATATACACACACACATACAGCTATCATCTCAAAAACATTCGATTTGAGTTCATGGATGCTTGAAACGTGTTCTTTCGTCGAAAACTCTAACTCGAATTTTTAACCACCCCCACCCCGACACATCTTTCCCTATATGCATTATACTATGTATATAGGGAAGTAAAAAGTGACACTGGCTCCAATCCGATGGAACCGAAATAGTTTTACGTGAATTACGTCTTGTAAAATAAAACTCCAAGGTAGTTCCATTAGTTTATTCATTATTTTCAGTCCCATTTGTTCCATTAACAGCAGACAATAGAGACCTATGGTAACTATTGTGGCATACAAAATTATAAAATCAAATTAATCTAATAAGTTTCCAGTGAATATCAAGTCTATACAAGACTGACAACGCGCTGTACATTTTACAGGATCTTATAACCTCCATATTTCAAAAACTAAAACATAATCCAAAATCCAATTATATATTCCTGTAGGACTTTCAAGGGGATACAAATTATTCCTTTACTGATTCTAGTTAACGCTTTTAGTTTTCGAGCTATAAACATTACAGGCTTGTAAAACGCAAAATTTTCAATATTCTTTATCCTCTCAAGACGATTCATTGATCGAAATCTATAAGAACTTCATAAAACACATTATGGATCAATAGAAACTGGATTTTCTACTAAACATTTTGTCACTTAATATTTATATCTATCTTTTTATCTATTACTTTCCCTATATATATAGTATAATGCATAGAGGAAGTATTGTGACGAGGTCGAAAATATGAATTCGAGTTTTCATCGAAAGAGCACGTTTAAAGCATCCATGAAATCGTATAGAACGCTTTTAAAGTGATGTCTGTGTGTATGTGTGTGTATGGGTGTGTGTTCGTGAGTCTGTGGATGTAATATCTCACGAACGGATGGAGCGTTTCGAACGAAATTTTGTACAAATATACAATCCGTGAATACTCGAACACTTTGATTTCAAAAAGCAATCGACTGTTCGAAAAATACCCAAATTTTTGAATGAAATTTTGAAAAAAATCATCAAAATATTAGAACCTTCAATAATGTTACATAAATAATTATCTCTTATGTAATATTTCATTGGAAAACAAAAAACACACACACTAGAACGCTAGCATAAACAATTCTCGAAATATTGCATATTTTTCAAATAAATATATAAAAAAAATCGCATAAAATTAAAAAAAGTATTAACTATTGTTAAATATATTTACTTTTTATATATAATATGAGATAAATTTGTTAACATCATTCTCGTAGATCTCGATCATTCCATTCACGAGGGAAGATACTTTGAGTAACAGTTTTGTAGTTTAACGCCAAACAATGAGTAGTCATTTATATACAAGGAAAGCTCTTCTCGCCTGTAACGCTTGATAAATTTGGCAAGTAATGTAGCTAATTATCGCCGATTTGGCAATATTTCGCCCCAGATTGAAGAAAATAATGTTCAAAATTGCAAAAATGATGCCAACTTAAGGAAAATAACGCCAAATTTATGAATTAAGTATTAAAATGTTTTAATATATGGACTATATCGCTTATTGTGATTGCAATCAATGATAATTGCCAATTTTAGAGTTGCACGAAATATAAGTTAATTGTATATTCCGAAATAGTTTTACATGTTTCATCCAAAAATACGCTAAATGAACCAACGCTAATAACATTGTGACATGAATCTTATACATCAATGTTTTTCACTGTAAAAGAAGTAAATTCTTTGCATTATATAGGGTAAGTTGTTTGCAGCCCACATCAGATATTTTTACTTTCCTTATATACATATTATAATGTACAAAGAAAGTATTGGGCCGGGGTCCAAAATTCGAATTCGGGTTTTCGACGGGAGAGCACATTTCCAGCATCTCTGAACACGAATTGAACGTTTTGGAGGTGATGGCTGTGTGTGTGTGTGTGTGTGTGTGTGTGTGTGTGTGTGTGTGTCAGTGAGTCTATGAAGACAATACCTCACGAACGAATGAACCGACTCGAACAAAATTTGGTACAAAAATTACAATCAGTGAATACGGAAAGCCTATTGTTTTTAAACGCAATCGAATGTGCAGGCCTCCACCCAAAATTTTAAATGACATTTTGAAAAAATCATCAAAAACCAAAACCATTAATAAAGTTACGTAAATACTCATTTCTTATGTAATGATTCATTAGAAAACTATTGACACAATCTTACGCTAGCATGAACCGTTCTCAAGATATTGCATTTTTTTACTATTTATATCTATCGCATCATTTAGAAGATATTTCAAGTAAAAGTGAGCAAAGTGGAACAAAAACTCGCTCGGATAAAAACTCAAAACATAAAATTATTAAATTTATTTTTGCATATTCATAAATGGTGCCCCATTTCCAACAAGATAAGTATAAATTGTTTACATTTTTACTTTCCCTGCAATACATGTTAATGTATAGGGAAAGTATTGGAATCATGCCGAAAATCGCAACTCGAGTTTTCGACGCATCTACACGTTTCGAGACCTCTAGAATACGAAAAAACCATTTCTAGCGTGACGTCTGTGTGTGTGTCTGTCTGTCTGTGTGTCTGTGTGTCTGTCTGTGTGTCTGTCTGTCTGTGCAGATTTTGTATCCACTCTAACTAAAAAACTAATGGACCGAATTTCACAAAATTTAGTAGGCAAGTCACTTGTCGGCGAGTCTGGTGCTGATTAGTTTTGGGTACGATTCGGGATAAAATAACTCGCCTTTTTTTTGCGAAATGGTCCGCAAAAGCTTGTATCCACTCTAGCTGAAAAACTAATGGACCGCATTTCACAAAATTCGGTAGATGAGTCACGTATAGGTCACCCTGGTGCTGATTAGATTTTGGTATGATTTGGAAAAAAATAACCTGCCTTTTTTTGCAAAATGGCCCGCAAAAATCGTCAAAATCTAAGTTAGAGAACTACGTATACTCAAATATATCCATTAAATGCTCGTTTAATACGTAATTTTTAGCGATGAAAAGAATAAGACCAACCCCATTACATTTGGACTAGCCGTTCTCGAGATATTTTAGTTTTTCGTATTTTCTCCACGCCACCTTTGAAAATAAGTTTGGTTACCGAATGAGAACGAAAATTGAATTAAAAATGAAATAAATTTAATTAAAATAAAGAGAAAGTAAATATAAGTCTGCAGGGAAAGTCATGTGCTGCCCACATCAGATTTTTATTTTCCCTGCAATACATGGTAATGTATAGGGAAAGTATTGGAATCATGTCGAAAATCGCAACTCGAGTTTTCGACGGATCTACACGTTTCAAGACCTCTAGAATACGAAAAAACCATTTATAGCGTGACGTCTGTGTGTGTGTCTGTGTGTCTGTCTGTGCAGATTTTGTATCCACTCTAACTAAAAAACTAATTGACCGAATTTCATAAAATTTGGTAGGAAAGTCACTTGTACACGAATCTCGTGCTGATTAGTTTTGGGTATGACTCGGGTTAAAAGAAGCCGCCTTTTTTTGCGAAATGGCCCGCAAAAGCTTGTATCCACTCTAACTGAAAAACTAATGGACCGAATTTCACAAAATTTGGTAGATAAGTCGCTTGTTGGCCATCCTGGTGCTGATTAGATTTTTGTATAATTCGGAAAAAAATAACCTGCCTTTTTTTGCAAAATGGCCCGCAAAAATCATCAAAATCTAAACTTAAGAACTACGTATGTTCAAATATAGCCATTAAATGCTTGTTTAATACATAATTTTTAGCGAAAAAAAGAATAAGATGAACCCCATTACACTAGGACTAGCCGTTCTCGAGATATTTTAGTTTTTCGTATTTTTCCTACACCATTTTTGAAAATAATTCCAGTTTTCAAATGAGAACGAAAATTGAATTAAAAGTGAATTAAATTTAATTTAAATAAATAGAACGTGAATATAAGTTTGCAGGGAAAGTCATGTGCTGCCCACATCAGATTTTTATCTATTAAGTTGAGAGATATAAGCTTTAACGTACTAAGAGTGGTAGCACGTCATAATTATAAATCGATTAAGCAAAAAATTGGGACAAATCCTTAAATTTTAAAAATTCATTTAATAATCTTCCATTAGATGTATACATAAAAGCCAGAGCGCTTTCGGGTATCTTTATACCCATAAAGATACCCGAACGCTCTCTGGCTTTTATTTATGTATACGTCTAATGGGGAATTATTAAATGACTTTTTAAAAATCTAAGGATTTGTCGTTAATTTTTTGTTTTTAAGCTTTAAAATGTTTACATTTTCCGTAACGTTCCGGTTTCAGCCGGCCACCGTGACCGTTGACGTCATTCACGTCACAAAATTACTGTCAGGAATACTCCGGTGGTCAAAGGCCTCTAGCTGCTGCGCTAAAGAAAAACACATTTTCGTTTTCTTAAAGAACGGCCCAAAACTTTCAAAATATTCCGGAATATATATCCCGTAAATACAAAATGGAGCTGCATCGAAAACACGTCATATTGACGTCACAGAAATGTATCATCAGGAGCGTTCTCTCCAGAAGCTCAGGAACAACAATAGTCGATCCATCAAGTCATCTCGAGAAACTTATTCCAGTTACGCAAATCGAAATCACTTTACGAAGATGGGGACCATTTATTTCATTTCTGTGGGGCTCGTTACTTCTGGTTGGGCGCGCATTGTTGCAGACGAATCCTGGAGTTTGCCTCTCTCGGTAGCGGAAGGGATAGAAAATAATCCATGAGAAATTTTACGCCTCGTTTGTTCGAAAGATACATAAAGAACGCGAATTGGAAGTGAATCTTTATGTTTTGGAACAGCTGCAATGTTGTTTTCGCGCGCTTACAAGAAGAATCTTCTTTTAAATTTATTCCTCGTATTGGCGCTATTCTTAACATGTAGATCTTGCTTCGAGATTACCGGTAGAGGGCTGAAAACTGACCAATAATTGTACCCATTCACAAATATTAATATCTTTATTGTACATTTAGGTTTTTGATAGATTTTTCGTGTTTATTTCGGTCTTTTGTTTTAGTTGGGTGGGTTCTTCTTCTTTCATTTTGGCAATCGGTTCAAAATAGATTATGTTGAACACTCTTTTGATTTTCTAATTTGTCCTCCCCTTTTTCTTTTGGTTTTGAGTGAGGTTTTGCTTGTTGGTTTGTTATAGTTTGGGATTCGTTTTCGGAGAATTAGTTTTTGAATTTGGTTAGTATGGAGAGGTTTATTATACATTTCCTTTAATTTGCGCTTGTTTTAGGGGATCAATTTCTAATTTTGGTTTAGTATATAGTTGTATTGATATTTAATTTGAATTTAAATATTAAGCTTGCTTATGATGGTTGGGACGACCATTGTGGGTACTAATACCTCCTGTGGACAATGGCCGTCTTTGTTTTGTTTTTATAACTAAGGGAATTTGACTTTTCCTTATGTTTTTGGTTATTAGTATTTTTGGTTAAATTAGGCTGTCCCCTTTCTTAGTCGTAATTTTAGTCAACTACTTTTGTTAAGTGAAAATCTTAATTGTTATTAGTATTATATAATGTAAATGTTTGAAATATTTACCCGCATATGTAGCGAATGTACCTGTTCTCACTCTTTTGTTAATTTGTAAATTTTGGTTAATATAATAAGTGATCTGTGGATGTTGGTGTATCTCCGTTCGGTGGTGACGCTGGTTGTTTGATTTGTTCCTTTGTGGACGGGTCTCTGGTTTGCTGGGTGGAGGTTTCGATTGTCCTCGTCGGCGTTAGCCTCCGGGACTGATTACGGTAGGTCTCCCCTGATGGGCGTTGGTCCACTATCCTCTTGGTGTCCCGGGTCGTTCGTACTCTGTGTGGCGATTTCTCTGTCTGGTGGGTTCGGTTGGCCCGTTGATCAGTTTCGGGTTGTCGGTCAAATATTTTCCCCGCCGGGGATCCAAGGTCTCTATACTTTCGGATGAGTCCCCTCCGTCTAGGTTTACAATTTACAACAGTTTACAATATCTTTATTGTCCTGTCGCACATTAAGCTGCTCTAAGTCTTCTGGCGAGCAGTGCGGCCTGGGTCATGTAATATCTTTATTGTTTACTCGGACGACCCAAGTTCGATTTCCGGCTCATCCCAAGCTGTCTCCGTGTTCACGCAGAGTACGGGCACCTTAAATATGTGAGTTTGTACGTTCTTCCAAGAGGTTGGTGATACGGAAAGGAGGGTGCGAATTAAGAGTGACTATATAAAGAAATTTTTATCAAATTCATAGCACTTGCCTCTCATAAGCAGGCCATATGGATGCCGTTCCCACTAGGTTCCGGTATAAATTGGTTGGAACTGTCCCGGCCGTCCAAACAGATACCTTAGGTCGAAGAAGAATATCTTTATTGGCAATATCTATATAATATGCACTGACTGATCGGCAGTGTGATTGAGGGGAATGATGTATCAAAATCATGGAGCATTTCTACTATAGCTAGAATCTCAGCTTCGAAACCAAGAAATAAAAAGCTCTAAAATTTCAAAAATTCGAAAGGGGTGCCTGTACAAAATAATAATAAAAAAACTCAACTACTTTGCTTAATTATCGATCATTCCCACTCTAGTTAGAGTCTTGATTTTGGTCTCAATCAATCCGTCTCTGCTTTCACGTCAATGAAAAAAAAAGTCTAATATTTCGAAAATTCGTATGAGAGGTGACGATGCAAAGGAATCATTAAAAAATTCAAAAACACTTTTCAAAAAGATCGAGTCTTTCCACTCGAACCAGAATCTCAGTTTTCAGCTGATTTGATCCGTCTCAGCTTCCAAATCAACAAATAAATCAAAAATGTTGAGCATTCGAATTAAGGGTGACTATATAAAGAATTTTTTTCTAATTTACAGCACTTGCCTCTCATAAGCAGTAAATACACAATTTCATATCCTTTCACTCCGAGAGTCACATTTAGTAACTATTAGCCATTGAGAACGCACCAAGCGTGAGTGAAGTAGTTAGGATCAAATATATTTCTAATACACTGAAATTAAAATAGTTTTGCAATAAAAATACTGGTTAAACTGTCAATACCAAAAGCTAGACTGGCGAAAGCTCAGCGGCAGAATTTACCATTATTGCCTCCAGCAGGCAGTTTTGCATCTTATCTAAAACACATTTCCTCCAACCAATTTCGATGCATTCTGTGTGCACCCAACTTAAATGTTGCATAAAAGTTATCTCATGACATTTTATTGCTAGGTTTATTTACGTACTTTAATTGCATAACTTACTTTACTTTAATCTTCAAAATTGATACATTCAGTGTGCATCTAACTTAAATGTTACATAAAAGTTCTCTCGTGACATTTTATTGCTAGGTTTATTTACGTACTCTAATTGTACAACTTACTTTACTTTAATCTTCAAAATTGATGAATTCTGTGTGCACCCAACTTAAATGTTACATAAAAGTTCTCTCGTGACATTTTATTGCTAGGTTTATTTACGTACTGTGATTGTATAACTTACTTATTTTACGTTAATCTTCAAAATTGGTGCATTCTGTGTGCATCCAACTTTAATGTTACATAAAAGTTATGACATTTTATTGCTAGGTTTATTTACGTACTTTAATTGCATAACTTACTTTACTTTAATCTTCAAAATTGATACATTCTGTGTGCATCTAACTTAAATGTTACATAAAAGTTCTCTCGTGACATTTTATTGCTAGGTTTATTTACGTACTTTAATTGTACAACTTACTTTACTTTAATCTTCAAAATTGATGAATTCTGTGTGCACCCAACTTAAATGTTACATAAAAGTTCTCTCGTGACATTTTATTGCTAGGTTTATTTACGTACTGTGATTGTATAACTTACTTACTTTACGTTAATCTTCAAAATTGGTGCATTCTGTGTGCATCCAACTTTAATGTTACATAAAAGTTATGACATTTTATTGCTAGGTTTATTTACGTACTTTAATTGCATAACTTACTTTACTTTAGTCTTCAAAATTGGTGCATTCTGTGTGCATCCAACTTTAATGTTACATAAAAGTTACGACATTTTATTGCTAGGTTTATTTACGTACTTTAATTGCATAACTTACTTTACTTTAATCTTCAAAATTGGTGCATTCTGTGTGCATCCAACTTTAATGTTACATAAAAGTTATGACATTTTATTGCTAGGTTTATTTACGTACTTTAATTGCATAACTTACTTTACTTTAATCTTCAAAATTGATGCATTCTGTGTGCACCCAACTTAAATGTTACATAAAAGTTATCTCATGACATTTTATTTCTAAATATATTTACGTACTTTAAATATATAACTTACTTACTTCACTTTAATTTTCAAAGTTTGGGTGGTAAGCAAATGTTCCATCCATGTTTTCACCAAACATTTTCCCCGAAACATCTATTTCTTATGATCGGCTATAGTTAGAAATTAGATGGTGATTGATATGAATTCAGTATCAAACCCAAAGGGGTTAGAGGAGTCCACTAAGTATTTACACTTCCTGTTATTTTTCCACCTCCAGTTCAAAAACTTTCCTTGAATCATCTATTTCACAAGATCGTTTACAGATATAGAATAGATGATAATTGATATGGATTGAACAACAAATTCTGGTGAGTTTAGGAAGGCTCACTAGGGGTTTTCACTTTCACTTCTTTTTTCCACTTCCGGATCAAATTTTTCCTTAAATCATCTATTTCACAAAATCAGCTATATGCAAAGATGATGATTAATACGGGTTAAGCATTCCATTCTAAGGGGATGGGGGACTTTCTAAGGATTTCCACTTTTTTCTTGAAACATTCATTTCACAGAATTAGCTATAGATATATCATAGATGATGACTGATATGGATTCAGCATCCTACTCCATGGGGTTAAGAAGCTCACTAAAGATTTCTGCTTCCGGTTCTGAAGATGTCACTGGAAAATTTGGTTGCTTTTGCGAAATGAATGTGCGAAAGATTATAAAAACATGAAACAATTCCATTGAAATGCTGTGTACACACCACTTACCACGAAGGGATCCTACATAAAAATCTTATTAAATGAAGTTAATTCACGTACTTTATTCTTAAAAGTATATTAGTTTAACCATGATTGTTAATATTCGTATTCCTTTAGTCGCGGAGTACTAGAGCTTCACCTGAGCAAGGGCTTTGATGACCTGGGCGCCCCCAAATGGCAGCTAGTACTGTGTGTCTTCTTTGTCTTCCTCATCTTATATTTTGCACTTTTCAAAGGAGTCAAGTCATCGGGAAAGGTAAGCCATGGCCACTAAAATATTGGGAAGCACTGATTAGTTTATTTCTTTAGTTAAAAATTCCTTTAGAAATTAAACTGATACAAATACCATTTTTATGCACGATTTATGATGGCATGTGTCTTAAATTCAACATCATCAATCAAATATCTCTCTGTATTAAAAAAAGTAGCTGACGCCGCCGTTTGAGAAATTTCTCGTTCCTCGAATTTCTCTGTTTCATATAACATTAAAAAAATATATAATTTGGTACACTTGTAGAGAAAGGTTTGGGGAACACGAGGAAGTAACCCGATTTTCGATATATATTGAAGTTTAAGAAATATTTAATGTGCAAAATACTTGAGCTGTGAGTTCGAGCTCTGGATAAACTATCAATAGCAAGACAACGAATACTTGAAGGCTGATACCTACATAGTTGAATTTTTGCAGGACAGAAAGCCCTTTTTACTTTCACTGCAATACATGGTAATGTATAGGGAAAGTATTGGCATCATGCCGAAAATCGCAACTCGAGTTTTAGACGGATCTACGCGTTTCGAGACCTCTAGAGTACGAAAAAATCATTTTCAGCGTGACGTCTGTGTGTGTGTCTGAGTGTGTCTGTCTATGTGTCTGTCTGTGTGTCTGTTTGTCTCTCTGTGTAAATTTTGTATTCACTCTAACTAAAAAACAAATGGACCGAATTTCATAAAATTTGGTAGGTAAGTCACGTGTGAGCGAATCTGGTGTTGATTAGTTTCGGGTACGATTCGGGATAAAAGAACCCGCCTTTTTTGCGATATGGCCCTCAAAAATTGCCTGTATTCACTCTAGCTGAAAATCTAATGAACCGAATTTCACAAAATTCAATAGATAAGTCGCTTTAGGTCACCCTGGTGCTGATTAGATTTTGTTATGATTCGGCAAAAAATAACCTGCCTTTTTTTGCGAAAAATAAAAACTACATATGCTGAAATATATCCATTAAATACTTGTTTTATACGTAATTTTTAACAATGAAAAGAATAAGATCAACCCCATTACAATAGGGCTAGTCGTTCTCGAGATATTTTAGTTTTTTCGCATTTACAATGCGCCACCGTTGAAAACATCTGATGTGGGCAGCACATGACTTTCCCTGCAGACTTATATCCACGTTCTCTTTATTTTAATTAAATTTAATTAAATTTTAATTCAATCTTCGTTCTCATTTGGTAACTGGACTTATTTTCAATGGTGGCGTAGAGAAAATACGAAAAACTAAAATATCTCGAGAACGGCAATTCCTAGTGTAAAGGGGTTGGTCTTATTCCTTTCTTCGTTAAAAATTACGTATAAAACAAGCATTTAATGGATATATTTGACCATATGTAGTTTATTTTGACGATTTTTGTGGGCCATTTTGCAAAAAAAGGCAGGTCATTTTTTTCCGTATCGTACCAACATCTTATCAACGCCAGGGTTACCCACAAGCAAATTATTTACCGAATTTTGTGAAATTCGGTCCATTATTTTTTCAGCTAACGGAGATACAGGCAATTTTTGAGAGCCATTTCGCAAAAAAAAGCGGGTTCTTTTATGCCAAATCGTACCAAAAACTAATCAGCACCAGGGTCACAACCAAGTGACTTGCCTACCAAATTTTATGAAATTCGGTCCATTAGTTTTTTAGTTAGTGTGGGTACATGCATTGCACAGACAGACAGACAGACACACACACACACACACAGTAGTCACGCTAAAATAGTTTTTCGTATTATAGAGGTCTCGAAACGTGTAGATCCGTCGAAAACTCGAGTTGTGATTTTCGGATTTTCGACATGATTCCAATACTTTCCCTATACATTACCATGTATAGGGAAATTTCGCATTTTTGCTATGCCGAGTTTGAGTCCATTATTTAGTTGTGTTATTTGGTGCAATAAAACTAACTTTACGAATTATTAATGAAATAAAGAGACAATGAATTCCAGTCTTCAGGGAAAATCATGTGCTGCTCAAATCAGATTCTTACTTTCCCTGCAATACATGGTAATGTATAAGGAAAGTATTGGAATCATGCGGAAAATCGCAACTCGAGTTTTCGTCGAATCTACACATTTTGAGACTTCTAGAATACAAAAATACTATTTTTTGCGTGACGTCTGTGTGTCTGTCTGTATGTCTGTTTATCTGTGTGTCTGTCTGTGCAATGTATGTATCCACTCTAACTCAAAAACTAATGGATCGAATTTCATAGAATTTGGTAGGTAAGTCACTTGGGTGTACCACTGGTGCTGATTAGTTTATGGTACGATTCGGAAAAACAGAACTCCCCTTTATTACGAAATGGCCCGCAAAATTCTCATGTATCCATCAAAATTTGAAAGATAAGTTAGCTGTGGGATACTCTGGTGCTGATTAGATATTGGCACGATTCAGTAATGAACAACCTGCCTTGTTTTACCAAATCGCCCGCAAAAATCGCTTAAATCTAAAAGGCTATACGTGTGTTCAAATGTATCAATTAAATGCTAGTTTTATAAGTAAGTTTTGACGAGGAAAAGAATAAGAACAACTCTTTGTTACTCTAGGACTAACCGTTCTCGAGACATTTGAGATTTTTCGCACTTTGGTTATGCCGCCTTTGGAAAAATGTCCAGTTACCAAATAAAAACAGAAATTGAATTGGTTGGCGAAGCGTAGCGAGCAGGGAGTATAGAACTTCCTAGTGATTGTAAAATTTAAGTTAATGCTACGTTGATTGATTGCAAAATTGAAGATAAAAATGCTACGTTGGTTGATTGTAAAATTGAAGTTAAAAATACTATATTGGTTGATCGTAAAATTGAAATTAAAAATGCTACGTTGGTTGATTGTAAAATTGAAGTTCAAAATCTGATGTGGACAGCACATGACTTACCCTGCACACTTATATTCACGTTCTCTTTATTTTAATAATATTTAATTCACTTTTAATTCAATTTTCATTCTCATTTGATAACTTGACTTCTTTTCAAAGATGGTGTAGAGAAAATATGAAAAAACTAAAATATCTCGAGAACGGCTAGTCCTAGTATAATGCGGTTGGTCTTATTGTTTTCTTCGTTAAAAATTACGTATTAAACAAGCATTTTATGGATATATTTGAGCATACGTAGTTTTTTAGTTTAGCTTTCGGCGATTTTTGCGGGCCATTTTGTAAAAAAAAGCAGGTTATTTTTTTTAATCATACCAAAATCTAATCAGCACCAGTGTGTCCCACAAGTGACTTACCGAATTTTGTGAAATTCGGTCCAGTAGTTTTTCAGTTAGAGTGGATACAAGCTTTTGCGGGCCATTTCGTAAAAGAGGCGGGTTCTTTTATCCCGAATCGTACCCAAAATTAATTAGCATCATACTCGCCCACACGTGAGCTACCTACCAAATTTTATGAAATTCGGTCCATTAGTTTTTGAGTTAGAATGGATACAAAATCTGCAAACACAGACAGACGACACGCTAAAAATAGTTGTTTCGTATTCTAGAAGTCTCGAAACGTGTAGATCCGTCGAAAACTCGAGTTGCGATTTTCGGATTTTCGACATGATACCAATACTTTCCCTATACATTACCATGTATTGAAGGGAAAGTAAAAATGCTACGTTGGTTGATTGTAAAATTGAAATTAAAAATGTTACGTTGGTTGATTGCAAAATTAAAGTTAAAGATGCTACGTTGGTTGATTGTAAAATTGAAGTTAAAAATGCTACGTTGTTTGAGTAAGAGAGGATTTATTGACGGATAACCTCAAAGAATTTTAGAAGTTCATGATTGGCTAATCTGATGCCACAATTGAAAGGGAAGGCGCATTCACCATGTAAGTTCAAAATGTCAAGTTTTCAATACAGCCAAAAATATGAATAGAAAATTATTGAGTTATACTTAATTAAAATTACAATATAAGCAGTAAATCCGATGAAAAAACGTGTAAACGAAAGCAAAGTTTTTTAGCTTCACAAAAGTATCAACCATGAAAATAGTTGAGATGTAGAACTATTGCCAAATTTGTCAAACTTCCTGAACGAAAAATATAGAGAGAAAATGTAATTGGTTGTACATATTTCATAATAAACTGGGCAAATTTACCTAATAACGATATATAGAATTACAATATATACGCAATTTTAGTTTTATCATCCCAATTCCTTTTAGTTCACCTAAGTTCATTGCAGCAAGAAACTGCTTTGAATAAAAGAGGTAAAATTGCCTAGTTTTTTCCGCAAATGCTTCCAAAAACTTTTCCTCTCTATACTTTTCACTCATGAAAGTTATTATCCTTAGCAATGTTTCTTCATTTCAATCATTTCTATGGCTGACACTTTTACAAAGCTGATAAAATTGTCCTTTTTTTCGGATATCGGTCCATTATGTTGATTTTAATATAGACACAAAATTAGCCATATTTATCCAATTCATTACATCAGTAAGCGGTTGCCAAATTTAAAAATAATCTCAAAAAAAAAAAAAAATAACTTGCTAACACTAACTTAAAAATATGCATGCATATTTTCTTTATTCTAACATTGATTGTGCAACAAGTGTACTTAACAAATACATAGTATATGAATATCTAAGAAACTCACATACCAGATATTTATAATTTGTTTATTTTGCAATTTTTACTTTCCCTGCAATACATGGTAATGTATAGGGAAAGTATTGGAATCATGCCGAAAATCGCAACTCGAGTTTTCGACGGATCTACACGTTTCGAGACCTCTAGAATACGAAAATACCATTTTTAACGTGACGTCTGTGTGTATGTCTGTGTGTCTGTCTGTCTGTGTGTCTGTGTGTCTGTCTGTCTGTGTGTCTGTGTGTCTGTCTGTCTGTGCAGATTTTGTATCCACTCTAACTAAAAAACTAATGGACTGAATTTCACAAAATTTTGTAGGTAAGTCACTTGTGGGCGGGGCTGGTGCTGATTAGTTTTGGGTACGATTCGGAATAAAAGAATCCGCCTTTTTAGTGAAATGGCCCGCAAAAGCTTGTATCCACTGTAGCTGAAAAACTAATGGACCGAATTTCACAAAATTCGGTAGATGAGTCACGTATTTGTCACCCTGGTGCTGATTAGATTTCAGTACGATTCAGAAAAAAATAACCTGCCTTTTATTGCAAAATGGCACGCAAAAATTGCCAATATCTAAAATAAAAAACTGGGTATACTCAAATATATCCATTAAATGCTGATTTAATACGTAATTTTTAACGACGAAAAGAATAAGACCAACCCCATTACACTAGGACTAGCCGTTCTCGAGATATTTTAGTTTTTCGTACTTTCCCTACGCCACCTTTGAAAATAAGCCCGGTTACCGAATGAGAACGGAAATTGAATTAAAAGTGAAATAAATTTAATTAAAATATAGAGAACATTAATATAAGTCTGCAGGGCAAGTCATGTGCTGCCCACATCAGATTTTTACATTCCCTGCAATACATGGTAATGTATAGGGAAAGTATTGGAATCATGCCGAAAATCGCAAATCGAGTTTTCGACGGATCTATGCGTTTCGAGACCTCTAGAATACAAAAAAACTTTTTTTAGCGTGACGTCTGTGTGTGTGTCTGTCTGTATGTCTGTCTGTGTGTCCACTCTAACTAAAAATCTAATTTACCGAATTTCATAAAATTTGGTAGGTAAGTCACTTGTGGGCGAATCTGGTGCTAATTAGTTTAGGGTACGATTCGGGATAAAAGAACCCTCGTTTTTTTTGCGAAATGGCTCGCAAAAGCGTATCCACTCTAGCTGGAAAACGAATGGACGGAATTTCAGAAAATTCGGCAGATAAGTCGCTTGTGGGTTACCCTGGTGCTGATTAGATTTTGGTACGCAAATTGGTCAGCAAAAATTACCAAAATCTAAAATAAATAACTACGCATGCTCAAATATATCCATTACATGCTTGTTTTACACGTAATTTTTAGCGAAGAAAAGAATAAGACCAACCCCATTACACTAGGACTAGCCGTTCTCGGGATATTTAAGTTTTTTCATATTTTCTCTACTCCACCTTTGAAAATAAGTCCAGTTACCAAATGAAAACGAAAATTGATTTAAAGTGAATTAAATTGAATTAAAATAAAGAGAACGTGGATATAAATAAGTCTGCAGGGAGAGTCATGTGCTGCCTACATCAGATTTTTACTTTTCATTTTCTCAGGTGGTGTGGGTAACGGCTACTGCTCCTTACGTCATCTTGACTATCCTGCTATTCCGAGGCGCTTTTTTACCGGGCGCCGCTCAAGGTGTTATGTACTACTTGAACCCTGACGTGTCCAAGCTTTTAAATTCTCAGGTAAGTATTATTTTAGAACTATTAAATGTGTATATAAGATAAATATGCAGTTCCTTAGCGAGAGATGCATTCTTTATACACATCTGTGACTTTAAAATGTAGCTCATATAGCATCCAAAACCGGATGTTTTTATATCCTTTATTTTTATATTGTTAGTTATATCCTTCTTCATTAATATCTTATTCATTTTTGAATAGACTAATCAATTAATACTTCCTTTTAGTTGATTAAGTTACCTCAGTTTCTGATATCGGTTTTTCCTTCTTTATGTATTATACTCTTTTTTCTTTATTACCTAGTCTCAACCACTATTAATTTTATAGTAGTTTGATTGATGAAATTACTTTGCGAAACCGGTTTTCTTCCTTTTATTATTTTCTTCTTGATTCCCTTTCCCCTGCAATGTTTTATCTTTTTTTTTTCTTTTCAAGAATTTGTCTATTTTTCGTCCCTCTAAACTCATTCATTTTTTTACCAATAATTCAACAGGTTATATATTTTTTCTCTTTGTTTCATTTTAAATCTCATATCAATGCTTAAAATTTCATTCTTAAGATTTCAGAACCAGCTCCCCTCGTCTTCATGGTCGGGAAGGGGGGGGGGACTTTTTCGGCCAGTGTTACTATGTTTATTGTTGGGTTTCTTTTTTCGATGGCTGATACCACTCGCTAGCAATTTTCACTTGGAGTGTTCCAGCTCTGCTGGAATTGCTTTTCTCTATCTTGTCGCAGTTCGTTCTTAGAGATTGTTAAAGGCGCGTACTGCTCTTTTGGTCTGAAGAAGGGGTCTTATAACGCCCTCGAAACAATTATCGTCACCTAACTGACGAACGTCTGTTTTCTTTAAGGAAGTTTTGTAAGTTATTTTCTATCAAATGTGCTTCCGCAGAGTGTTCATATACACACAAACATGCTAAACAAAACTATTTTACGCGTTATAATTTGACAAACCTAAACTCACTTAGTCTTAACAAACTGAGCGCAAGACTTCCTTTTCATTTCCACGATTATTGTGATAGAAAATTTCCTTTTGCTGGATCCTTCCGCGTTACAGGCTCTTCAAGCTCAGGTGGTATTGGCAGTAACGGTGCGATGATAAAAATTGGTGCTGATGAGTGATGAAAAACTGTGCTGATGAGTGATTGGTGCTGATGAGTGATGAAAAACTGTGCTGATGAGTGATTGGTGCGGATGAGTGATGAAAAACTGTGCTGATGAGTGATTGGTGCGGATGAGTGATGAAAAACTGTGCTGATGAGTGATTGGTGCGGATGAGTGATGAAAAACTGTGCTGATGAGTGATTGGTGCGGATGAGTGCTGAAAAACTGTGCTGATGAGTGATTGATGCGGATGAGTGATGAAAAACTGTGCTGATCAGTGATTGGTGCGGATGAGTGATGAAAAACTGTGCTGATGAGTGATTGGTGCGGATGAGTGATGAAAAACTGTGCTGATGAGTGATTGGTGCGGATGAGTGATGAAAAACTGTGCTGATGAGTGATTGGTGCGGATGAGTGATGAAAAACTGTGCTGATGAGTGATTGGTGCGGATGAGTGATGAAAAACTGTGCTGATGAGTGATTGGTGCGGATGAGTGATGAAAAACTGTGCTGATGAGTGATTGGTGCGGATGAGGGATGAAAAACGGAGCTGATGAGTGATTGGTACTGATGAGGAATAGGTGCTAGTGAGGGATTGGTGCTGATAAGGGATAGGTGCTGGTGAGGGATTGGTGCTGATGAGGGGTGAAAAACGGTGCTGATGAGTGATAAAAAACGCAAAACTGGTTCGGCGATACTATAGTCACATCGGCGCTTCAGCACATTTTTAATCTACTGGAACGCCTTTATCCACGGGTTTTATGATGTTAATAATATCTATATAATAATAATCTAACGTATTTTTCTCTTTCCAAACACTCCATAAGCTCTCCCCCCCCCCCCCCCACATTGACCGAGAAAGCTGAATCTTTGAACATTTATAATGTCGACAACGAGACAGATTCTAACAGAACTGGATTTTCGATTTCTCCCCGGATGTAGACAAAAGGAAAAAGGTATTTGAAAAGCAATTCTAGTTAGACCATCCAGAATCCCCGTGGTGACCTAAAAGGCTGAATCTTCTCACATTTATATACACAACGAAATATAACCTAACTGAGATGGATTTTTGATTCACTTCCCAGAGGACGAAGAAAATATTTCTCAAACCCTCGAGAAACCTCCCTCCTCCACCACCCCCTTCTGATGACTTAGAAGACTAGATCTTAGAGGACTAGCACGGTTATAGTGCCGACCAACGGGACAGAGCCTAACGGAGCAGGATTTTCCATTTCCTCCCGGGGACGGAGACAATTGGGGAGTGAAAAAAATTTCCAGGCCCTCCAGAATTCCAGGGTGACCTAGAAGGCTAGACCTTTGCACATTTATAATGTCAGACACAGAAACAGAACCTAATGGAAACGAATTTTCAATTTCTCCTCCGAAAGCGAACAAAATGGGAGGGAGTCAAAAAAATTCCAAGCCCTCCAGAAACCCCACCCTTTATTGGCCTAGAAAATTGAAACTTTACATACTTATAGTATTTGACAAATATATTTAGAGAAAGGGTTGCTGAAAAAACTATCACAGCATGCATGCGTGATATACGTATCTAGTCCGATAACTAAATTATTCAAATCTTGTATTTAATGAAATTATACAAGATCTTAAGGAGACGGTAGACGTTGATATGAGCAAAAATCGACTAAAAAAAGTTTTAATATATAACATTATTTTACACATTTAACATTTGCTTATGGGCGGGACAGCGTCCACCTCAAACGAAGAACCTCCCAAAAAGACAGGTATTTGACATACCCTATCCCAAACAGTTCGATCCCCCTTTTTTCATGCATTGACTTCCATGGAAATCGTTGACAGAAACATTGCACCTGCTTGGGATAGGGTATGTCAAATACCTGTCTTTTTGGGAGGTTCTTCGTTTGGGATGGACGCTATCCCGCCCGTAAGCAAAAGGTTGAACGCATTTTTTTTTTCGAAACGGAATTTTCAAAGATTTTACATTTTTAAAATGCTCCGTGCGTCTTAATTTTTGTCTGAGGTGCATGAAATTTGGCAAGAAGACACCTCTCATACTTTTTAATGAAACTGGGTATGCATTTTATAATTAAACTTTATTATGGTAATTAAAAGTGAATAAGAACCTAATTAAATGATGAAAATTAAGTTTTAATGCAGAAAAATATTTTTTAAAAATTAACTTTCTAAGGGATTTAAAAATGAACACCCAAATTTGTTCATAATGTATTTTTGAGTGATCATAATGCAAAATTAATCAAAAATGTGAACAAATGGCACGCAAGGATCATTTTCAAATTTTCGTTAAAAACAATTAAATTAAAAAAAAAAATACAAAATTATAACAAAATTGAAAAAAAAAAATTAATGGTATTGTATATAGTAATGTTAAGCGGAATATTTATACAAATTTTCACGTTTCTAAGTCAATAATTAAAAAATCTGATGTGGGCAACACATGACTTTCCTTATATAATATAATGAATTCATTACTTTTACAGTAAAAAAAAAATCTGATGTGGGCAACACATGACTTTCCTTATATAATGTAATGAATTTACTACTTTTACAGTAAAACAATAGGTTTCTCTTATAGTAGATACTAATATTCTTTCCAAGATATTGAATTTTCGACAATTAGTCGTCATTTTCATTGATTTAGCATCATTTTTATCCATTTGGCGAGATTTTCATTAATTTGGCAACATTTCAAAAAGTCGCCAACTTGGCGACATTCCGCCAAATTCGTCGCCAAAATCTCGCCAAGCGTTATGCACTAAGAAAAAAGTTATTCTTACAGCAGATAAATGACTATTGGCGTTCAAATACAAAAGTATTATTCAAAGTATATTTTTTCATGAATGGAACGAGAATGATGTCACCCAATTTATTGCATGGTATTACATATGAAAAGTGATCATGTTTCCTAATAGGAATTTTTTTTATGTGACTTTTTCATAATTTTTTTGAAAAATGTGCAATATCTCGAGAACGGTTCATGTTAGCGTTCTAAAATTTATGTCAATCGTTTTCTAATAAAAAATTACATAAGAAATGTCTATTTGCGTAACTTTATTAGCGGTTTTAATTTTTTGACGATTTTTTCAAAATTTCATTCGAAAATTTAGGGGGGTTCAGAACATTCGATTACGTATAAAAACAATAGGCTTCCAGTGTTCACGGATTGTGATTTTTGTACCAAATTTGGTTCGAGCCGGTCCATTCGTTCGTCAGTTATCGTCTCCACAGGCTCACTGACACACACACACACACGCATACACACACACACACACACACACAGACATCACTTCAAAAATGTTTGATTCGTGATCAGGGATGGCTGAAACGTGCTCTCCCGTCGAAAACTCGAATTCGAATTTTCGACCCCGTCACAATACTTTCCTTATACATTATGTATATAAGGAAAGTAATAAAAAAAAGTCCAACGTCCACCGTCCCTTTAAATATGAGTTGATCACTAATAATTAGTATAATTCATAGAATTTTTATGTTTCCAGGTGTGGGTGGATGCGGCTGTTCAAGTGTTTTTCTCTGTGGGCGTTGGCTTTGGAGTGCATCTGACGTACGCATCGTACAACAATTTCCATAATAACTGCTACAGGTAAAATACCATGGATCTAACACATTCAAAACATATCTTTACAGAGTGAATCATATCTGATATTTGAATATAAGAGATCTATTTTAAATGCAATGCTTAATAGACTTGTCAAATATTTTGTTGTGGATCGGCTAGAACGAATTCTGACAGTTGTCGCAAGGCTAACTTCCTTAACACTAAATATATCATGACCGGCCAAATGACCGGTCATGATACATTTAGTGTTTAGCATAAACTTTTGATTAGAAAATTCGCCTATAATGTTATCGCTTTTTCTCACTTGACTACATGGCTTTTTCTATTAAATGTGTATAATCAATTTTTCAATATTTATTTTTCTCCTTCTTGTGTTTATATGATAAAGACACATAGCCTACCGTTATCTACCACGACCGGTCGTTTGACTGCGACAAAAATGTATTGTCTTATAAAGTTATCGGATCAGAAAATGGGATGTACATGCACATTCTACATATTTTCACCAGTTTCCTGCACATTTCTTCAAGGACTGTTGCGCAGTAAGTTCAATTTAAAATAATTGAGGATTAAAATTTCAATAAAGTACGTAAAATCTTAAGTTGCAAGAGAAGGTGACAAAAACTAAGTACTATTACTAATTAGTTTATATTTTGTTTTTACATCGTTACTCCATTTCTAATCTTCACCCTGTAAAAATATCGAAACGTTCAAGACACACCAAGTTCTTACTGCCAACGGCCCTACCGTGCTGAAAACACCGGTTCTCGTTAGATCACCGAAGTCAAGCAGCATTGGGCGCGGTTAGTACTTGGGTGGGTGACCACCTGGGAACACTGCGTGCTGTTGGCACATTTCGGGCGCGGTAGCCCGGTGATTTGCGAGCTGGATTTGCACACTGCCACAACTGCTGCCGTGTTCATGCGGAGTACGATCACGTTAAACATGTGGATCCATAAGTTCTTCCGAGAGGTTGGTGGCAGGGGAAGGAAGGTACGGTCCCTGTGGATGTCTCCCCCACTGGGTTCCCGTCTAAATTGGGTGGCACTTCCCGGCTGTCCAAACGGTTACCTTACACCTTTCTGATAGGTCGGGCGGTCTGGGTCTCAACAACAAGTTCTTAGAAGAAATAAATAACACAGACGAAGACCTTTTGGAAATGGATGTAGGTGAGCTATCTGAAAGGAGATATATTATTTAAAAATGATAATGATCTATTAGACACTGAGTGCGAGCCTACAGATACCGACGATAAAGACTAGAATATTGTGAGTATAATACGTAGAGGATGAAAAAGAATGAGATTGCTCTCAAATTCTGAGGATGGGAATGAAAAAATGAGCAGTATATTTCGATTGATGGCACTGTTTGAGAAGAAATGCAAATAGGTGCTACGTCTGGGAGAGCAGCACTTTATAATATTTTCAAGGGCGAATCAGGTGCAACTGGATATGCAAAATGTAATATTAAAAAGGGTAAAGTGAAGACTGTATTTTCGTTGATAATTGACCACCGTATTATGAAACATATAAGAACATGCACAATAGAAGAAGCAAATCAAGATTTAGGAACCGAATAGAGTCAATTACCTTAAAGTTACTTTGTTTAATATTTCCTTACTAAAATCAATATTACCTGCATTCAATCAGAAAAAATAAAGTTTTTATCTAAAAACCGATCATTTGACCTGTTACGGTACTAATATATATATATATATATATATATATATATATATATATATATATATAATATATATATATATATATATATATATATATATATATATATATATTGAGTGTCGGTACGTTTAATGTTAATGATCTCCAAATAGGTGCTTACATAGAAAACCAGGACCGTAACCCAAGCATGAGGTCAGAGGGGGGCTAAAATCTCTTTAGAGAGAGACTTTTCCTCTCGAATAAGAATATTTAATTTTCAATACTGACATCATGCTTTTTCTGTATCATCCAAATTTTGCATGAAAATTTGCTTTCTGTTATTTTTTACAACTTTTTATTGAACTTGATCTGGTGTTTGTTTGCCAGTGTGATTTGAATCTTTGAAGCCCTAACTAATCAGGTTCCATGCATTACGATAACTTTTGAGGTACATTTTAATTCTTTTCATTTTCAACCTTATCACTCAAACCCGTTCTTGACCTTTATTTAAAAGTCCAAATTTGGATGTGGTTATCTTTTGTAATATGTTTTAATGCTTTGTATTTTGAATCTTATCGAGCTAGATCGTCTTGGATTCACCATGGTAATGTACTTATTTTCAAGAATAATTCAAAATCCAGTGTAGCCAGAAGGTTCATATTTAGCATATCGCAGTCTTTCATAGTATATTCTAATTTGTTTTGCTTTTTATTTGGAATCCGCAGCTAGAAAGTTTAGATTTAGTATGTCCTTATTTATACATTTAAGTTACATACATATTAATAAATACATCTTTCATGCATTTAGATTGCACAAAAATAATAAAAGGGGGATACTTTAAAACTCCCTTTTCATCCCATGATGTCGTCAGACAGTATAATGTAGCCGTTCATGAAAGACCACATAATCCTCACTCCATATAATATAAGGTGCATATACGTAAAACTGTGCCATTAAATCCAGTGACGCGCACATAGGAGGCTGCGAGGGAGAGAGAGCACTGTTGCTCCCGCAGTGCCACAGTGCCTATACGTGAGCCGCCACTGAAAATCCCTTGCCAATCAGGACCCATAATGGCTTTGGGTGGTTTTGAATGACTTAAATGATGTTGCAGGCTTTAGTTACCGCTCCTAAATTTATGTCTTAGGTTTGCTCCAATCCTCGAGACCGCGTATGGTTCTTGTTCACGTACTATACAAAAAAGAAATTAAAGGGGAAATTCTGAGCTTATTAAAGGCATCCGCATATAATATACAGCTCAGTAGTCACGCATCAGTAGAGTTCATGATAAGTATTATTTTAATAAACTTAGCTCATTCGTCTTCGATTCTTACAGAGACTGTCTGGTGACAAGCGCTGTTAACAGCTTCACGAGCTTCTACAGTGGCTTTGTCATTTTCATCTTCCTGGGGTACATGGCGCACAAACACGACGTCCCGATCAACTCTGTAGCCACCGACGGACACGGACTGGTGTTCCAGGTGTACCCAGAAGCCATCGCAACGCTGCCCGGGGGACAGTTTTGGGCCGTTCTTTTCTTCATCATGCTTCTCAGCCTTGGACTCGACAGCGCGGTGAGTGCACCAATAACTTTAGTACTCATGAAACAGTAAGATACCGTATACCATAACTCACTGTAAACACTGAAAGGACTATGAATGAAACAGTAAGATACCATAACTCACTGTAAACACTGAAATGAGTATGTATGAATGAAACAGCAAGATACCATATACCATAACTCACTTTAAATCTGAAATGACTATGTATGAATGAAACAGTAAGATACTATATACCATAACGCATTGTAAACACTGAAATGACTATTTATGAATGAAACAGTAAGATACCATATACCATAACTCATTGTAAACACTGAAATGACTATGAATGAAACAGTACGATACCATATACTATAACGCATTGTAAACACTGACATGACTATGAATGAAACACTAAGATACCATATACCATAACTCACTGTAAACACTGAAATGACTAAAAGCACTGTAGTAAGTAGGATTAAAAATTGTGTATTTTTCTCTCAATCGTGAAGAGCTTAATAGTTTAAAATACAATTTGGATATTTTTGTTTTTTTTTTCATTCCCACCCCTACACACATCTTATTTTCCCCTCTTTCCTGATCAACTTGAACCAACCGTATTATTGGCAGTATTTAGGTCCGGTTGAGGTATCTCTTGTAATTGTTCCAGATCTCTTGATTCATCACATTTTAAAAAAATCTGATGTGGGCAACACATGACTTTCCTTATATAATGCTATGAATTTACTACTTTTACAGTTAAAAAAATTTTATTCTTATAGTAGATACTTATATTCTTCCAAGATATTGAATTTTCTTCAATGAGTCGTCAGTTTCATTGATTTAGCGTCATTTTTATCCATTTGGAGAGATTTTCGTTATTTTGACAACATTCCACTAGATTCGTCGCCAAGTTGGCGACATTCCGCTAGATTCGTCGCCAAAATCTCTCCAAGCGTTATGGACGGAGAAATAAGTTATTTTTACAGCAGATAAATGACTATTGGCTTTCAAATACAAAGTATTACTCAAAGTACCTTTTTTCATAAATGGAACGAGCTAGATCCACGAGAGTGATATCACCCAATTTATCGCATGGTATTACATATGAAAAGTGAACATGTTTTTCAATAGGAAATATTTTTTTTTATTTTATATAACTTTTTGATGATTTTTTTTTTTAAATGTGCAATATCTCTAGAACGGTTCATGTTAGCTTTCTAAAATTTATGTCAATCGTTTTCTAATGAAAAATTACACAAGAAATGTCTATTTGCATAACTTTATTGGAGGTTTTAATTTTTTGACGATTTTTTCAAAATTTCACTCGAAAATTTAGGAGGGTTCTGAACATTCGATTGCGTATAAAAACAATAGACTTCCAGTGTTTATGGATTGTAATTTTTGTACCAAATTTCGTTCGAATCGGTCCATTCGTTCGCTAGTTATCGTCTCCATACACAGACACACACACACACACACACACACTTTCACATACACACAGACATCACTTCAAAAATGTTCGATTCGTGATCAGGGATGCTTGAAACGTGCTCTCCCGTCGAAAACTCGAATTCGAATTTTCGATCCCGTCACAATACTTTCCTTATACATTATGTATATAAGAAAAGTAAAATTGAAAGAAACGTGGCATTTTTAAGTAAAATATAAAGCGACTGTTCGCACGATCCGAAAGTATTAACGACAAGAAACCATGCAACGTGGAAGTTTTTAGATTCTTTCTCGTCATCATAACGCAGTTTTCAGAAATTTCTGTTAAGACATTCAGCATATAAAGAAAGCAAGAAGTACTGGTGAAAATAACGCATTGAACTAAACACGTTACATCATTTTAACATTATATAAATGTATACATTCTGATGCGCCCATAAAAAATATATGACACCCAAAAAAAAACAGAACTAGGAATAGCAGTAATCAAATATTTCTAAGAAATAATTTTAAGAATTTTAAAAAGCTGTCGAACGTATCAACTATCTTGCCACACTGCCGCTGAATCCATTAGAACCTATGTCTTGAAAAAAAAAAATCAATGGATTTTTAAGCAACAAAAGTCATTTTTAACACTTTACAAAAAAGTTGAAAAGTGTTTATGACTTTGTTCATTCTGTCTGTCTGTCTGTCCGTTAGCACGATAACTGCCGTAAAAATGACTTGAAATGAAATTTTAGTATGTTGTTCAGACGGTCTGTAGGACCTATGGGAATATAAATGAATAATATCATCCAATTAGTTTTAGATTGAACCCGGGTTGAGAAAATGAAGTACATTGAACCCTATGAGACCGAATTTTTCAAACATTTTTTAAGCGGATTTAAAATTCACAAATTGCTTCGAAAATTTTAGGTAATATTCAAATTATTCCATAAAATATATAAAAAAAATTTCAGCAAAATATATTCAATAGTTTTTTTAAGTAAAAATTAAAACAATAATTACACCCCTTATATGAAGCGATCACGTGACCATGATATGAAAAGATCACGTGACCCACTTCAAAATAAAATATAACATCCATCTTGTCTCAAAATCGTGATTTTTAAAGTTCTTTTTAATTCATATTGAGTGTTGTATTCATCCTAAAACCGCTTTATTTTTGCTTAAATTCTGTGCATCTACATACTGAAACAACGCAATGACAATATATTTGAATTTAAATGATCATCCAAATTTGATTATTTCTACAACGAAGCCCATTTTTCACGTATGTAAAATGTAAACAACAAAATATGTAAGATGAGTTGTATAAGAATTACTGTATTTCTTTAAGGCAAAAGTATTTAGCTCATGGAGTCTGCATAGCTGATATGAATGAAATATTCATTAATTTTACAAGAGAAGGATGATTTTTTTCGATGAAGTCTTGAGCATAGAATTTAATTACTTGTAGCTCCATGGTCTTAAGTTTTTAAATAAAATAAATTATTTTAGTATTGTGATGAATAAAATGAATGGGAAAATGTTATGAATGAAATGATGCTTTTATAGAGACTTTTTCTATGACGTCATTTAAATGAAAGTCAGTTGTTTTCGATGAAGTTTTCAAATATAATAAATTATTGTAGTATTATGATGATTTTAAAAATATTAACGAGGAATATATCGCATTTTAGAGATGTTTAAACCAGGCAATTAATATTTCAATGCCGTCATTTGAATGAAGTTCATTTTTTTCGATGAAGGTTTAAGTTTTCAAATATAATAAATTAATGTAGTATTGTAATAAGTTTTAAAATATTACCGAGGAATGTTTTGCATTTTAGAGATGTTTAAATAAAATTGCATTGAAGTTGAAAGGTGTTTCATAATCAATGGTTTAAGCATGATTGATATTTCTGGTAAATAAATATCCAGGGTGTTTCACGACAAAATATTTGTTAAACAATTAGTTGTAAACTCATAGGGTTCCAATTTAAGAAATGCTTTAATTAATTTAATTAAGGTAGTCTACCATCCTATGCAAATTCTGATCATGTGACGCATTGTAGTAAAAAAGTGCAATATATAACTTTTTAATCGGGCCATCTAGAAAAAAATTCAATTATAAAAATATTTTTATATAAATATACAGAGCAGAATTAGTCAAACAAAAAAAAGTTCTATTTTCCTACGATCAAAATTACCCGAGATATCAATAATTAAAGATTTCGGATAATTGGAGACTATAAAACTTTTGCTAAAGATAGGGTACGTATGTAAGTTTTCGAATGGAAATTTCATCTAACGAAATTCAATTTTTGTACGATCCCTGAAATATATGCTTTCTACGTTTCTTTTAATCTAGATCAGTGATTTTCAAACTTTTTTGATCTCGGAATACTTTTGAAATTCAATTTGAGGTCAGAACCCCGAAATAAAAAGAATCTGATGTGCGCAACACATGACTTTCCTTATATAATGCAATCAATATACTACTTTTACAGTAAAAAAATAGGTTTTTCTTATAGTAGATACTTATATTATTTCCAAGATATTGAATTTTCATCAATTAATCGTCATTTTCATTGATTTAGCTTCATTCTTATCCATTTGGCTATATTTCCGTGAATTTGGCACCATATAAAAAAGTCGCCAAGTTGACGACATTCTACCAAATTCGTCGCCAAAATCTCGCCAAGCGTTATGGACGAAGAAATAAGTTATTCTTACAGCAGATAAATGACTATTGGCGTTCAAATACAAAAGTATTACTCAAAGTATCTTTTTTCATGAATGGAACGAGCTAGATTCACGAAAATGATGTCACCCAATTTATCGCATGGTATTACATATGAAAAGTGAACATGTTTCGCAATAGGAAATATTTTTTTAATTTTATATGACTTTTTGATAATTTTTTTGAAAAATGTGCAATATCTCGAGAACGGTTCATGTTAGCGTTCTAAAATTTATGTCAATCGTTTTCTAATGAAAAATTACATAAGAAATGTCTATTTGCGTAACTTTATTAGCGGTTTTGATTTTTTGACGATTTTTTCAAAATTTCACTCGAAAATTTAGGGGGGTTCTGAACATTTGATTGCGTATAAAAACAATAGGCTTCCAGTGTTCACGTATTGTGATTTTCGTACCAAATTTCGTTTGAATCGGTCCATTCGTTCGTCAGTTGTCTCCACAGACTCACTGACACACACATACTTTCACACACACACACTCTTTATACATTATGTATATAAGGAAAGTAATAAGTGTATTATGGTCCAAATCAGGAATTCAAATGGTACGCGTTTCTTTAATTTAAATAAGAATTTACTTAAAACTATTACGTCGCAGAACCCCTGGAATACTGCCATGGAACCCCCAAGGGTTCCGCGGAACACAGTTTGAAACACATGGTATGCCCTATAAAATATTTTGACGATTTTTCCACTGCCAATTTTGCATATTAAAGATATATTAGTTTTTTGCATATTAGTTTTTTTTTCTTCTTCTTCAAAAGATCTTTAATTGAAGGGAAAATTTACTAATTGGAACTGCCTTTGTAGAGGGAACATATAAAAAGTTACATTTTGTACTTTTTATTCACTAAAACGTGCCATGTGACCAAAACTACCGTAGTCTAAAAACCTATCTTGTTTGGAGCATTTCTACGACAAATCGTTCAACAGATATCGATTGAGTCGTGTAATCTTTTCAATCACCATGTATAACTAATACAATTATATAAGAAACATTCGTAATATTTACATGAATAGTATGCAATCATTTATCTGATCCTTATTTAATTTTAACTTTCCTTCTGTGTTTTTGCAGATGGGTGGTCTGGAGTCTGTGATTACTGGACTTATGGATGAATTCAAGGACTTCTTCCACCGGTGGAAATACAGTCGCGAAATTTTCACGTCTTTCGTGCTTTTCACCTCTTTCGGTATAGCTATCATCAACGTTACAAGGGTGAGTAGCCAATCTTCCTTTTCAAATGCTTCCCCTCACAGATGCTACAATAATACACTACCCGACATAGAAAATGCATCACCATGAAGATTTGGCAGTATAATTATGCAAATTGCGAGACAAACGCTGCTGGCCGATGTATGCAAATACAAGTAGGTCACGTGATTAAAGCGCGGGATAAAAGGGATGAAAACAGCAGACGAGCCAACCGTTGTTTCTGCGTGTCGCCTATGGAAACCCGTTTTCCGAGCTGTTTGTCGTTTCAGAAGACACTTGTTGTTGAAGAGATGCCTGCCGCCGACGACGAAAATTTGATAGATGAAGATGTTCCGTGGGATAAAAGCCGACATTTAAGTTGTAAAGAACCTTGCTGCCCCAACCGGGAATCGAACGCTGGATCTCCGAACTGACCAGACGACGCTCTACCTTTGAGTTATTGGGACGAAATTGCAAACGCTTATCATCGAAGTGGACTCTGCATTCTCAACCCCTAATGTCAGATTGGCAGACAACTAACAATCTGACTGATCACTTCCTGCTATTTTTAACTCCTGCTACTACTATTTTTACTCAAATGAGTTTCCTGCGTGGTCGTTGTTCTCTCAATTTTGAAATCGGCGCTCAATCTTCCACATCCACTACATCCGCACTAGTCGCTTTTGGGTCACTTTCAGGCCTCCGACATCTTTGCATTAACCTACAGGGTTGATTTGTTCGGGCGCCGTTGTAAAGGTGGCGGAATGAATAGGCAGACATATCTTTATAAAAACAATACGTTTATTCTTAAACACTGTAAAAAATCATAAAATAAACACCCATTAACGTAATTTTCAAATAATAAAACAGAATGTACATGAGTACAAATAAAAAATCGAGAATAGAAATTGCTAATCCTTACAAGCTCCCTGCGTGCTCTGTGAGGATGGCGTTATAAATAACATTACTACGTAACGTAATGATATGAAATGTGAATAGATAAAAATATTCCGAGGGATGAAACTGTGTGCTGGGTTTCAGCTTTCTGCGTGATCTGAAAGCTGAGAATGGGCCCGTCAAAGATGGTAAAACGAAAGGAAAACAAAATCCATGTAAAGTTAATAAGAGGTGTGGAAAAGGAAAACAGAATCAAGTCTTTAGCTTTCTTGGAGACATAGCAACAGACACTTGACAAAAAATTGCCTTGGACTCTACCTCACTGCCTGAAAAAAAAATCCATCACTTAGTTTAGGAAACGTTTGAATTAAAAGCTCTATTTGAATTTTTTTCTTTTTATATATTGGATTATAATTTTGCATTGAGTGTTACATTGATTAACGCGATTTCATTGAACGGCATGTTTCCTCCAGACAAATTAAGTGCACTCATCAAGGGATTCCAACAATGATTCCCACAAAACTGTTCGACGTCCATGGAAAATCAAAATGTCACTACAGTTTTACCTCGGATTAGAACACCCCTCACAGAAAGTGTAGTCCCACCCAATAAAGGGCGAACGTGCTTTTGAGGGGCGAAGGAGGCGAGAACAAGTGGCCTTTATCTCGAGAAGGATCTGCTGCGGCACTTTGAACTTCTTATTTCTCTCTTTTAGTCACGAACTGGCGGTTTCGTCACTTGCAGTAAAATCGATGGAACGTGGCATTCGAAATGTGCGATGAACTGCAGAATTAATGCATCGTTCCAAAAACTTGAATGAAACATGAAATGTTGCAAAGCATTGTTTTTAAAAGTGTGATCCTGGACCGTGAAGTGAATTGCGATTGAATCAAGTATTCATACTCACAGAACCCGCCTAAAGAAGATGTTCTCCAAAAACCTTTACCACTGCACGTCGTCGAAAAGCTAGTTTTACCAATAAGCGAACAAAGCGATCACTTAAGGCCCTATCACATTCAACAACTTTTCCGGCAATTTTTCGGACAACCAACTTTTCGAACAATTTTTACGCCGAGTTGGGGGAAAACTTAGGGTTCTCAGTTTAGGGTTCTCACTTCAGACAGGCCCCCTCGTTAGGGCCCCACTTCAGACAGTCAAGCGTTTTGTTGGATGTGCTTTGGGACTAGCTTTCGAGTTCGGGTTTCTGAACGGGTTCCTGGTTCCTGCCTTTTCCCTTTGTGATCTGTTGGTTGTTTCTTTTAGTTTTCATCGTTCTTCCTTGGACCTTTTTCTTTCTTTTTGTTGTTTTTCTTTAAAGAGTTACTCCGGTTGATTTTGGTGTGCTGGTTTTCGAGCATTGTTCCTTTGTTTTGTTGATTGTTCGAGGGTTGTTCGAACGGATTCTTTTTGAGGTCTTGTAGTGTTAGTTTGAATTTTAGGAATCTTGTTTTTTCCGTTTTGTTATTGGCTTTTCTAGGAGCCACGTGACTTGGGTTTTTTTTGTTGTTGTTGTTTTGTGTGTGTGTTCGGGCTATTTGGGTTGTCTGTTTGGATTAGAAGTTTGGTTATTTTGGAGACTTCATTTGAATGTTTAGTGTTTTGCTTTTGGGGTCACCTACTTGGTTGTTGGTACTATGTGTTGTTGATTTGCCTGGGGCTTCGGACCTTTTAATTTTCTTATCTTTGGAGTTTCTTGTCTTTAAACGCTTGTTTGATTGTCTTCTTTCCTCTCGCGGAGGCTTTGTTTTTGTAGTTTTATTTTATAGGGATTTGTATTGATCTATGTTTGCCGAGGGCTTGTTTTTGTTTGGGTTGCTAGAGTTGTCTGTTGGAATTAGATGCATGGTTTTGCTTTGTTTGATTGGTCTGGATTTCTTTTGGTTGTTTTTGCGTTTTTTTTCTGGGGTCATCTTTTGTTGTGTTAGTCCTATGTATTTTCGTTTTGTCTGTTGTTTTGAACCTCCTGTTATTTCTTGCGTTTGGAGTTTCTTGTTTTAGAACATCAGTTTGGTCGTTTTCTATCCCCGTAACTTTGAATTTTAGAATTATATATGTGAAAGGCCCAGACCACACAGCCAACCCAGGGGTTTACGGCAGTTAAATGTGTGGCCGGAAAATTATATATGTATAATATTTGGCTTGAATAGTCCAAGGAAAAGACATCTATCGATATTCCAATTCTATTTCATTACAAGATACTTCAAACAGAGATAGTTACATGGCCTGGCCGAGGTCCTGATCATCGACCATCTTTCACCAAATCTCATTGCAGTCTGCATCGTTTTTCACAAGTACAGTTACATCGGAGAGGGAAGGGATATGGTGGTATGAGAAAGATGCTGCCTTCGCGTTCATTAGGCTTTAAAAATGTGATTGGGAATACAGTTTCATATGAGAACATTTATACAGAGGTTAAAATTAGTGACCATATATGGTATGATCGAGGAAAAAAGGAAGTGATGGCAGACTTTTGTTAATGTTAGTGGCGTGGGATAGAATTTAATGTAGTTGCAATATGTGCTGGGCATGAAATAGGAATTTGGAATAATAATTGTGAAAGAAAAGGGCGCGTTATTGGGAGATGCTTAAAATTTCTGTATCATATATATATATATATATATATATATATATATATATATATATATATAGCTTATTTAGTACGTAGTATAGTTAAAAAGTCTTGAATGGTAGATTATACTTAAATTTTCTCCTTAGTATCTTATTATAGCCAAACATCCACTTTCTCTTGAATAAGCATTACCATGTATTTACATGTTCTTACTGTTGAATATCACCATTTATCGTCTTTTCGCATTACTGTTATTTCTTTCTCACGATTGACAACAGCAGTTCTCAACTTTTAATTTTTATTTTTTGAGATTGGCAACATTGGTCTCTTTATTCAAGGTTCCAATGGATCAGACGTATGCAGTGTTTTTTCATGTATTCTTGTTTCCTATTATTTTTCAATCTTTATGCATGTCGTCCAGGTTGTCAGAGTTTATAGATATAATCTATCACTGATATCAGGAACAAGCATTTTGTATTCATTTTATGATATATCTGGACTTGATAAAGAGTTTTATAGAAATGAACAATTCATAACGTCCACGTGTAAAGCTTTCAAGCTTAGATTTATTTTATTTTATTTTATCGATTCCTTTCCATTGATTTTTCTTGTTTGTCTTGATAACTAGAGGTTTGCATTTCATTTACCACTTGACCACTTGATTAATTATTCTTTTGATTTTCCACTTGATTGATGATTACTTTTATTTGGAAGGCATTTTTTAATGTTGGGGTTTTTTGAGTTGAAACTTCTCTCTATTCTTTCATTGGATTTTCAAATTTTTATTATTATTATATATATATATATATATATATATATATATATATATATAATAAAGATAAAAATAAAAATAAATAAAAATGAAATAAATAAAATAAATATATATATGTGTGTGTGTGTACTACGTGACAGTGAAAATGAAACACCAAGACGAAGTGGGCAGAAGGTGATGAAAATCGCCAAACAAAGAGAAACAACAACGAACAATAAGTGATGTTTATGCACCATGATACACCTATACATACACTGAGCGATAACACCGTCTAATCAGTAGGTTGTAGGACCACCGCGGGCGGCGATACAGACAGCAACACGTCTAAGTACAGAGTCAGTGAGCGTGCGGATGGTGTTCTGGGGGATGACCGTCCATTCTCTGTCAACCATTTACTAGAGTTCGTCTTCTAAACGCGGCGGTGGCAGCAGTCGTCTTGGCTGCCGGTCATCCAAGTAGTTGCCTTAAGCCTACAGGTAGATATGACGGTCTGGGTTGAAAGAATGGACCATAGTCTCCTTAATTTCTCAATACTTAACTCAATTTGAAATTATTACATATTTTTACTCAATTTTATGAATAATTATTTGCCTACTAGTATTAAGGCTTGTCAAAAACAAGAAAATTAATATCTAAAAAATTAAAGCTTTTTTACAATATATGATATTTGGTGTCTAAAATGGTCGTCTCAATCAAAATTAGCCCAGTTAGATTATACCCCGTAATCGAGTTTCAGTCTTCTATGTCACCGAAGAGCTTCGGAAGGGTGGTGAAAGACTCATTTCAAAACATCGAAAGATTTACATACACTCATGTCCAAAAGTTAAGCAACAAAATGAAAAAAGTGGATAAAAAAGTGTTTATTCAAATTCATTGAAACTTTTACAGATCGTGAGGTATAACAAAAGACACTAGCGTACGGAAATGCAAAGACAATTATCTATAAATAATTAAATAATAGAAATAAACAAAAATATAGGATTTTGGGCGACAAAAATAGTTCATTGGAGATCTATCAATACAACATGTGATAACCTCTGCTGGAAACACATGTCCGACAGCATCAATTTATGCCAAGAATAAAATCATGTATGGCCATTTGGGATGTCTGCGCCCATTCACAGAGCAGACATGTTCTTAGCTCGTAAAGGTTCCTGGGACGGTCAGGGAGAGAACTTAAGCATCTCCCAAGCATGTCACATACATGCTTTAATGGGATTCAAGTCGGGTGATCTGGATGGCCATTCCATACGAAGCTGTGTTTCCAATTCTAAATACAGGCTGATAATACGAACCACGTAAACTCGAGCGTTACAGGTCATGAAAAGGGCATCAGGACCCATAACCGCAAGAAATTGGCAAACATGTTGAGCAAGGATGTCATCTCTATACTACACTGCAGTCACAGTACCTCGAAGAAAGATGTGGAGATCGTGTGTCAACAGCAATCCCTGCCCAAGAAATCAAACCACCACCTCTGCATGCATTTCGCGGATGTTACTGGCGTGATAACGAATTACATACATTTTTCAGACCAATCATCGTCGTAAATCACTCTGTACCCCAAACCGTGACTCATCCGTGAAGAGCACTGTGCCCCATTGCTATGGAATCCCGTTGAGGTGATCTCGAGCCCAGTCAAAGTGGCCCCTCTGTGAGAGGGCTTTAGTGGAACGCAAACCGCTAGCCGTCTTTCATACAGTTGACCTGCATGTAGCCGTTTGTAAACAGTTTGCCAAGATATCGCCCTTCCTGCAGACACTGCCAGGTCGTCTGCAGGAAGTCCTGCTCAAGCTGATGTGAGGTGATTGACCTGTGTATAGCGCTTGCAGATACAGAAAACAGTCATCCTGAGAAGTTGTGATCCTTGGACGTGCACTTATTGGTCTTCGCGACACTGTTCCTTCACTCTGATACCCGTTCCACAGGCGGCAAATGAAAGAACAATTAACATTTAGGACTCAGACTACTTCCGACTGTCTCTGGCTCCTCCTTCGACACGCCCTATTACCTCCCATTACCTGGCTTCACTCAGGTGATGTCGTTTACTCATTTTTTTTTTATTTGGATTTTTAAATGTTGGTATGAAAAATGTTTCCTGCGGACTAGTTTCCGCGTGCGTGCGCCTGTCATGTTAGCAAATTTTGTGGCTACATATTGTTTCTTTCGCCGAATATGCTAATTTTTCCCTCTGTTACTTTTGGACATGAGTGTAGAAAATGATGTAGGAGAAAAGAGAGTGAACCACTGAACAAGAAAAAGAGGGGTCACTCAGCTGTGTGTGTGAATGTGTAGAAGTAAATGCCCGATACTAGCTATTCTACAATGCCAATGATAATTACTGGTAACTTCAAGTTCGACATAACAAAAACGACAACAAAGCATTTCCAGAATTCATGAAGAGATATATCGATGTGGATTTGATACAGACTACACCAACAATAGTAGGAGGCTCATTTTTAGATTTAATGTTTGTAAGACATCTAAATGTTAAGTGTTTACCCTTTGTAACGTATTTCTCCTATCTTAGACCACTATTGGCAGTTTGTAGAAATGAATGGAATTGTTATGTAGACCGTTGTTTCACTTACAATCACCTACTGTCCTACCGCCACGAGAAAGTCCCCAGACAGCAGACGTTTTGGTGGCGGTCGCTATGGAAACAGGTTATTCCACTGCATTTTAGGTGTGGCGGAAAACGCTTCTTTCGATTTGGCTCAGATAGAACCGACGAAAGTCGCATTTCGCTTTGTACTGGGGTCAATGCTAGACGCCCGCATTCTGTGATTTTTAAAGCTGTGAAGTAATTTGTACTACGTTGCACACTTTGTGGATATTGTCTAGTTGAAAAATGACTACATTTAAAAGTGGAAAGACTTTGCATTCGCAAGCACGTGCAATAATCCCCAATGTTACGGCATTTTTTGAAGAGGCACCGTAAATTCTCTAAAAATACCAATTTCAAATGCAATGAAGAGAACTGCAGAAGCGACAGGGGTTTCAACATCATCAGTTAAAAAGATAAAATGTAAGGGAAATCGCTTAATGACACTGAGATAAGTATTTTATCTATTTGAACAATTTACAATTATTGCTTAAAGAAGCTATTTAAAGTAACACAAAATGAATGGAAAAAACACTGTGAACACATTGAAAAAATAGAGAATATTTATTGAAAGAAAGAGGGACTGATAGAAGATATTGTGAAGAAATTAGTGATAAATCTGTCGGATAGCGATTCAGACTCTTCTTCAAGTAAAAACATTTCAAATGATTCGGATATAGTAGATAATAGTTATTCCAATGAATGTGAATGAATATTTTATAATTGATTGAAAAGAATGAATATTTTAAAGTCATAATTTTGCTTATTTATCATTTATTTTTTTCTTTTTGCTGGCTAATAATTGTGTAACTTGCTGATTGAAAACTGTAATAAATTTCGTTTAATTCGAAATTTAGTTTTAAACAAAATGGTATAAATTCTAGTTTTAAATTGTAAGCTTTTCTCTTCCAAAATCGTCCGAACCTAAAAGAAAATATCTAAAACTACTTTGTTCTAATAAATTGACGGCTTCTCGTAGCCTCTGTCGCCTATAATAAAAATTACTTTCTGAGTTTAAATGACGAGAAATTTTTAAGTTAATTTATAATGTAATGTTATTTAATACGAAAATTTTGTTTAACTGTCGGATAAAAAACATCTACTTTTTTCTTTTAGTACATCATGATAAACGAAACGGATTCTCCTCTTAACGAAGTGCGCTTGATTTGCCAAATGTTGCAGTCGATTTTAAACCTTTCTCCCTCCTTTCTTCGACTCGTCTACTTGCGGCACCTGTTCAGAGACTTTCTCGTGGCGGTAGGACAGTATTTGACGTACCTCTGGTACAGCCCCTCGAGTTTTTTACATTCTTCACTGAGGCGCTGTAATCATACTTCTTCGACCGGACCACTTTATTATAGATAGGCCTACCATGTATATTCCTGAACGTTTCCTTAGAAAGTAATTAAGGTGATTAAGAAATTTTCTATAAACTCGTATGTGTAAATAAAGTAACAGTATAGATGCTAAATTGTTTTACTAAATTAAACTTGGTTACATTTTTAAAAATTTAACGTTTCTATTTATAGGGAGGTGGTTACACCATGCACTGGTTCGACAGCTACTCAGCAAACATCTCATTATTGTTCTCTGCACTCTTAGAATCCATAGGGGTAGCCTGGTTTTATGGTAAAACTCGTTATATTTTATGCCTCAACATTGTTGTTTTTACGTATGTACATCCCTATATTTAGTTATGATATTTAGATATGATTTAGATATAATATATTTAGATATGATATTAAAATATTTTCTACGGAAACAGTGAAATCAATGCTAAAAGACAAATTGACTTTCTCATTCATATTCTCAGTGCTTAGTTACGCTTATATCAGAACCATTATCAGAAAAAAATAAATGAAAGATGAATATTTTTCAAATTTTGTTGCGAAGTAATTTTTTTAAACATTGGGTGGAAATTCTTTAAATGCTTCTTTCTTTAATTATGGCAACAGCCTTTGGATGCATTTGGCTTATCTACTATAATAATGTATGTTTGTGTCTTCGGTAACGGAAAATCTAATCGTCGTATAGCCGTGGAATCTGATACGGGGAATACCTTCGACTCACAAAAGAAAACACCGCGTCAGGTTCTTTTTAAGTTCATATTTGCCTTTTAGTTATTTAATTTTGAAAAATCAATTTGAGCGATTTTTACACAAATGTATTCTACAAATTGATTGCACAAATCGATACGCTCTAATTACAGATCAAACCGATCACAAACTCTTATCAGGGTTAAGTAATAAACCATATGGTAGTATTTCACCGACGTTGCAAAAAATGCTCTTTTGCTTAAATAAATACTACGTAACATTAAATTTTGTGCCAGATACTAACTAAAAATTGATGGTGCCTTATCTAGAGCTCAGTTACCTGATGTAAATTTCAATGATGATCTCTTACACGAGTCACCAACTCAACTGTACCTTTTAGCCAAGGTCAGTAGATAGACAGGCAATTTGATGTTGCTAACAGGATTAACCTTACATGTTAGCAACATCAACATAACCCAAATGGCAAGTATATGTTGAAATGTCACAAAGTAACCTATAGTTGCAAGATGTTACCTATCATGCCATAAATGGTTGGTCAGATAAAGACAATACAAGAAAAGTGGCAAAATCTTATTACTTTCCCTATATACATAATGTA
Organism: Amaurobius ferox; assembly: GCA_951213105.1. Taxonomy (NCBI): domain Eukaryota; kingdom Metazoa; phylum Arthropoda; class Arachnida; order Araneae; family Amaurobiidae; genus Amaurobius; species Amaurobius ferox. Next base: position 2,549,004 of record OX578152.1, on the reverse strand, counting down.
TAAGGAAAGTATTGTGACGGGGTCGAAAATTCGAATTCGAGTTTTCGACGGGAGAGCACGTTTCAAGCATCCCTGATCACGAATCAAACATTTTTGAAGTGATGTCTCTGTGTGTGTGTGTGTCAGTGAGTCTGTGGAGACGATAACTGACGAACGAATGGACCGATTCGAACAAAATTTGGTACAAAAATCACAATCCGTGAACACTGGAAGCCTATTGTTTTTATACGCAATCGAATGTTCAGAACCCCCCTAAATTTTCGAGTGAAATTTTGAAAAAATCGTCAAAAAATCAAAACCGTTAATGAAGTTACGCAAATAGACATTTCTTATGTCATTTTTTATTAGAAAACGATTGACATAAATTTTAGAACGCTAACATGAACCGCTCTCGAGATATTGCACATTTTTCAAAAAAATTATCAAAAAGTTATAAAAAATAAAAATATATATATTTCCTATTGAGAAACATGTTCACTTTTCATATGTAATACCATGCAATAAATTGGGTGACATCATTCTCGTGGACCTAGCTCGTTCCATTCATGAAAAAGATACTTTGAGTAATACTTTTGTATTTGAACGCCAATAGTCATTTATCTGCTGTAAGAATAACTTATCTCCGTCCATAACGCTTGGCGAGATTTTGGGGACGAATTTGACGGAATACCGCCAACTTGGCAACATTTTTATTTGTTGCCAAATTGACAGAAATCTCGCCAAATGGATAAAAATGACGCTCAATCAATGAAAATGACGACTAATTGAAGAAAATTCAATATCTTGGAAAGAGTATAATCTACTATAAGAATAACATTTTTTTAACTGTAAAAATAGTAAATTCATTGCATTATATAAGGAAAGTCATGTGTTGCCCACATCAGATTTTTTTCATTGTAAAGAAGACGAATACATATTGCAGATGAAAGTGTTTTATGTAGAGGACAACAACTGATTGTTCTTTCAGAAGCAAGAAAAGATATTCTATTGAAAATTTACTCATTCTGTAGAGGAATTGTTTCATGTTAGGTTAAAACGCGAAAATATTTTTACTGGCCAAGGATAGGGACATTGATGGAGGGAATTGCATTATTTATCAACAGAATCAAAGATCAAACCATGCGGTACCTCTTTTAGTTTGAAACCTACCACAAAATTCATAGCAAAAGGTTGGTTGCGATTCTTTTGAAGCCATGAAATCCATATATGCCGTTATGAGATTCCTGGAGAAATTATTTGTGATGACGATCCACCTTTTATTTCAAACACAATGTGTGAGTTCAACAAAACAGGGGAAGTATTCCACAATATTTCAACTCCTCATTTTTCCCACAACCAATGGCCAGATTGAAAAAGAGTGATACGAACTGTATGAAAACGCCCCATCAAAGCTGATAAAGCAGGAGAAGATTTATATTGTGGTTCTATTGGATTACAAGATTATCGCCATCAAACGATCTTCCATCTCCTTCTAAGATGTTGATGGGAAGAAATTTTCGATCATTCCTACCTGCAATAAAGATACAGTTGAAATCAAACTTTCCAGTAACAGAGTCTTTTAAAGTAGCCGCGGAAGAAATATTCTAATATTTTTAAGTATTTGAAGCCCATACCTATCAACACTAGAGTACAGTTTACAGACAAAGGAGTCTTAGATACATGAAATAGTAACTCGTGTGGGACCTCAACCACATACTTACACAATACTTTCGAACAGTGAAAATAGGAATAGATTCTGCTTACGAAAAGACAAGTCCAATCTTTCCTAAAGGACTAACACTGGGGAAGATAGAACTGTAGAAGACTATTCAACATTATTATTCAAAATTCCTTCCGAGATCAAATTTGACAAGAAGTGGGCGTTTTGCCATGAAGCCTGTGCACTGTGGTGTTGGCTGAAACTGACTCTAAAGTAAATTCACTTTAAATTAAATTACATTTTTTAAAAACCTGATGTGGGCAGCACATGACTTTCTCTACAGACTCAAATTCATTTTCTCTTTATTTCTTTAATAATTCATTAAGTTTAATTACACAAAATAACAAGCATAATTATTTGAAATGACACTGAATTTGCACTATTAATTCATTTTACTTTCCCTGCAATTGGTAATGTATAGGGAACGTATTGAAATCATACCGAAAATCACAACTCGAGTTTTCGACGGATTTACACGTTTCGAGACCGAATAGAAAAAAACTATTTTTAGCGTGAAGTCTGTGTGTGTGTCTGTCTGTGCAATGTATGTACCCACTCTAACTCAAAACCTAACGGACCGAATTTCATAAAATTTGGTAGGTAAGTCACTTGGATGTGACCATGGTGCTGATTAGCTTTTGGTACGATGCGGGATAAAGGAACCCGCCTTTTTTCGCGAAATGGCCCTTAAAAATTGTTTGTATCCACTTTAGCTGAGAAACTAATTAACCGAATTTCACAAAATTCGTTATATAAGTCAATTGTGGATCACCCTGGTGCTGATTAGATTTTGGTACGATTCGAAAAAAAATAATCTACTTTTTTTTTTTTTTGCAAAATGATCCACAAAAATCGTCAATATCTAAAATAAAAAACTACGTATGTTCAAATATATCCATTAAATGCTTGTTTTATACGTAATTTTTAACGAAGAAAAGAATAAGACCAACCCCATTACACTAGGAATAGCGGTTCTCAAGTAATTTTAGTTTTTTCGTATTTTCTCTACGCCACCTTTGAAAATAATTCCAGTTACCGAATAAGAACGAAAACTGAATTAAAAGTGAATTAAATTTAATTAAAATAGAGAGAACATGGATATAAGTCTTCAGGGGAAGTCATGTGCTGCTCACATCAGATTTTTTTGTTTTCATTTAGTAACTGGACTTAATTTTAAAGGCGACGTAGTAAAAATGCAAAAAAAAAAAAACTAAAATGCCTCGAGAACAGTTATTTCTAGAGCAGGGGTGGCCAACCCGCGGCCCGTGGGCCGCATGCGGCCCGCGAGATTCATTTCAACTTTACAAAATACGATTATTTTGTGCAATATTTTTGTTTTTAGTGTAGTGTTTTGTAACAAATAAATCCCATAACTGTTTCTATTTTACACGTTGCTTCTGTTTTTATACATACTTAGAAGTGGGCAGTATTGCATGGGCAGTATTGCATTTTAGAAAAATACAAAAAATTATTTGAAATATATTCATCTCCCTTTCATGTCGATAGTCGATGTCGAGTCGGCCCCAGAATATCTCCAAATGGAACTGATTGACTTACAATGCAATATTGAATTAAAACACATTTTGAAACATCAGAATCAAAAATAGATTTTTATAACACTTATGTCACAAAAGAAAAATTTTCCAATTTGAGAGATCTGGCACAAAAAGTTGTGAGCGCTTTTGGATCAACTTACACTTGTGAATCGTTTTTTTCGAAAATGAAATTTATCGAGATCGACTTGCAAAAACTAAGTGAAAGAGTTGAGAAACAAATATCTCACTAATTAAATAAATTAAACATTATTCGATCATTGCATTATTATTATTATATTATCTATGTTTGTATACATGAAAAATAATGAAAACAATAATAATAATTCATTCTGTTTTAAATTTTCACTCCAATAAATGTTTGTAATGGGTCCAAATCTAATATAAAGATATATATTTTTATATGCGGCCCTCGGGCCGACGTGGTGGTCGAGTGGTCAAGGCATGCGTTTCCAAAGCAATCGCTCGACCGCCATGTCGTGGGTTCGAGCCCCACGTAAGGCATGGATGTTGTTGTGTTGTGGGCGCAGTGTGTTCCGCCCCCCCCCTCTGGTGCACCTGGGGTAACGTCCCTAGGACTGCTAAATGGATCACATATAAGGCCGAATTATGGGCGAATGACGATGAGTCAAGTGCCTGGCCATTGGCAATAATATATATATATATATATATGCGGCCCGCGGGATTATAATGTTTTTCTGAAGTGGCCCGCAAGGTCATTTGGGTTGGCCACCCCTGTTCTAGAGTAATAGAGTCGGTCTTATTTTTTTTCATCGTCAAAAATTACGTTTTGGGTGCATAAATTGATAATTCACCTCCAAAAAGAAAAAATCTGATGTGGGCAGCACATGACTTTCCCTGCAGACTTATATTCACGTTCTCTTTATTTTAATTACATTTAATTCACTTTTAATTCAATTTTCGTTCTCATTTGGTAATTGGACTTATTTTCAAAGGTGGATGTGGAGAAAATACGAAAAAACTAAAATATCTGGGGAACAGCTACTCCTAGTCTAATGGGGTTGGTCTTATTATTTTCTTCGTTAAAAATTACGTATTAAACAAGCATTTCCTGGATATATTTGAGCATACGTAGATTTTTATTTTAGATTTTGGCGATTGTTTGCGGGCCATTTTGCAAAAAAAGTCATGTTATTTTTTTCCGAATCATACCAAAATCTAATCAGCACACCAGGGTGTCCCACAAGTGGCTTACCTACCAAATTTTGTTTAATTCGGTCCCTTAGTTTTTCAGCCAGAGTAGATACAAGCTTTTGCGGGCCATTTTGCAAAAAAAGGCGGATTCTTTTATCCCGAATCGTACCCAAAACTAATCAGCACCAGATTCGCCCACAAGTGACTTACCTTCCAAATTTTAGGAAATTCGGTCAATTACTTTTTTAGTTAGATTGGATACAAAATCTGCACAAACAGACAGACAGACACACAGACAGATAGACAGACAGACAGACAGACAGACACACACACACACAGACGTCACGCTAAATATAGTTTTGCGTATTCTAGAGGTCTCGATACGTGTAGATCCGTCGAAAACTTGAGTTGCGATTTTCGGCATGATTCCAATACTTTCCCTATACATTACCATGTATTGCAGGGAAAGTAAAAATCTGATGTGAACAGCCTATTACTTTCCCTACAGACTAAAATTCATTTTCTCTGTATTCCATTAATAAATTCATTACATTTTGTCTACTGGCACTCGATAACACGCATGATTATTTTAAATGACACTAAATTTACATATTACTTTCCCTGCAATACATGGTAATGTATAGGGAAAGTATTGGAATCATGCCGAAAATCGCAACTCAGGTTTTCGACGGATCTACACGTTTCGAGACCTCTAGAATACGAAAAAACTATTTTTAGCGTGACGTCTGTGTGTCTGTCTGTCTATCTGTGCGTCTGTCTGTCTGTGCAGATTTTGTATCTGCTCTAACTCAAAAACTAATAGACCGAATTTCACAAAATTTGGTAGGTAAGTCACTTGTGGGCGAATTTGGTGCTGATTAGTTTTGGATATGATTTCTGATAAAAGAACCCGCCTTTTTTGCGAAATGGTCCGCAAAAGCTTGTATCCACTCTAGCTGGAAAACTAATGGACCAAATTTCACAAAAATCGGTTGATAAGTCACTTTAAGGATACCCTGGTGCTGATTAGATTTGGGTACGATTCGAAAAAAAAATAACCTGCCTTTTTTTGCGAAATGGCCCTCAAAAATCGTCAAAATCTAAAATAAATACATACGTATGCTCAACAATAACCATTAAATGCTTGTTTTATACGTAATTTTTAACGATGAAAAGAATAAGACCAACCCTATTACACTGGGACTAGCCGTTCTCGAGATATATTAGTTTTTTCGTATTTTCTCTACGCCAATTTTGAAAATAAGTCCACTTAATAAATGAGAACGAAAAGTGAATTAAATTTAATTAAAATAAAGAGAACGTGGATATAAGTCTGCAGGGAAAGTCATGTGCTGCCAACATCAGATTTTTTAATTCTGTTTTCTTTTTCATTTGATAACGAGGCGTATTTTCAAAACCGGTGTAACAAAAATGTGAAAAATAAAAAAATATCTTGAATACACAGAGTCCTAGAATAATGGGGTTTGTCTTATTATTTTCATCATCAAAAATTAAGTATAAAACAAACATTTAATTGATACATCTGAGGATACGTGGTCTTTATTTTAGATTTTGACTCTTTTAGCGGGCCATTTCGGCAAAAAAAGGCAGGTTCCTTTTTCCAGAATCGTATCAAAATCTAATCAGCACCAGGGTAACCCACAAGTGACTTGCCTGTAAAATTTTATAAAATTTGATCCATTAGTTTTTGAGTTAGAGTGGATACATACATTCTTCAAAGAGACACACACAGACGCCCTGCTAAAAAGTACTTTCTTCGGGTTCTATAGGTCCCAAAACGTGGAGATCTGTCGAAAACTGGAGTTGCGATTTTCTACACGATTCCAATACTTTCCCTATACACTACCATATATTGTACCATACCTATACACTACCATATATTGTAGGGAAAGTAAATAGAGCGTATTACGTAATTTATATTTGTCTTATCAAATTAATTGTCTTATCAATTATTATAATTGTCTTATCAATTATTTCTGCTGCTGTAAGCCCTAGGGTGCATAGCCCTAGGGTTACGTATAAAACAAGCATTTCTGCTGCTGTAAGCCAGCCGAGTGGTCTGGGTTTTCGATTAGGCTTAGTCTGGTATTATGTCGCATAGATGACAGCACCAGCAATTGAATAAATTGGGCTGCGAGCTGCAATGTTTGGGCATAGTATGGTAAACAAATAAAAAGAAACTTATGATTGGAGTTTATAATTAGGAAATTTTTATTTTTTTTTATTTATCAAATGCCAGTTACATTGGCCGTTAGGCCATCAAACTTCTAGCTTGCTAGTATCTTTCGAATCTACAAGAAAAATTGGATAGTGCAGTGCACACATCTAGATGATTTGCTGTCATTGATTGTCCAGAGTCACATAAAGTACATGATGGTGAATCAACAAGTCCAATACGGTATAATTGAGCCTGTAGACAATCATACCCCATAAAGAGTCGAAAGGAAGCAACAGCAATGGCCCGCGGGAGGTCAGGTACAACAGAAGGATCCACAGAGAGTAAACTCCATGACTTTCCTGTACTTGCATGAGAAGCAAAGTCTTTGAAAAATTGTCAATAGAAGAGAGAGGTCAGAAGCTTTATTGAATGATAACTCCTATTCATTGCAGGTTTTTGTAGGACTGCTGTCCCCTTTTTGGCAACCTGATCGGCCATTTCATTCCCGTGAATTCCACAGTGAGAGGGGACCCACTGAAAGGAAACCCTATGGGATATCTCCCTAATAACATCTCTACACTTCTGGACACAGAGGCTCGTGCACTCTTGTCTAGAGGAGATGGCCTAGAGTGCAGAAATCGAATCTGAGAGGACAACCGCCCTTTCAAAAGAATTCTGGTGCAGTGTTAGTTGTTGAAGTGCCATAAAAATGGCTTTAAGTTCCCCGTCAAAATGTGTAGTATAAGCTCCTACAGGAAGGTAGAAACAAAAAAGCCTGCTGTAAACTCCAGCACCAGCCCCTTGACTCCTATCGGACAGTGAGCCATCCGTATAGATATGGAGCCAATCCTAAGCAGGGAAACGATATTCAATAGTTTCCATGGCGATAGCTTTTATTTGATCAGGACACATTTCTTTCTTGCTCACCCCCATCTCCAGATCCAACCTCACATCAAACAGATTATAATCCAAGGGATTTGACAAAAACATCAATTATTTTTTCAAGCCCTCAATCTCCCTATATTGTTCTAAACGTGTAACACATTGCAAGAAACCGTTTTGCGTTTTCAGTTTTCGCTTGCAGGTACAGTCAACATTCCTCCAGTAAGGATTACTTGGAAGGCGTGTAAATTTCTGAAAGAGTAGGAAAGCATTTTTCTGTATTAGGTTTACCAATGACTGTGCATTGGTCATTAGTTGCAAGGCCAGATTGGGAGTGGTTTCAATAGCCCCAGTCACTATGCGAAGTGCTCGATTTTGGAAAGTGTCAAGGCGCTGGTGCGTTCCTTTTGGGGACGAGTTCAAAATCCCACAACAGTAATTTAGCATTGGCTGGATGTACATCTTGTACGTGATATTTAAATTTTCCCTGCTACATCCCCACTTTACACCTGCAAGGCATTTTAGGATAGGTAGTCTTCGCTCAGCCTTGGCAACAACATGCTCAGCGTGTTTTCTCCAATTTAGGCGATTATCAAGTTTACATCCAAGATACGTAGCACTGTCAGATTGCTTTAGAAAAGACCCCTCATAGTTTAGCCTAGTATAATTAGGCAATTACCCAGAATTAACATGGTTGTGAATCGCATATTGTATATTGCATAACTTGATCGCAATAACCCACTATTATTTCTTTGAAGCAGTTCCTAAATTACAATCCGTAATTAGCATAGTACTTACATTGAATTCCACAATTTTAACTTTTAAAATAAACATTATTTACTACACATATTATAATTATGATTAAACTTACATTAATTTTATATGCACTCTTAAGGAGGAGAAAATGCACGTGTGAGACTAGGATTTTATATTATGCCAAAAATCATATATCTGATCTAATATATATGCAGATTTGCACATACCTCTGTTTGTCGTCTTGAAAATTCTGGACACCACTTTACTTAAAGCACACTCCTGGACATTCTAGACTGCAATTCTACTGAATACAACACTTGGACATGCCTAGCCTCCAACTGACTTTGAAAGCACACTCTTGGACGGAGATTTCCTCTCAATTTATTAAATATCACCTTCTTGGACATCCTAAGCCTCCAACTGACTTTGAAAGCACACTCTTGGACGGCCATTGCCTCCAATTGTACTTAACACAACACTCTTAGATCATTGCCTCAATTGATTTAAAAGCACTACACCTTCTAGGACCTCCCGGCAGTCCAAACTGCTGCTCATATCTTAAGACGTGTCGGACGGTCTGGGTCTTCTACACCTTCTAGGACATCCCAAGCTTCCAACTGACTGAATACAGCACTCTTAGACGGTCATTGCCTCAATTGACTTTGAAAGCAAGCACACTCTTGGACGGTCATTGCCTCCAATTGTACTTAACACAACACTCTTAGACGGTCATTGTCTCAATTCTCTGGGTAAAACTACACCTTCTAAGATATCCCAAGCCTCCAACTGACTGAACAGAACACTCTTAGACGGTCATTGTCTCAAATTGACTTTGAAAGCACATTCTTGGACGGTCATTTTTCCTCAACTGACTGAATATAACACTCTTAGGCTATCATTGTCTCTCAATTGACATGAAAAACCACCTTCTTGGACATCCCAAGCCTTCAACTGACTAAATGTATCTTGAATTCACTTCTTGTTGCCACATCACTTCACCTGAGGTCCAGATACGCCCTCCGTATCTCTATTGGTTGCTCCTCAGTGCGACGTAGCAGCACTTTGTCATTGGCCACCTTATTATCCAATGCTGCATGGTTTAAGCCTTGGCACCAAGGAGATTTTCTGCCCCAACCACACCTGTGATTTATGTGAATTGAATGTATTGGGGTCATGATCTCCCGGGCCAAGACTGTCATAAAATGGCGTCTACGAGTCTGCGCTTTTCTTCGTTATACATATCGTATAAATCTCAAAACTGTATGAATGCCTCCTGGTCTCACACATAGCTTTCTAGAGTTTTTGGCTTGTTGTATCATAATGTAAACAGATTAATATTCTTCTATGTGTAAATAAATATAACCATGTAAAAATTTTGAAAGACATAAATAAAATACTTTACATGATATTAATTCATTTTAATTTTTCACGAGCCAAAAACTACTAACGCCAAAATCTTTCGATCAACACCAACCACAATTCAGAAGAGGGCAAATTACCTTCCCTGGACATAAATAGATAAATGCATAGATCCATAGTATATAAAGTACTATTCCACTTCAATCCAAGATCATGACTTTTGTATGAACCATTACAATTTACTTCACCCTAAATTAAACTTCCAATAACCTAATGACTAGAGTTCGATGAAAGAATCACGACATTTAACAAACAAATAACTTTATTTCCAGCTAGCTTCGCTGGGAACTCAAAGCACACACATATATATATTACAAATCTATATACAAATTACTTACAAAGCTAGCATTAAAATTCTACCCGAGACATACTAATCTATAATAAATTTCAAACCTAATTCCTAAACTGACCTTCAATCTGAACCTATGATGATCAAACTACGACATAATACAAGGTAGGATCAAAAAGTTCAGAGACTGCACTGATATCTCCAACCCTGATTGGAGGAGAGGGCAGCTATTTTACAGTGGCGTAGGGGCACATGTGACGTGAGATGTGAAAAGGAAGAAGCTTTTCCAGACAATACGTGTCAGTGAACTGTAGTCGTTCGCGTTCGTCGAAAACGGAAATGGTGTTTGAAGAACAACGTGCGAATATCAGCACCTGCTGCAGCAGGGGCAATGTTTCTGTCGGCGATTTCCCCAAACGTTGGCAGAATTTGATATTCGCACGTTGTTCTTCAAACACCATTTCGGTTTTCGACGAACGCGAATGACTACAGTTTACTGACACCCATTGTCTGGAAAAACTTCTTCCTTTTCACATCTCGCGTCACATGTGCCTCTACGCCACGGTAAAACAGTTCCCCTCTCCTCCAATCAGGGTTGGAGATATCAGCACAGTCTCCGAACTTTTTGATCCTACCTTGTATATACAGGGTGATTATAATTAAAGTTGCTATTTTGAAACGCTGTAAAGTAAGAACTACTGGTCGGAATGACCTGAAATTTGACATGAGTATACGTGAAGCAATGGAATTTTGTTTGGTGAAAGAAAAAAGAAAATACTTCAAAAATGTAATGTACCGATAGACGGCGCTGTATTTACCAAACAAGGGGTATTGTTAGCCGAAAGAAACCAATGGTCAACTAAAGATAACCACAATTTAATCAACATCACTTAATTTAATAATTGATTGAAACATCACGAAAACATGAAACAAACACCTACGATATACGCAAGAAATATTCAATATGCTGTCCATCGTGCTCGGCTACCAGTTGGAAGCGCAAAACAGCATGTTCCACAACAGATCGGAATGTATCAGAGGTGATGCTGCGGATGCGTGCTTTTAAGTCAGCTAAGTTCGCAATCCGACCACTGTACACCATATTCTTGAGGTGCCCCCGAAGCCAGTCGCAAGGATTAAGGTCAAGTGAATGTGGCGGCCAGAGTGTTGGAAAATGAGGCTGATAATCCTGTCATTTCAGAAATGGATATTAAGCAGCTGCTTCACTGGTGTTGCAATGTGCGGAGGAGCGCCATCTTGCATAAAAGTTGTGATATCTAGAGAACTGCATGTGCTCCTTGTTTTATCACAACTGTAATGTGCGGTGCGCATGCCCAATCTTAATTAGCATACCTCCAGATCAGCGGTGTGCTTCCGTGAGCTACCTAGAGGCTAATTTTTTCGTTTTTCGTCAAGCAAATTCCATGTTGGATTCGTACATTACCATCTATCGGTACATTTTTGAAGTAATGTTTTTTTCGCCAAACAAAATTCCATTGCTTCACGTATATTCAGGTCAAATATCAGGTCATTCTGACCAGTAGTTCTTACTTTACAGTGTTTTAAAATCGCAACTTTAATTATAATCACCCTGTATATACTCACAAGATTGCATATAACTCGCGATGATACCTTCCATTGACGATCAGAACACACATGCGCGTCGCCGAACTCAGCAAAATGGAAGAGGCGTAATTCTAAAGTCCGCCCTTATAGATGTGGCCAATCATGAGTATGCGATACTTCGGAATGGAAAAGTTTGGGACATAAATTAAAATCAGGAAAAAGTAGAATTAGAATAAAATGATAATAAATAATAGATTCCTTAGAAGTGCTTTCTTAATAGTATAGATAAGCTAACTCTGAACATGTATTTGTGTTACAGGCATAGATCCTTTCAGCGAAAATGTCCGTGAAATGATCGGATACAAGCCCGGCATTTACTGGAGGCTTTGTTGGAAATTCATCAGCCCAATGTTTCTTATAGTGAGTAATTTTGACTTATTATTTTTCATTCGATTGTTGTTTTTGACGTATAGTGAATTGTTGATGATTTCCATTCTAACATCGTGCAGTCTGCGCTCGATCGTCTTGAAACTTAAAGTCGACTACTTGGTGTGGGTGACTTCATGCGTCATCACTTGAGCCCTGGATCTGCCTATTTGCTTATTTTTTTCCTGACTATGGAATCGTGAAATTCTAACACAAATGTCCAGTTCAGGCTTTAAGAGATTCACTGCCCAAATCTTTGAATGCCTATTTTAAGAGTTGGAGCCTATAAATGTCTATTTTAAGAGTTAACACCTATAAATGCTTATTTTAAGGGTTAGAGCCTACATATAACTATTTTAAAGATTTAACTTTTATTTCTTTTCTTTTTTTTATTTATCATTTTGTTAAACAATTGTTATGCCATTTCTCCATTAATTCAAAGTAAAGAGATTAAAGGATGCATGAATAACCCACTCCTAAAGGATAACCTTAACCTTAAAAGAAAATGCCCAACATCCCGCCTGCTGTACAGGTTACACGGATTGTATAAGTGGACTGAGCTGCGAATGCGCCCGATCAAAGACGCTAATTAAGGGCATACTGTCCTACCGCCACGAGAAAGTCTCTGAACAGGGTTGCCGCAAGTAGACGAGTCGAAGAAAGGAGGGAGAAAGGTTTAAAATCAACTGCAACATTTGGCAAATCAAGCGCACTTCGTTAAGAGGAGAATCCGTTTCGTTTATCATGATGTACTAAAAGAAAAAAGTAGATGTTTTTTATCCGACAATTAAACAAAATTTTCGTATTAAATAACATTACATTATAAATTAACTTAAAAATTTCTCGTCATTTAAACTCAAAAAATAATTTTTATTATAGGCGACAGAGGCTACAGGAAGCCGTCAATTTATTAGAACAAAGTAGTTTTAGATATTTTCTTTTAGGTTCGGGCGATTTTGGAAGAGAAAAGCTTACAATTTAAAACTAGAATTTATACCATTTTGTTTAAAACTAAATTTCGAATTAAATGAAATTTATTACAGTTTTCAATCAGCAAGTTACACAATTATTAGCCAGCAAAAAGAAAAAAATAAATGATAAATAAGCAAATATATGACTTTAAAATATTCATTCTTTTCAATCAATTATAAAATATTCATTCGCATTCACTGGAATAACTATTATCTACTATATCCGAATCATTTGAAATGTTTTTACTTGTCTGAATCGCTATCCGACAGATTTATCACTAATTTCTTCTCAATATCTTCTATCAGTCCCTCTTTCTTTCAATAAATGTTCTCTATTTTTTCAATGTGTTCACAGTGTTTTTTCCATTCATTTTGTGTTACTTTAAATAGCTTCTTTAAGCAATAATTGTAAATTGCTCAAATAGATAAAATACTTATCTCAGTGTCATTAAGCGATTTCCCTCACATTTTATCTTTTTAACTGATGATGCTGAAACCCCTGTCGCTTCTGCAGTTCTCTTTATTTCATTTGAAATTGGTATTTTTAGAGAATTTGCGATTTTTTTCCTCTTCAAAAAATGCCGTAACATTGTGGATTATTGCACGTGCTTGCGGATGCAAAGTCTTTCCACTTTTAAATGTAGTCATTTTTCAACTAGACAATATCCACAAAGTGTGCAACATAGTACAAATTATTTCACACCTTTAAAAATCACAGAATGCGGGCGTCTAGCATTGACCCCAGTACAAAGCGAAATGCGATTTTCGTCGGTTCTATCTGCGCCAAATCGAAAGAAGCGTTTTCCGCCACACCTAAAATGCAGTGGAATAACCTGTTTCCTTAGCGACCGCCACCAAAACGTCTGCTGTCTGGGGACTTTCTCGTGGCGGTAGGACAGTATACAACCGTCGGTCGGAAGAAGTTAATTTCTGATTGGGGGGGTAGGGAGGTCGTGAAGGTTACTTCCCACATTTTCATCTGCCTTTTGATCTATCTCAGCCGCTATTGCTCCGATTAAGATACAATGTTCACTTTCATTTAAGGCGTATCACGCACATTGTGTGGGTATGTACGGATTGCATAAACGGACTGAGCGGTCAATGAGGCCGCCTGTTATAAAAGGCTGCGTATCAACTAATATGTCTGGGACAAAGACGCTTATTTAGGGCGTATCAAACCGGTTACGCGCTGTACCCAGATCAAAAACGTGCGAAATCCGTGAGCGGATGTTGTCATCCCCTGGGTCAATAAGGGCGCTTATTAACAAAGGGCGCCGAAGCTCACTGCACCCGCGCAGGTGGCCAAAGATGCTTATTTCAAACCCGCTGCACCAGTGTACCCGGATTACAAAAGTGAACTGACAACTAAAAGGCAGCTTATTAACAGAGTTCACGTAGCGGCCTAACCGCAGACACCTGTGATTGGACTAATATGTGACAGTCAATACTGACGCCCTCACTGTTGTTGGACTATTTCAGTGACCTTCTTTACAATTTAGAGCTCACGCCAACGGCCCTACCATGCTGAAAACACCAGTTCTCGTTAGATCACCGAAGTCAAGCGACATCGGGCGCGGTTAGTACTTGGGTGGGTGACCACCTGGGAACAGGGGCGGCAAATAGGGGGCGCGGTCGCGCCCCCAAATGTTTCTTATTCTGGACAAAAAAATTCTTTTACTGGACCAAAACTGAAAAGGCGTAAAAAAAATCCCAAGCGAATTCGGTGAAAAAATCTCCATGATGATTTTAAATCATATCACAGAACCAATATTCAATATGAAATTATAGATTCAGCATCTAATGAAATTGAGACAATATTTAATGAGAACAATATATCCGTTTTGTTTGTCCTTAGTTCAGTATTATCCGGATCAGATGTCGGAAAAGAAAAAGTTTCAACCATATGCAAAGTACATAACTTCCAGAAAAAGGAATTGCTATGTGAATTGCGGCTGTTTTATTCAATGGTGAAAAATGTAAACATAGACCATCCCAATTTTAAAATCGCATGGATTATTTTAAAGAGCGGAATTTAACAAATGTGTTTCCTGTCATAACATTATTAGTTAAATTGTTTTTGATGTTGCCAATCAGCTCAGCGAGTTGTGAAAGGTCTTTTTCGTGTCTCAGGAAGTTGAAAAATTATTTTCACAGTACATTGGTACAAGAAAGACTTTCATCTTTAGCTGTTTTAGCTATAGAACTAGATATACCACTGGATTATGATGATCTTGTAACAAAATTTTCTCTTCATCCAGACTCTGAGAACCGGCGTTTAAAACTTCAATAACAAGTAAATAAATATAGATATTTGTATTTATAGAAAATATGTTAACAACAATTATGTACAAAAATTACGTTAACAACATTTATTTTTCTCAACATCAATTCAATTTTGTGATCCCTCTCCCCCCTTCCCCCCTGTTAACAAACATTTTATCTATTTCATATTGTGGATTTTCATACAAATCTCGCACCCCCAAATGAAATGCTGAAATGCCGCCCCTGCCTGGGAACACCGCGTGCTGTTGGTACATCTCGGGCGCGACAGCCCGGTGATTTGCACGCTGCCACAACTGCCGCCGTGTTCATGCGGAATACGATCACGTTAAACATGTGGGTCCGTAAGTCCTTCCGAGAGGTTGGTGGTAGGGGAAGGAGGGTACGGTCCCTGTGGATGCCTCCCCCACTGGGTTTCGGTCTAAATCTTTGCACAGTTATAGTATCGACGAAGGGATAAAACTTAACGGGGTCAGATTTTCGATTCCCCTGAGGTTAGAGAAAATGAGAAAAGAATGTCCAAAAATCTTTCCGGGCCTTTCAAAAGCACTCACCGGTTGCTTAGAAAGCTGAATCTTTACACACTTGACCATGGCAGGCCACTCAAATAACTGCTGAAAGCCCTTGGGCCAGTCGATTAGTCTGGGTCTTCAACACTTGACCATGGGACAGAACCTTACGCAGCCAGACTTTTGATTTCGCCCTTGGTGTGCAAGAAAGGGGAGAACAATCAAACAATATTTCCAGAGACCTTCCAAAAACCCGTTGATGACCTAGAAGGCTAAAACTTTGCACACTGATACGGGATCATAAGACTGTATCGATCACTGGAGAGAAGCTATGACCTAACTTTCAAGACTATTTTCAACGTCAGTGACCATACATTGTTAAACAAAAGAAAACTTATTAAAAAAACGTTTCAGGTTTATTTTTTACACGTGTTAGTTTTCATGTCTTTGACAGGCCTTAATATTAATATAACACAAATACCCAAAAGTAGAATTTGATCCCGGTTATTTCACATTCAAAACCTGTACTATCGAATAAAGTTATTGCTGTAGGCAGCATTATCGCGCGGATGCACTTATAATGAAAACGAGTGCAACAGATGCCCAGTGTTGAACCACGGCCAATGCCAAGAAAACAAAAGTTGGAAATTTTCAGATCTAAGAGAACTTTCGCGTGCGGAATCTCTTCTTATTGACTATGCGTTAATGCCTCAGCGCTTGGAGAAACGGGTGTTGTTGTTGTTGAGACCCAGGCCGTCCGTCCTACCAGAAAGGTGTAAGGTAACCGTTTGGACGGCCGGGAAGTGCCACCCAATTTAGACCGGAATCCAGTGGGGGAGGCATCCACAGGGACCGTACCCTCCTTCCCCTACCACCAACCTCTCGGAAGAACTTACGGACCCACATGTTTAACGTGATCGTACTCCGCATGAACACGGCGGCAGTTCTGGCAGCGTGCAAATCCAGCACGCAAACCACAGGGCTACCGCGCCTGAAATGTGCCAACAGCACGCGGTGTTCCCAGGTGGTCACCCATCAAAGTACTAACCGCGCCCGATGCTGCTTGACTTCGGTGATCTAACGAGAACCGGTGCTTTCAGCACGGTAGGGCCGTCGGCTCTGGAGAAACGGGTGTAATTAAGTCGGTACTGAACTGTAAGAATAATCCAAAAACTAGTCCATATGTAATAATGATCTTAAGTGATCTGCTTATAAAGTGCGCTGTCTAATATTTATTTCTTTTTCAGGCTGTAATTGTCTCAGCCATCGTCAACAACCCTCCTCTGCTTTACCAGAACTACTTGTACCCTGATTGGGCAGTTGCCCTGGGTTGGGGCTTTGCGCTTTCTTCAGTGGCCATGGTGCCAGCGGTGGCTTGCTACAAACTCTATAAAGCCAAAGGAACGTGTGCTCAGGTAAGAACTTTCACCCAAAAATTGCCGCAAATGGACAGAAGTTAAATAAATGTTTGGGTGAGCAAGTTTTATGATTGCTATTTAGAAATGCTGGATGAATGAAAGCTGTTTGAGTGTACACGTTATATTTAATTATCGTAAACAAGCTATGTCACAATGAATAGAAGTGGTTGCAGCGCCGTTAGCGGAGAATTGAAGGAATTAGAAACATGGAGCAACAAAGAGAGATAGAAGAAAGTTAACAATTCCAAAGTTGCAGAACATTTTATAATGTAGTCGTCTCCAAAGTGGGGTACTCGAGTCAATACACGAAAAAAAATAATGTTTTCTTTTTATAATTTTTTTATATTGACAGAAAAATATAAGAAAATTAATTTAAAAATAACAAATATTAACTTGTATTACTAGAAGCTTACATTTTCTAGCCTCAGACGAATTAGGTATTCCGTAATACCCAGATCCCGAACTTGGAGAGCCCGTTGATCGCACAACTGCACAAAAGTGTCTCAGTTTGAAAAAATATATATATTATGGTAAACCTGTTTTGTAATATAAAATCACATAATCATTAAAGAGTCTTTAGCAATATTTAAATTCATTTTTACTTTCCTTATATACATAGTATAATGTATAAGGAAAGTATTATGACAGGGTCGAAAATTCGAATTCGAGTTTTCGACGGGAGAGCACGTTTCAAGCATCTCCGAACACGAATCAAATATTTTTGAGGTGATGTGTGTGTGTAGAAGACCCAGACCGTCCGACTCGTCCAGAGGACTTAGATGATGTGTGTGTGTGTGTGTATTTTTGGAGACGATATCTGATGAACGAATGGAGCTATTCAAACGAAATTTGGTACAGAAATTACAATCCGTGAATACTGCAAGCCTATTGTTTTTAAACGCAATCGAATGTTCAGAACCCCACTTAATTTTCGAGTGAAATTTTGAAAAATCATCAAAAATCAAAACCTTTAATAAAGTTATTCAAATAGTCATTTCTTGTGTAATTTTTTATTAGAAAACGATTAAAAAAAAAAATTTTTATTAGAAAACGACCGCTAACGTGAACCATTCTCGAGATATTGCACATTTTTCAAATAAATTTATCAAAAAACCACATGAAATTAAGAAAGAAAATGTTAACTATTGGGAAATATATTTCATATGTAATATCATGCAATAAATTTAGTGACATCATTCTCGTTGATCTAGCTTGTTCCATTTATGAGAAAAGATACTTTGGGTAATACTTTTGTAGTTTACTCCAATATTCAGTTATCTGTTATAAGAATAACTTATTTCTCGGTGCATAACGCTTGTCGAGATTTTGGCGACAAATTTGGCGGAATGTTCTCAACTTGGCAACTTTTTAAACATTGCCAAATTAACGAAAATGTCGGTAAATTGATAAAAATGACGCTAAATCAATGAAAATGACGACGAATTGTCGAAAATTTAATATCTTGGAAGGAATATAAGAATCTACGAGTACTATAAGAATAGCCTATTTTTCCGCCCTTAACGTTTGGATAAAATTTTGGTGACGAATTTTTCAGTATTTCCAACATGGCAACTCTTTTAATGTTGCCAGTTTGACAAAAATATCACCCAATTGATAAAATTTTGCCAAATTGATGAAACTGACGCTGATACAATGAAATGACGACTAATTGATGAAAGTTCAATATCTTGGAAAGAACATAAGAATAGACTATAAAAATAACCCATTTCTCCGTCCGTCCGTAACGCTTGGCGAGAAATTTAGCGGAACGTCGCCAACTTGGCGACTTTTTAAATGTAACCAAAGTAACAAAAATATCAAAGTAATGTTTTGCAGATTCTGATTTCCGTCGTATGACGAGCGTACCTTCTAGTATATAAGAAATGCTCTTCTCTCCATTTATCTGTAACACTTGGCGATACATTTGACGAACTTGATGAATAATCTAGAGAGATCTCACTCCAGATTGACGAAAATATCGTTAAAGATAATCAAAATGGCGACTAATTAATGAATTACTTATTAATATATTTTAATATATAGACTGTATCGCTTATTGAGGACGCTATCAATATTAATAACTGCTAATTTAGAGTTGTGCGAAATATAAGTTAATTGGGTACTTTAAAATAGTATTACATGCTGTCATCCGGAAAATCGCCAAATGTACAATTCAACGTTAAAAACACCAGTATACCGTGGATCTTATACATTATTTTTTGACTGTAAAAGGAGTAAATTCGTTATTGCATTATATAAGGAAAGTCATGTGTTGCCCACATCAAATTTTTATTTTAGTTATTTGCAAATTCACCTTATTATTACCAAAAAAAAAAAAACATGGGCGTTGTTAATTACAACAATAATCTTTAGATTTCACAAACAATGTGAGACTTGTAGAGCAAGAGAGAGACACCAGCGTCGTGTTTGATATTACCAGGACGAAATCATTTTTTTTTAAACTCGACATATGACATATTGAAATTCGCACATGCCTCTATACAACATGGTACACTCGTAGGCACCGTTGCCACACTGACAGGGCTTTGGCCTGACTTTAAGAAGGCATTATTCAAACGTTTTCGAAAACTTACCCAGACCTTTTGGTCCTGTGATTTTTTAGGAAACTCATCTCATGAAAAGTATTTTGTCCACTCAAACATATTTTCTTGTGTTTATTTTGGTTGGGCTAACTTTTTCTTGAACTCGGCTTCAGGGAGAAACACCTTCCTTGAAGATCCCCGACCCGATTGACGAACCAAGCCCCCTCTTCAGTGCATGTGGTTTATGGGTCAGTCCTGATTGGATGTAAAATTGCCTCCCCCTTGCTAACGCTCCTTCGGGTTGGGCCGCAGCGAAGTTTGGGAGTCCCATAAAATTGCGTCTGAGTTGCATTTTTATTTATTGTTCATAAACTAATGTCTGACTCAATGTCACTCGTCAATACCGTGTCGTATGTCCTCTATTCTTTACCAGTCGCTGGTACTGTCATTTTAATTGTTCACATTTATAATCGCATTTCAATCTCTCTTTTGTTTCCCAGTTACATAAGGCATAAATTTGACATAGTATGACATAGATTTCTATAGGACGCGATCCGTTCTGCACATGCTGCCTTTTATCCAACAGATGGGTACTCTGTTTTTATTGGCATACGTTTCTTGAATCATTGACCACCATTCCACAGTATTCTATTCTATAGGTTCTATACTTTTCCTGTTTACTAATTCGATGATATCAATCTTAGCCTGGATACAATTTAAATTGTTAATTTCTCATCTAGTGCTTTTGTTTTCTATAATAGGATTTGAGCCAACTTCAAATTCTATCAAATTGTGGTCGCTAGCGGTAATTTCATCGGAGATGTTCCATTCAGTAATCCTGTTATCAAGATTTTTGGAGAAACATAAGTCAGTGTAACTCTCCCCTCTAACACTTGAGTATAATGGTCTGCTATCTGAATCATTTTCAATATTAATAGAGTTGCTCAATGGGTTCCATTAGGGATTTCCCTCTTCCGTCGCAGCTACTTGGGCTCCAAGCTGGGGCTTAGCGTTGAAATATCCGCATATTACCAACTTATGGGTAATATATTTTGTAATTATTTGATTCAAGTCTTCTATTTTAACACTGATATCTCCGGATGGTGGTCAATATATTGAGATAACAATATAAGACTTCGTCAAACAATCAGAAGACACAGGATCCATCCCTGGGTAATCCCTAAATTGTAGTTCAATTTCCATTTCATCTTCGCCATTAAAAACAATGCGATTTCGAAGGAAATCGGTAATTATAATTTCAAGATCTCTTGGAATTTCTCTTGTTGGTAAATGATCTAGGCGACTTGACAGCACAGGCAGAACAATCTGCTGCAGAATATCGTCAACGTACAAGCGAGTTGTCAGATTGGCTTGCAGCACAACTAGAGGAGATCAGCAATTCCAAAAGATAACTCCCCAGACTATCACACCACGTATGATGGCCATGTGCCTCTCGACAAATGCGAAATCGGAACGTTGGCCAGTTCTCCTCCACACACATATGCAGCGATCATCAGCACTGAGAGAAAAGCTGGATTCATTGCTAAAGATAACATACTTCCAATCAGATATTGCTCAGGCCTACCGAGCTCGGCACCAATACAGACGGCTCTGCAATTGTCGAAGGGTCAGTAGTAAACACCTTAATAGACGTTAACACCTAATCCACTTTATGTCAGCCGTCCCCTTAAAGTATCCCTTGATACAGGATGCATGGAGGATGACAAATAACTTCAAATAGCGGATAGCGAAATCATAGATTTGGACGTGGCTCCTCTGCTAACGTTAGGACATGGCTCCTCTCCTGGATTAGGACGTGGCTCCTCTCCTCTGTGGGATCCTCTCGAGCAGTTGTCTGTCTGAGACGTTCAGATCGTTGCCTTCTCTGAACCACTGTTGTCAACAAAGAGCAAATCGCTCCGACTAAGGTGGTGAATAATACATCTGTTGGACCTATGATACGTTCTCTCTCTAAATCCGAAAATTGTTCGTAGTGCCGTCGAGTACATCTCAAAGGCATCTTTGTACAAAACTTGCATTTCACATATCATTATTTCGATGCTAAGAAAATCCTTGCATTATGTAGGGAAAGCCATGTGCTGCCCACATTACATTATTTTTATTTAAACTGTAGGGATTTTTTCCTATATGAAGTCTCCAGAAAAGTATTTTATATTCATATATAATTTTTACTTTCGTGGGTACTTCAATAACTACCAATTATATATATATATATATATTAGTTCTTTCATACCAGACTGAATTTTCTTTTTCTGTAAAGAGTGTGGTGAAATACTACATTTATATTTTTTATTTTTTGAAACATGTTTCTCTGTCCAAATCTTGAATTCAAAAATTTCTATGCAGTAGTATGAGCCGGTGAAAGTTAAAAATTTCAATTTATGCACGGCCCCTCTAACGAAAAAATCTCAATTAACAATATTTGAGTCTGTGTTAACAGAAGAAAAAAAAACTCGGTATTCGTAGTTGCAAATTTCGGCTCCAAACAATTTATATCCGGTAAACCAATTTTACATCACTTTGATGTAACACAAACTTAATTTAGCACCGGTGTAAAAGTAGTATTTTCTATTAGAAACTGATTCATATCGTCATATATCTGCAAATTAATCAGCTGGTAAGATTGAGTTGTTTTCTTTCTAAATGACTAGGGGGCTCTGGTCCTCGCTCCGTGAGGTAGGTTCACTTCACCAGCTCTTTAGTACCGCAGTTGTAATACGTCCTTTGAAGGTCCTCTCCTTGTTTGTTCCGAGACCGATGTCGTGCTCCCAATCGGCTCAATCCTATTAAATCTTTGCCCATAATGCAGGAATATTTTGGCTTCAGAAGTGCATAAAAAATAGGATAACAAATAACTCTACTGAGCTTTACAAAAGGGCTCTGTCTTGCGAAATGTAGGTACATGCCTACCTGCAAAAATGCGTTATCTTACTATTGATAGCTTATACATGAAGCGAACTCGCAGCTTAAATTCTCTTTCTTTAACATTAAATATCTCTTCCATAAATCGAAAAATGTTTTATGTCAGCGTGTTCTGTTAACATTCCTTAAAAATGTACCGAATTTCATATTTGTGTATGCTATATAGTTTTTGCTGTATACGAGGCAGAGAAACTCAAGAGACGCGACATTTGTCAAACTGCGTTGGCCGCGGCTAATTTTTTCTTCTTTTTAATACAGAGAGATAGAAAGAGTAAAAGACCTTAAATAATTTAATATTTTTAACACTTTACAACAAAGTTGAAAAGTGTTTATGACTTTGTTCATTCTGTCTGTCTGTCTGTCTGTCCGTCTGTCCGTTAGCACGATAACTGCCGTAAAAATGACTTTATCAAAACGAAATTTTAATATGTTGTTCAGACGGTCTATGGGACCTATGGAAACATAAATGAATAATATCACCCAATTAGTTTTGGATTGAATCCGAGTTGAAAAAATAAAATACACTGAACCCTATGGAACCTAATTTTTTAATAATTAAGCAGATTTAAAATTCACAAATTGCTTCGAAAATTTTAGAAAATATTCAAATTACCCCATAAAATATATAAAAAAAATTTCAGCAAAATATTTTCAGTAGTTTTTTAAATAAAAATTAAAATAATAATTACACCTTTTATATGAAGCGATCACGTGACCATGATATGAAAAGATCACATGACCTGCTTCAAAATGGTATATAGCATCCATCTTATCTCAAAATCGCGATTTTTAAAGTTCTTTTTAATTCATATTTAGTGTTTTATCCGTCCTAAAACCGCTTTATTTTTGCTTAAATTCTGTGCATTTACATACTGAAACAACGCAATTACAATATATTTCAGTTTAAATGATCATCCAGCTTTGATTATTTTAACAACGAAGCCTAATTCACACTTATGGAGAATGTAAATACCAAAAGATGTAGAATTAGTTGTATAAGAATTGCTGTATTTCATTAACGCAAAATTATTTTGCTCATGGAGTCTGCAATATAGCTGATATGAATGAAATATTCATTGATTTCACACAGAGAAGGACGATTTTATCGATAAAGTTTTAAGTATAGATTTTAATTACTTCTACCTCCATGGTCTTAAGTTTTTAAATAAAATAAATTATTATAGTATTGTGATGAATGAAATGAATGGAAAAAAGTTATGAATGAAATACTACTTTTATAAAGAGAATCAGGCATGTTATATTTCGATGACGTCATTTGAATAAATTTCATTTGTTTTCGATGAAGTTTTCAAATATAATAAATTTTTGCAGTATTAGGATAATTTTAAAAATATTAACGAGGAATGCATCGCATTTTAGAGATGCTTAAACCAGGCAATTTTTAATTCCATGCCGTCATTTGAATGAAGTTCATTTTTTTGATGAAGTTTCAAGTTTTCAAATATAATAAATTAATGTAGTATTGTGATAATTTTAAAAATATTACCGAGGAATGTATCGCATTTTATAGTTGTTGAAATAAAATTGCATTGAAGTTGGAAAGTGTTTCATAATCAATGCTTTAAGCATGATTGATCTTTCTTTTTTTAATTTGTAATATAAATGACATTATGCTTCACTTTCTTTCAGAGGCTAGCGTATACAATTACACCACACGTGGAAAGACAAACGTACAAAGAAAGTGGCACAGTTACAAGATTCAAGGTTTGTATGACTTAAACAATTTAAAATATCAGTGGCGAATACTGGTCTAGAAAGCAGATGCATCTTACATCCCAACCCCCACGTTATCAATTGCACCAAAATACTTGGGGGATTTAATAGCGATCGCAGTCAGTGTTTCTTTCATGCATGCCTCCGGAGGGACGAAGCCCCCCCACCCCACACACACACACACACACACACCACCACAAACACACACACCCGAAGACATTTTATGTTGACCTAGTTTATATTTATATGACGGCATTTATAGATATATTTATATAGAGCAAATAGAAAACGTACCCCCCCCCCCCCCCCTAATGTTTCATTCCCCAATCCCGGCCAAAAAGTTTTGAAAGAAATACTGATCATAGTAATGATAATTAATGATGTTATTGCCATTGTGTTATATATTGTAACGAGGGCATGGTTTTTATCAGAAATTCGCGGCCTGGCTTCGTGTTACTAGCCATACCGCATCGTTTCACCAATGTTAAATATCCACTTATATATCTTGCCTATGTATCTAGGCTACGCTTAACAAGGTACCTAATGAGTGACTAACCACAGACAACTCAAGCCCGAGAACGGAAATGGGGTGGACTTATTTTTTCGTATTTCCAATTTTCCTTTTGAAAATTTTACACGGTATCTACTTCATTACCACAAACATTTTGCAACTTTTGATCATCTTTTTCAGCCACTTTGTTGATAATTTCGGAAAACTGGTAAGAAAAGCCACAATTACAGGCTTTCATGAACATTCCAGCTTCATTCCTGAAATATTCAGCCAATTATCATCTGCAGCGTTATTTTTGCATTTATATATACAAGGTGTCCCAAAAACATTGACCTCGGCTTTTGTTCCTTAAATATTGATCTTAGATATATATAATAAATTACAAAGTTGCGTAAAAAAAAGTACAGAATTTTATGAAATCTATTAAAATTTTCAAAGGAATTAAATTTTAAGAAATGCAGAATTTAAATTTTTATACGGCTCCCGTACAAAAACATTTCCAATGAGTAAAATGTGCCCCATACACTAATAAGGTGATGTACAAAATATCAGCATTTTATCATAAAAAGCCCCCAGAGATATGAAAAGACAATAATGCTGACTTAAACCACTTTTCGATGCATAGACATGGGTTCTCAAAGGGGAAAAATCATGTCGGCAGATCGCGGGTCAGGGGTCATACATAAATTACGAAAGAAAACAATGATTACATAAATAAATAATAATTTTGCTATTTATAGGTACAAAAGTATCTACACTGTTGTTGTTGTTGTTGAGACCCAGACCGTCCGACCTACCAGAAAGGTGTAAGGTAACTGTATGGACGGCCGGGAAGTGCCACCCAATTTAGACCGGAACCCAGTGGGGGAGGCATCCACAGGGACCGTACCCTCCTTCCCCTACCACCAACCTCTCGGAAGGACTTACGGACCCACATGTTTAACGTGATCGTACTCCGCATGAACACGGCGGCATTTGTGGTAGTGTGCAAATCTAGCGCGCAAACCACGGGGATACCGCACCCGAGATGGCCAACAGCACGCGGTGTTCCGAGGTGGTCACCCACCAAGTACTAACCGCGCCCGATGCTGCTTGACTTCGGTGATCTAACGAGAACCGGTGTTTTCAGCACGGTACGGCCGTTGGCCCAGTATCTACACTGTTGAAGACCCAGACCGTCCGACTCGTCCACAGTATCTACACTGTGTAGAAATAATAACTTTACAAAGATTACAAAGCTTGTTCAAAATGTTTTCCATTCATGCCAAAAATCCATTAAAGATAAGAGGCAGATATTATTTGCCTATGATGCATTTCTGCGTTGCGTCATTTGCACTCTTGCTGTAAACATTTACATTTTAATTTGTGATTAATCCCTCATCAACTTTGTTTAAACATATCTCAGGAACTTTTTATGATAAAATGCTGAAATTTTATGCATCACCATATTAGTGTATGGGGCACATTTTACTCATTGGAAATGTTTTTGTACGGGGGCCGTATACTAATTTAAATTTTGTATTTCTTCAAATTTAATCCTCTGAAAACTTTTATCGATTTCATAAAATTCTGTACCTTTTTTTTACGCAACTTTGTAATTTATTATCTATATCTAAGATCAATATTTATGGAATAAAAGCCGAGGTCAATGTTTTTGGGATACCCTGTATATATTGGGTTGGAGGGAAAGTTATGTCGTATATTAAATAGGCAGGTGATTTTTCTTGTAAATAAAAAGAACATCTGTAACAAGTCGAGAAATTGCAGAAGAGTTTGGCATTCATCATACAACTGTTGGAGATCACATTAAATATCTTGGGTTTGTGTTAAAGCAAAGTTTTTGGGTTCCACATGAATTAACGGAAAAGAATTTGTCTGATCGTGTAAGAATGTGTTCATCACATCTGATTAGACACAATGTGGAGCCGTTTTTGGACAGGCTGGTTACTGGAGATGAAAAGTGGATTCTTTACGAGAATATTAAGAGAAAAAAATCTTACTGCAAACCAGGAACATCATCAGCAACAGTTCCAAAACCAAGTATCCATCAACGAAAAGTACTGCTTTGTTTGTGGTGGGACAGGAAAGGTCCAGTGTACTACGAGTTGCTGAAACAGGGGAAAACCATCAACGCGGATCTGTGCTGCAATCAGCTGGATAAATTGAATGCAGCTATCAAAGAAAAAAGGCCAGAAAAGGAATAGTGTTCCACCACGATAATGCTCGCCCGCATACTGCAATGGTGACACAACAAAAACTGAATGCGTTAGGATAGGAAGTCCTTAGTCACCCACCGTATTCACCTGACATTGCACCATCTGATTATTACCTGTTCAGATCTCTGCAAAATTATATAACGGGAAAAAAATTCACGTCTTTTGAAAGTGTTTCTAAGGCAGTTGCTGACTATTTTAACTCCAAGGATGAGAACTTCTACAAAACAGGAATTCACAGGTTACCTGAAAGATGGCAACAGGTTGTAACAAATAACGGAGCATATATAATTGATTAATATTAAACACATATTTTTATAAATGAATTCAAATATTTTCTTTAAAATACGACAGAACTTTCCCTCCAACCCAATATAAATGCAAAAATAACGCTTCAACAGACGATAATTGGCTGAATATTTCAGAAATGAAGCTGAAATGTTCATGAACGCCTCTAAAATCATGAACGCCTCTAAATGAACATTTCTAAAATGCCAATTGATAGTATTTGGGGACAATGTTTCTTTCAAGCATACATCTAGGAGGGGGGGGGGGGGGCGAAATACCCCGACAGAGACATCATTTCATCATATTCTAGGGCGGGAGGGGGGGGGGCAAAGTTCAATCATAAATTTTTGTTGTGGTTTGTAGATATGACTATTTTTAAAACTCGTAACCTTTTTTAAAGGTATTGAACTACTAAATTATTTCAAGGATATATATTTCAAGGGTTTTCAAGGATTGTTTCAAGGATATAATAAATCAATTTTCACATTGGCACATCAGTTTTATGCGTTGTGTTATACTTTGTACTATGTTCCTAAAAGCCTATGTTAAAGTAAAAAAAAAAAAAAAAATTTTTTAATCTACAGTTTCTTTTGTAATTATTCAAGTGTATATAAAAATTACTTCGATTAAAACATAAATAATAAATATTATATTTATGATTATATTTTTTAACTTCTTATGAATTCAGGATTTAAGCGAAGGGTAAAATGAATCACTTCTCTAAAAGCGCAGTGTCGGTATGTAAGAGCACCCAATGCAACCCCGAGGGCTGAAAAATCTCTTGCATACTAATTTTGAAAAAATCTGATGTGGGCAGCATATGACTTTCCTTATAAAATGCAATGAATTTACTTCTTTCACAGTTAAAAAATTATAAAAAAAGATCCATTTTTATCAATTTAGTGACATTTTCGTCATTCTCGCAATATTTAAAAAAGTCGCCAAGTTTGGACATCCCGCCAAATTTTTCGCCATGCATTACGGACGGACGGAGAAATGGGTTATTCTTATAGTCGTTTATCATGCTCGTTCCAAGATATTGAATTTTCATCAATCAGTCGTTGTTTCCATTGATTTATCATCATTTTTATCAATTTGGCGACATTACAGATAAAGGTGGCTATGTTCATATCTATCATATCTATATTCATATTCATCATATGGCAACATTATAGATAATTTAAATAAAGGTGGCTATGTTCTACCACATGCAATTCTCAAACCTTTTGTATTCGATGGGTCGGAAAAGTTTTTGCTAATTATTAGCCTCCGACTATTATAGATAAGACCACCTCGATTCAGGTGAATAGGAATGTTAACGAAAGTTCATCTAATTTAAAAATCCAGAATATGAATATTTAAACCATGGCGTGGGAGAGACTTACTTCCTGCTTTAGCTTCAAATTCACGTTTTAAACAATGCAAATAATACAAACTTTGTTTATAGATAGATGGGTTGTAGCTGAATTGTGTGACCCATAAAGTTAGTGAGAATTAGTCCCTTTTACCTCGATGGTATGAAAATATTACCTCCAAAAATTGAAAACTTGAGATAATGTTTGAGGTGATTAACAGCTTTATAAATTGGTTCGTTGGAGGGTCTGGGGAACTTACATTAATTGCGGTATGTTAAGGGTTGGTATAGTATGTATGTTTTGATAGGGAGTTGAATTAGAAATAGTAATATTGAATGGGAGGGTGTATGACTCGCATGTGTCTGTGGACATTAGGAGCAAAGGGGGGGGGGGGGGAGCAAAAGTTGAGGTCCGTCTGTTCCTGTTCCCCATTCATGGTCGTGGTGTACTTCGATGGGCGTATGCTTGTTGCCATTCAACAAACGATAATAACATGAGTAAATTACTCACACTAGAAATTATATTTAAATTTAATTTTCTTCCTGGTTTAAATTTAAGGAACGCATGAATACTAAGAGGCTTAAAGTACTAGAGGCTTTAATTCATCTTAGTACTAGAGGCTTTAATTCATCTTTCAATGACACATTCAACATTCAGTGTTGCACAAGTTATCCAAGTACCACCAGTCATCTTCTACTAGTGTACTACTGCTTGAGAGTCGCTGGTTTAGAGCATTGTTTCTGAACCCTCTTGACCCACTTCTAAATTTTATTTTACCTCTGTGGCTCTCATTCATTCTTCTATGCCTTAAACTGTTTCAATTTAGAATACAATGTAATATTTGATAGGAATGAAGCGACCTTGCTTTCTGATTAATTAATCTGTCAAAAATAGTTAATACGATCACCAAAGATATGAAAAGGCAAAAATTCAAAGATTCTAAAAATTGAAAGTTCGTTTATAGTTTTAAATGTACACTAGGTTAGGTAGGTAGCCGGCCGTCCAAATAGATGCTCAAGTCCTCAGGACGAGCCGGACGGTCTGGGTCTTCAACTAGGTTAGGTAGTACCACCACAATTATGAGAATGCTAGAGACGCTTAATAGGAATATGCTTAAATAAAATAAATGGTTCATCCAAATCTAGATGGCAGCACCAAAAGTATATATGAAAATATACATTTTGTCTCGATGTACATTTTACAGCAAATACTCACTAGATGGCAGCACTAAGAACTCAAGATATTTTTAGTTGAAAAGAAATACAATAGAGTACCTTTATTACAAAGGTAGACAGTACCTTCACGGTCCCATTGGCCTGGACTGCTACACTTCATGATAGCCACCTTTATCTAAATTGTTCTAAAATCTTTCTTGCCTTCTCACGTAACGTCACACAGAAAATTTTGCCCTCACGCTTCCAAAACAAAATACATGTATGCTTATGAAAGCTTCATTAATTTTGTATTAAAAATGACCACTTTAGAAATTTTTAGCCAATAAAATCCTTAAACATATATTGTTACTCTCAAGTATTCTACATAACTTGTTTTCAGCACAAAGGAAAATTTCGATATTTGATGGGTTTAGTTTCAATTTTTATTTGCCATCATCGTCAGTTTACCTACCAATTACCCGCAGTGGTACAAATGGTGTCCGCTTGCTCTTACGTTTCTGCGCATTCTACTACGCAGGTTGTTTATTTACGCTGCTGCTCATGTAGCCACCGCAATTGAAAAATGAATTGACCGCTAGGTGGTGCTAGTTAACGGCAAAAACAACGTGATATGTGTAACACATTGATTTTTTTGTATATTTAAATTATAATATCTAGCTTTTACAATGGTTTATTGTGTAGTACCCTTTTGTTCATCTAATAGCATGAAAGACTGTATAAGTCTTTTTGAGTTTCCCTCGGACATCGATCGCCGTGAGAAATGGATTAAAGCAATATCTAGAGAAGGTAAGTTGAACCAATTATTTTTTTATTTTATTTTCTTGTTAAAATTAACTGTATTTAGGAGAGTTTAGAAACTTTTGTATTGATTTGTATGCATATATAATATAGATTTTGTAATATGTAGCAAAAAAAAAAAAAGAACTGTACAATCATAGCTACGTAGCGTATGTATAGCACTTTTAAAAAATCTGATGTGGGCAGCACATGACTTTCCTTATGTAATATAATGAATTTACTACTTTTACAGTAAAAAAAATAGGTTATTCTTATAGTAGATACTTATATTCTTTCCAAGATACTGACTTTTCGTCAATTAGGCGTCATTTTCACTGATTTAGCGTCATTTTTATTCATTTGGCGAGATTTTCGTTAATTTGGTAGCATTTTAAAAAGTCACCAAGTTGACGACATTCCGCCAACATCTCGCCAAGCGTTATGAACGGAAAAATAAGTTATTCTTATAACAGATAAATGACTATTGGCGTTCAGATAAAAAAGTATTACTCAAAGTATCTTTTCTCATGAATAGAACGAGCTAGATCCACGACAATGATGTCACCAAATTTATCGCATGATATTACATATGAAAAGTGAACATGTTTCTCAAAAGTTAGTATATTTTTTTTTAATTTATGGGACTTTTTGATAAATTTATTTGAAAAATGTGCAATATCTCAAAAACGGTGCATGCTAGCATTCTAAAGTTTATGTCAATCGCTTTCTAAGGAAAAATTACATAAGAAATGTCTATTTGCGTAACTTTATTAAAGGTTTTGATTTTTTGACAATTTTTTCCAAATTTCACTCGAAAATTTAGGGGGGTTCTGAACATTCGATTCCATTTAAAAATAATAGGCTTCCAGTATTCATGGATTGTGAATTTTGTACCAAATTTCATTCCAATCGCTCCAGTCATTCACGAGATATTGTCTCCACAGACTCACTGACACACGCACATACTCAGACATCACCACAAAAATGTTTGATTCATGATCAGGGATGCTTGAAACGGGCTCTCCCGTTGAAAACTCGAATTCGAATTTTCGACCCTGTCATAATACTTTCCTTATACATTATGTATATAAGGAAAGTAAAAATCCAATATCTACGTGAAATATTACAAACATTTGAAAATTTTCTGAAATACAACAATATATCAAAGAAATAATAAGCAAAATATTTAAAAAATCATCAAATACCTTTGCATCTTTAAATTATAGACTGGTTATTCAACTTTAAAATCAGTATTTTATTACTTTCCTTATATACATATAATGTATAAGGAAAGTATTGCGACGGGGTCGAAAATTCGAATTCGAGTTTTCGATGGGAGAGCATGTTTCAAGCATCCCTGAACACAAATCAGACATTTTTGAGATGATGTCTGTGTGTTTGTGTCAGTGAGTCTGTGGAGACTATAACTGACGAACGAATGGTCCGATTCAAACGAAATTTGGTACAAAAATTACAATCCATAAATACTGGAAGCCTATAGTTTTTATACGCAATCGCATATTCAGAACCCCCTTAAATTTTCGAGTGAAATTTTGAAAAAATCATCAAAAAATTAAAACCTTTAATAAACTTACTTAAATAGACATTCCTTATGTAATTTTTCATTGGAAAATGATTAAAACAAATTTTGGAGTGCTAGCATGAACCGTTCTCGAGATATTGGACATTTTTCAAAAAAATTATCAAAAAATCATATAAAATTAAAAAAAATATTACCTATTGTTGAAGTATGTTCACTTTGCATAAGTAATATCATGCGATAAACTAGGTGACATCATTCTCGTGAATCTAGTTTGTTCCATTCATGAGAAAAGATACTTTAGGTAATACTTTTGTATTTGGATGCCAATAATCAGTTATATGCTAGAAGAATAACTTATTTCTCCATCCATAATGCCTTGTGAGATTTTGGCGGAATGTCGTCAACTTGACGACTTTTTTTAATGTTGCCAAATTAACGAAAATGTCGCCAAATTGACAAAAATGACACTAAATCAATGAAAATGACGACTAGATGATGAAGTAATTACTAAAGTATTTAAATATATGGACTATATTGCTTATTGAGGATGCTATCAATATTGACGATTGTTTAGAGTTGCACGAAGTATAAGTTAATTGAGTATTTTGAAATAGTTTTACATGGTGTCACCCAGAAAGCCGCAGCGCCGTGAATCTTATACATTATTTTTTTTATAGTAAAACTAGTAAATCCATTGCATTATATAGGAAAGTCATGTGCTGCCCACATCAGATTTTTTCATGATTCAGTATTTTTATTTTAGTGATAATTTGTGATTTTTAGTGATTTTTATTTTAGTGATAAAAGCGAAATCTTATTTTCTTTTTAAATAGCAAGGTTGAAATATTGATAGAGGTACCCATTTTAAAAGAGATACTACTACAAAAAATAAAAAAGACTATAAGATCGTGTAAAAAATGTCTATGCAGAAAGAAGGTACAAAATGCTGTTCATATGAAAATAAAATGAAATGATGATAATTATAATACTGCCATGTTTTTTGTTTTTATAATATGTATATGTATGTATCCAGTCAGCATGATTATATACAAAATACAAACAGACTTTGATATGGATTTACACAATCTAAATATTAAAGTAAATTTCATATAAATTGGGTGATTCAAATGAAAGTTGTTGTGACGTGAGCATCTAAAATCAACTCTCTTAACAGCTGGTATGCTTATCATTCTAGTTTATGATATGCCATGAAATGAATTATAAAATGGGCATTCTTTAGATTGATTGTGGTTTTATTAGAATTTTGGGTGGTTGTATTAAATTATGGAACAGATTTTTAAAATTATTTTATGTTTATAATTAATAAATGTTAATAAATTATTTTATGTTTATATTAAATGCAAGTTTATTTAACATTGGGAAATAAATGGCTCAAATTTTAGAATGTGCATAGTTCCTGCAAAATTTTTCACCAACCTATCAAACCAATTATTTTTTACTGTTGTTTGATGTCAATTATAGGGAGGTACACACTCTAATGAAGCTTTTTAACTGTTATCTCAAATTTTTAAAGTTTACCACATTTTATTTCCATTTTTGTTTTCATGAATTTCTAAATATTAAATGTTTTTGTACATAATCATAATACCTTAGCATACCATGTGTAATTACATACTTTATTTGTGTTAAGAATATATTAAGAAAATAGCTACATAGTAAAGCATAAAACCATATGTGGTCTCCCCTCACCATTCCGAATTAAAATATCTGGCATTGCTACTGGTACCAATATAAACTTTATGATTAATGGTCAGAAATGGAAATGTCTAAATATTTTTTCACCAATGCATTCGATGTTATAAAAATGATCCATTTTTTTTTTAAATAAACTTTTTAATTCAAATTTTATTAATATTTATTTATTTATTTTATCTATTGTGTGGCAAATAAGCCAATTTTTCATAAAATCCAAAAAAGGAAAACTCTTGGGGGATGGGGGCATTTAATCTTCTTCACCCATTCTTGAAGTAATGAGGTGCCACTACTGACCTGCAAAAGTTTAATTCCTAGTGAATGTAAGTAGGATTCTAGACTGATTGTGTTGAACATAGCCAGGATCTTATAAGGGGGATATGAGTACCAGTGAAATATTATATTGCTTCTTGAAATTAAAATATCTTCATCTTTCTTTTCAGGTTCTAGTAAAGGATCCCTCTGGACACCTAAACAGCATGATTCTGTTTGTCAAAAACATTTCCTGTCCTCTGACATTGATATGTGTGGTAAACGGAAACGTTTAAAAAAAACTGCAGTTCCTTCAATTTTTCCTGAATATCCTTCTTCTGTGCAACAGCCAAGTGTGGAGGAGAGAAGAATACTCAAGAAATTTACATTCCCTGAAACTAATTTATGTGCCAGAACAAGTATATCTAGTTCAGGATCAGATGCCATAGTTTTGACTGGGTTGGAAAATTCAGTATCTCCATCTCAAGCTGGTCCATCTTATTCAACAATGTCCTGTAATTGTAATAATGAAAATCTTTTACTGAAAACTAAAATCAGAAAAACGAGGATTGCATTATCAAAGGCAAAGAGGCTTCTAAATTCTTTTCGGGATAAAAAAAAAACATTAACTGAGCAAAATAAAGCTATGGGGGAATTGCTTGTAAAAAGGAGCATTTTTGAAGACATAAAAATTGAAGCAGAGCTAGGATGTAGTAATGCTATCTTTATTCTAGACCAGCTAAATGCAAGAGAATCCAAAAAACCCCATTGGCATGAAAACACCATCAAAGCATGTCTCTTGTGGCACAGGCGATCACCTGCTAGCTACAAGTACATAAAAAGTACAGGGTTGGTCAAATTGCCATCCATTTCAACATTGAAAAGGTATGTTGGCCATGGTAATGCTGAAACAGAATTTACTCTCTTGTCCCCAACATCTGTTAGCTGAAATAGAAACTATCTTAGAAAAAGTTAAGTAACAGGCTCTCTTATCATTGATGAAATGAGCATCAAACCACTGTTGCAATATAATAAAATTACAAGTTTGATTACTGGCAATGTAGATATGGGTGGCATGGAACATGATTTAGGCATACAGGATAAGTTGCCAATCACCTACTATGCTTCATTTTTTCTGGTCTATCTACACATTTTCATATTCCAGTTGCATTTTATTTCACATAAAGTAGACAGTGTGACCACACATTACTAAGGATGAAACTATGAAAGAATATTCATAGTTTCAGAAAATAACTTTTCAAAGTTCAGTAAAAGAACAATTTTGCTCTTTCTTTCAGAAAGGAAATTAATTTTTTTATTAAATAAATCTTTACAAGAAAACTTATTATTTTATTATTGATCTCCTTTTGCCAAATTTCTTTAATTAAACCTTAATTTATCACTCTGAGTCTAAAATTATGTAGAAATATATTAAGCTCTTCCTAGGTCCACAGAAAAATTATTTTTATTATAAGGGAATGCGAGAGATTTTTTTTTTTTATTCTAGAGCCAGGTATGATCATTCTGTTAAGGGAGGGGCTATGTGGAGAACTTTCAAATTGAAAATCTTGGATGTTTAAAAGAATCATTAATGCTTAAAACCATAATTATGATTTTGATATCTATTACTGATTTTGTTTTTTCAAAGCTTATTTATTTTTATTTTGAGGTATTAACTTCAAAGTTAAAAAATTCTTATTGCTCCATCTTCTGTTACCTTGATGCCAAATAAAGAAAAGTTCATCTTAATATATATATATTCAAGTATTATAATAAAAAGGTGATATTTCTATTTTAGTTGCTTCTTATGCCACAACATCCATACGATAATGAGAAAGGGTTACTATCTTCATTTTAGACATATGCGTTTAAAACATATGGAACTTAATGAGTAAAAATGGTTGCAAATATAGGTTCTATTAAATTTGAAAAGTTTCTATCTAATATTTGATTTTTCTATTTACAAAACTTTAATAATATGTTAGAATATTTACATATGTATGAATTTATGCTCTAATGTGATTAATGATAAAAATTCTCATATGTCAAGATATCATGTCACATCGTCTATGGTCCTTTAAATCTTCATCTTGTCCTAGCTGTCAATGCTAGACAGCAATACTTAACGCTTTTGGTGGGTTATGTCATTGTTTCCACTTTTTAACAATAGAATAGAGAGAAATGACCCAAGCATTCTAGATAAAAGTGGCTATGAACTAATATACGCCTAGGCCTAAATCAGTCATTCCCACCTTTTTTTGGCACGTGGTGCCCTTCTAATTTTTTATAGGTGTTTAGTTAATTTTTCAGTAAAATTTGATTAGCTATTTAAAGTTCAGAAGCAGAACACCAGATGAGTTAAAAATATATTCAATAGGTTTATGTAACAAAACAGAAACTTACTAATACCATTAAGATACATAAAGGAAAATAATATATTTTATACTATATTATATAATAATATAATATATTTATATAATACAACTTTTATAGTACTACATTTGTTAATGTATTTGCATCAAATAAACACTGTAATTATTTTCGTAAATCAATAGTATAGTTATCATCAAAAGACAAATTAATGGGAAATAAGTGATTAATGATTTGAGCAGAAGAGTTTGTGATCTGGCCTAATGGTTGAGTTGCAAGCTGTGTGACTGTTTCTTTGGTGAAATGTCATAGCTGTAATAAATTTTATTTTGGAAAATAAATTTTTTCCATTTAAAAAAGTATTTTTTCTCCAAAATTCAAGACATCCCTAGGAAATCTTATAGCACCTTTGGTGAAGCACAACAGTTTAGAATTGCTGGCCTACATCTAATGAGGTGCCTAAATAGACACTTCATTAGATCCTCACTAGCAGCCTGACCAACTAGGAGACCCTACAATAACAAGTCTACCACCAGAATAGCTCTCTTGATTCAAGCCCACTTACCATGACTATGTAATAAAGCAATAACAAATAAGCAAAACAATTATTTTATTTCATAAAAATTCTAATTGCAAACAATTATTTTAACTTTTAAGTTATAACAGGTACATTGACCAACTACGATCGTATCAAACCTCCCCAATAATAGGGACACTTGATGCACATATTGAGTGTTTGACACATTTTTTAATTAAAAAGAACAAGTAAAAGCAAAAAACATAGTTTAAGTACCCCCTCTTACTATTTATGTCATTTAAATGTATGAAAAATGTATGTAACCTAAATGTGTGAAAGACAAAACATACCAAATTTGGACTTTCTAGATACTCTGGTTTTCGAGTTATCACCCCCACCCCAGCCCAAAAAAACAAGTACATTCTTATGGCATATCCAAGCCGAGTTAGCCAAATAAGGTTCCAAATTCCAAAGAACTTAAATGTACCACAAAAAACAATGACATACAAAATTTCATGCTACTATGATATTAATGGCATTTGATCAGTTAGGGCTTCAAAGATTGACACACACACTGACTTCACACTGACAACGAGGCCAAATTAAATAAAAGGTTGTAAAAAAAATTTAATGACAACTCACACGTTTGAATTTTAAATAGTATGCAATTGAGTTCTATAAGTGTTCATTTGATAAAATATTTGTATCGACGAGAACTAAACATAAAAAGTATAATTATATACTTTGACTAAAGATGCAAATAGATAATATTTTTAGAATCACGTTTCTTCTCACAATACACTTTTAAGTTTGGAAGAAGAGAGGGTAAACCACTAAATCCATCATCGTATCTCCTTCTGTCTAAATAAAAATACAACTTTTCTTAATGATATACTGCTCAATGTGATTATAGTTGCCTACTCAATGTATCCCTTTACACATGGATAGTATGGCCCTGAACCAACCATACATTACAAATAATTCATCAATAGTGATTGCTATTTCACAAAAGCACTGTATATGTGTGCAACCCAGTGCATTTTATTTTGATACTAGTACTTAAGCCTGGCTATTAGCTTCTGCCCCTGATCAATACAATAAGTCAGGGCTGGACATACATCACCTCAACATAGAAGCTGGACCTAACGACTAGGAGCCAGCTTTTAATTTACATTATTTTGTATTTTGATAACATTTGTTATAAAGTGCTTAATCTATATAAATAAAATTGGAAATCTGTCTGTTTATTTGTGTGTTTATTTGTATGTTTGTCTCATCATCCCGGGAGAATGGCTGTACCGAATTGGATGAAATTTTTAGGGGTTTGGACTTGGAATAACCCCACTTAAAATTTAGACCATGTTTTGAGTTTCTAGAACTAGGGGTTATCTAGATATTAATAAAAAATGCACAATTAAACCTTCCATAGAGATAGCATTATGCAGATATTTTTCCCACCAATTTATTTGAAGAAAATTATATGTCGCTTAACAATGGATTTAAATCCAATGTGTTTATACAGCAGACAATTCTTATTAAATAAAAAAGATATGTATATAAAATCAATTTCTACGATATTGCATTTTTGACTAGATTATATCAATTGCGGTCTTCGGTTTTAAACATTATTCTTATTGATATTTTCCGGGATTATTGTTTTTTGACAAAGATTTTAAAAACTCATGTGTTGTAGTGCGGGTAATCTTTATGGGGATTATTGATATTTTCAATTTATTATCTCATCTGTTTTATTTTGGCAAAGATTTTTGAAACTCATTATAATATGGATAATCTTCTAACACACGCATATCTTCAAATCTACAACCATGTAAGAAGTATAGGTATATCTTTCCATACAATTTTAGCGCTTTCATTTTGGCATATATTGGAATACATTATGGCCTTCAGGTTTAAAGATTACAGGATTATTGATATTTTCAATTTATTACATCATCTGTTTTATTTTGGCAAAGATTTTAGAAACTCATGTTGTAGTATGTGTAATCTTCTACTTATACACAGGTATATCTTCTCTGACCGTCCATTAAGCTACTCTATGTCTTAGGATGAGTCAGTCAGCCTGGGCTTTCGACACTTCGACAGGTATATCTTCTAATATTCGTGAATATAAGTAGTCCCATACAATTTTATTGTATGAGATTACTTATATTCATGAATATTAGAAGATATTACATAGCGCTTTTATTTTGCATTGATTCAATTTCATATTCTTTGTAAATGTGTTTACAAACGGAGTAGGATGTCTTATTCTTCAGATCTGCCCATGAAGATAATTTTGTATAGCGATTCTTAAACTTCTTTTTAGGAACATTAAATTAAATATTTTAATAGAACATTTTGATTAACAATGTCATTTAGTATACTATAGGAATTTGCACATGATTGTGAATTTTAAGTTTTTTTATATTATACGGGGTATAGAACAGGTATACTGCTAGTGATAAATAATTACAATGGTGTAACACATGCATATAAGTTAACACTTAACACTAAATTTAAATTTTTTTTAATTAATACTTCAAAAACTATTTAAAGCTTTAATTGTTTCAAATTAAAGCTTTGAATAGTTTTTGAATTGACAAGATCAAAAAAAATTCTTTTTTTTTTTTTTTTTTTTTTTTTTTTTTTTTTTTTTTTTTTTCCCCCCCATAAAAATATGGAAGTTTAACATTTTTCCTTAAAAATACTTTTTGTCGCTCAGCTCAAGGGCTAAATTTTTATTCGATTGATGATTATCTTTTACCGATCTGCCACATTTTCAATTGCCATCACTAATTTTTTAGACTCCATGGCTACCTGGTGCCCAGGATTTGTCCAGCTCTGTTATAAGTGTGCAAAGTTTCAGCCTTCTAGGTCACCAGGATTCTGGAGACTGGAAATGTTTTACACCTTCCCTCATACATCCATTCTGTTGCTCCAAGTCCTCTGGACGAGCCGGACGGCCTGGGGCTTTCACACCTTCCCTCATTGCCCATCACTTGGGGAAATATCTAAAATTCAGTTCCAGTTAAGTTCTGTCCCGGCATTGTACAATAAGTGTTTAGAGATTCTGCCTTCTCAGTCACCGGGTCAGGGCCTTCTAAAATGTCTGGAAAGACCTAATTTTATTAGAGGGTTTGGAGCATTGCAAAACTAATTGTTCAGGATGAGTGACATGGTCTGCATACACTAGGGATTTTGAGTGTCAGTGCTCATTGCAATAGTATTTTTTACTTTGCATCCTGTCATATGACAGTTACAGATTTAATATCATTAATAGTGATTCTTTTCATTTCAGTTGGAGCACTGGACACATGTGTAAACATGAATGCATATCTATTTAAGTTACAGATGAAACAATGCAAGAATTGGATACAACCCATCGGTATCAATTCATTGCTGTAAGAAACTTCTACCAATAAGGATCCACCTTGCTGCGAGGATGTACATAATCAAAAAGCATATTCAACATTGTGTGATAATGTGCTAATAATTTGATTAAGAGAAATTGAAAACTTTGTTCATGGTGTTCAGAATCAATTTTCTTCAGCTTAAAAGATCAATATGATGTCTAACTGATGCATTTGAATAGAATGAAGAAGTTTCCTAATAAAACTGACATAATTTGTAATGGTTGTCACCCACATATATCCACAAGTGTGTCTGTCCATTTTCAGTCATATACACCAAAATTAAAGACAGAAAAATTCAGTCATCGATAAATCAAACGTCATAATGCTTTGAATCAATAATCATTTTCTATTGCTGTAACTAAAATGTGGACCCATTCAAATATGTCAATATTATCACACTGAATAATTTGGAAAAGAATATACAGAATTCTTTTTAGGGGATAATTAATCTTTGAAGTAAATGTTACTGCATACTTACCTTCTTCTCCAAGAGTGATGGAAGAAAAAATTATGCATCGCAGAAATTTTGTTTGACAAATAATTGGATATGACGAGATCAACCACAGATAATTAAAACCATAGTAAAAATGAGGGATGCAGTTTTGACTACTTGATTTTCAGCTTTAAAATACCAGAATACAGTATCAGTCTACCTTTAACCATTTACATGCCAATGTTCCCAATTGGGAACATTTAAAAAAAAATTATTTAAATTATTTTTCAGATTTTACGTAATAACTTATTTCAATTACTACTTGAGTGGAACTGTTTTTTAAAATAATTTGTTTCAACAAAAAATAATAATAATATATTATTTATTGTAAATAGATAATTTAGGATACTTCTGATTTCTTGATGTAAAATCTACAGAAATTCAAAATAATTACTTGGTAATTACTTAATGACAGTCTAGATACGACTTTCATTCTTCTGCGACTTTCATTCTTCTGCGACTTTCAAAGAGTGTGCCTCGAAATTGCATGGCTGTGTAGCGAGAGAAACAAAAATACATAATTTTTAGTAAAATGGGAAAATATAAAATAGATAAATATTTTTAACATTATTAATATGCAATAAGTGTTGACAGGTTTATATACCCTCCGCTAGGGTTTGGAAGCATTCAAAACATTCTCAAACTATGATTTGTCAAATCGACCTTAGTAGGGGATGTTTTAATACCCTTAATAATCATGTATTGCATCCTAAGGTCTAGGTACTGATAACACCTCTAGTGCAGTGCTGTACAGGTGTGCTGTAATATTTCACATGGCAAAAAAAAAATGTGCTGCCACAAGATAAACTCCGAGAATTACTGTTCTAGAGAGTAGATTTATGAATTTATAGTACAAATAGATTCTCTCCAATTTTATTTTTTGATTAAATTTTTTCCTTCTTGATATCTATAATTTTTGTTAAACTAGTTAACAATGGAATAGAAAAACTAAAATTAGTAAAATTTTAAATGTAACTGAATTTGGCAGGTAAACAGTTAATTTACCAAATATTTCAATTTTACTTAATCTCCATTACTTTTAATAACACATATATACAATAATTTTAAAATCTACAGGAAGAAAACATTCCACAACTTGGAAACACATTTCCAATGCAGAAAACAGCATCATAGAAATGTTTTTACTCTCATTAAAACTCAGCAGCAAATACCTACTAACTGCAGTGAAAAGTGGAAGAAAGATTACTTACTGAGCACAATTTCACAAATATCTATTGATCAACAACGACAACTGTGGTGTTGCTACTGCTCACCTACCATGTCCAATTCCATCCAGTAATCTGTTTCTCTAGAAACATATCCTAA
The DNA here is from genome assembly GCA_951213105.1 of Amaurobius ferox. NCBI lineage: Eukaryota > Metazoa > Arthropoda > Arachnida > Araneae > Amaurobiidae > Amaurobius > Amaurobius ferox. The sequence continues at coordinate 2,506,736 of OX578152.1, read as the reverse complement.
ATTAAGATTTTAGACACAAGGATACCTCTTGATCCAGCTTGGCAAGGGTGCACTGACCCTGGTGCAATCATCAGCCTGATTAAGGGCCAGTTAAAAGTTATTCTTTTTATAATTTATGCATTAACTCCTATATTAAATAGATATAGTACAAGAACAAGTTAAAGTTCACATTTACCAGACTGAATTAATGACTCCAGTCTGTCCCTGCATCTAATCTCAAGCTTGTAAATGGTAGGCTGCAGATTCAGGCTTACACATGCAACAAGTCGTTACACAACCATACCATGCAGTTTATATCGAATTTATCATTATTTAAAGCTGCTAGGGTTTTCCTTTTCTTATGATTCACATATTTCTATATGTGCTATTTAGTGTTCTGAATGAAATTTGTGGGTCTTAAAAATAATTTTTGTTTGAGGTTTTATTTATTTATTTTTTAATTTGACTGTTTTTAAAAGGTGTAAATTCATTTTTCTCTTTGCTTCATGCCAGATGTACTTTAGTAATTACAAAGTAAAAAACTTTCTTTTTTTTTTATTACGAAACACAAGATCATTCCTATTGGAAATCTAACATTTTTTGACATATTTCAAGCACTTTCTGGGGGTGGGAGTGGCTACAAGTCAGCAGAATTAAATACTTTTCAAAGAGAACAGGAATATTGATTCAATTGTGCATTTTTTTAATATTTGAACCAGTTTACAGACCACTAAATTTAGATTTTATTTATTTCCATAAATCTTATTAAACTCAAACTAAAATTAAGAACAGAGTTTAAAAAGTTTCTAAAGTACATTGAGTTACATTACTCAAATTGAGTTACGTACTCAATACGTAATTCATTGAGTTGTTTATTATGCACTTGTCTTTGAATAGGCAAGATAAGGGGTTATGGTATATTATCCCAAGTATTGAAATATAGATATCAGAATACTTTAGATAGCAAAGTTTAAAAAAAAAAAAAAGAGAGCATAAACCTGACAAAATAACATCTTTAAAATTAAGATACAAACAGCAGATATATCCTATAATTTTATTAAAATTGTAGGCTCAATTATTTATTATCTAAGGCAGAGTGTCTGCAACCTTTTCCATCAATGAGCACCAGACTATATGAAACTCTTCTAGGGAGCATCAGCCTACTATGTTGATTTTTAGGTAACATTAGTAATAAATATGTAGATTTGATTTTTATGAAGCACCAGTACTATGTTGATTTTACAGAGCACTAGTATTACATAAATATATTTTAGTGAGCACCAGCTTTAGGCCAGATTCTTATAGGGTGTAACACTATTTAAATTCTTCTAGAGAGCACCAGCACTACATTTAATTTGTTCAAAGAGCATGAGCACTTCAGTATATTGAATTCTTCCGAAGAGCACCAACACTCAGTAGTATCACATTTTTTTCCAGAAATAACAAATAAAAATGTCTTGTAGACTAACATATAAATAATTTTTTAATATTAATTAAATATATATTTGAACTTTTTTTTGCATTCTTTTATATATGATACTTGAATTACAGCTAAAAATTTAGTTTTGCTCTAATAATTAAAATGTCTAAAATTTTTTCAACTTTCAAGTATTCTAATTTATTTATAGTAAATTCTGAATGCTAAGTGAACATAACATATTATCATAATTATATATTTAATATAAATCAGTTCAAATTCAATAATTTATTTAGTTTACTGTATAGGTTTAAATCCCATTTTTCACAAAGATAAAAAATACACGTCAAATATTCTTATGACTTAAGAAAGAGAGCATCAAATTAATCAGCACAAGCACTGCGATACTCACAAACAGGTTGTGTTGTTGTTGTTGTTGAAACCCAGACCGTCCGACCTACCAGAAAGGTGTAAGGTAACTGTTTGGACGGTCGGGAAGTGCCACCCAATCTAGACCGGAACCCAGTGGGGGAGGCATCCACAGGGACCGTACCCTCCTTCCCCTACCACCAACCTCTCGGAAGGACTTTCGGACCCACATGTTTAACGTGATCGTACTCCGCATGAACACGGCGGCAGTTTTGGCAGTGGCTGGAATCAAACCCGGGCCTACCGAGTGCAACTCCAGCGCGCTAACCAGTGGGCTACCGCGCCCTAACAACGCTAACGTGCCTAACCGCGCCCTAACCCGCTAAACAGGTTGTGTGGACCTCTGATCAAAGGTAAAGTTGCATAAGTAACGTTTTAAAATTAAGAATTTTAAAAAGCTGATAATTAAACTGTCAAAACCTAGTCAATCATTCTTTTTGCTTTTTATTATCTGTGATAACACTGTCGGTGTCACTTCATGTACAAACTTGTGTTGGTGTTTGATTCAAATACACATTTTTCAAGACTGGCTGTAAATCCACAGCTTGACTTTATTGAAATGCAAGATGTTTGAATGCAAAAACTTTAGCTGTTACAACAGTGGAATTGCTGAAACTGCAGAACTGTTTTATGTCTCAATGTTCCATGTTCGTTACTTTGCTATTTATCTGTTGACATGGTAGCTAAGTACAATATTGTGAATTAATTGTAGCATATTTTCCATGTTCTTTTGATTTCATTACATCAAATGTGTTTATAAATATGATTATGTGTTACTAGCTTAAAAGATAACAGGGACCATCACGTAGTACATTCTATTATAATTGGCATCAAGAATTTTTAAATTTTTAAATTAATGATTTTAATTATACTATATTATAAATAATCAATTCTGAAAAGTTTTATAAAAACTAAATTATATATTCTTATATTTCTTATTAATAATAAAATCAATTTTCTAAAGCAAATTTTGTTATTTTATTCTCAAAAATATACTGTATTACTAATTTATTTGTACAAAAATCCATACATGCAAACATCATCTAGTTTGTAGACATGGGAAAGTTATTACCAATATTAACTAAATTAAATAAAGTTGCTTCCAAAAAAGGTATAACTAATTAAATTCAAAATTATAGCACAGAAAAGTAACTAATTAAAGTTAAATTATTCATAAAAATAACTAAATGAAATTAAAACGTTACTTTTGCAAAAGTTTTTATTTTCATTTGAAGTTTTTGGCAAAAATGATGATACTAGTGTGGTCGAACAACAAAATGGGGTTAATTTCAGGTTTTGCTGGGTAATGATGATGTCACATCACCAAAAAAGAAATGAGGGCACTTGCAAGAACCTCTAGAGCAAATGCAAACACACATCAATGATGGATTATGGAAGCAGGCTTTAGGGTTATCCTCGTACCATAAGTAGCACTTCTGACGTCAGCCCAGGTGATGATGATGTCATAAGTCTATGATTCAAAAGGAAATGCAGAGAAAACACATAAAAAAATTACCTTTTCAGTTAACTGAATATCTGTTACTTTATAAAAAAAAAAAAAAGTAATGAATTATATTCAATGTTAACAAAAAAATCTGATGTGAGCAGCACATGACTTTTCTTATATATTGCAATGAATTTACTTCTTTCACAGTGAAAATATGATGTATAAGATACCACTATATGGTGTTTTTAATGTTGAATTATACATTTGGCATTTTCCAGATGACAACATGTAATACTATTTCAAAGTACCCAATTAACTTATATTTATTTCACTCAATTCTAAATTAACAATTATTAATATTGATAGCATCCTCAATAAACAATATAGTCTATATATTGAAATATTTTAATAATTAATTCATCCATTAGGCATTATTTTCATTAACTTAACATCATTTTAGCAATTTTGATGACATTTTCGTCAATTTGGAGCAATATCCTGTTTGATTATTCGCTAAGTGTAGATAAACGGAGAGAAGAGCATTTCTTATATAGTGGAAGGTATGTCCGTCATACGGCGGAATTCAAAATTTACAAAACTTTACCTCCCATTTGGAGTCATTTTTATCAATTTAGCAACATTTTTATTAATTTGGCAACATTTAAAAAAGTCACCAAGTTGGCGACATCCTGCCAAAATTTTCACCTATCACTATGGACAGACGGAGAAATGGTTCATTCTTATAGTTGATTCTTGTGTTCTTTCCAAGATATCAAATTTGCTTCAATTAGTCATCATTTTCATTGATTTAGCATCCTTTTTTACCAATTTGGGGACGTTTTTGTCAATTTGACAACATTTTAAAAAAGTCGCCAAGTTGGCGATATTTGCCAAATTTGTCCAAACGTAAGGGACGAGAAATAGTTTATTCTTATAGTAGGTAAATGACTATTGGCATCCAAATAAAAAACTAGTACCCAAAGTATCTTCTCTCGTGAATGGAACAAGCTAGATCCATGATAATGATTTTAACAAATTTATCGCATACTATTATTATATGAAAAGCGAATATATTTTACAATAATTAACATTTTTTTTTAGTTTATGTGATTTTTGATAAATGTATTTGAAAAATGTAAATATCTCGAGAACGGTTTACACTAGCATTCTAATTTTTATGTCAATTGTTTTATAATGAAAAATTACATAAGAAATGATTATTTACATAACTTTATTGACAGTTTTAACTTTTTAATGATTTTTTTCAAAATTTCATTCAAAAATTTAGGGGTGTTCTGAACATTCAATTGCGTTTAAATACAATAGGCTTCCAATGTTCAGAGATTGTAATTTTTGTACCAAATTTCGTTCGAATCACTCCATTCGTTTGCGAGATATCGTCTCCACAGACTTTGACACACACACATACTTTCACATACACACAGACATCACCTCAAAAATGTGCAATTCATATTCAAGGATGCTTGAAATGTGCTCTCCTGTCGAAAATTCAAATTCAAATTTTCAACCCCGTCACAATACTTTCCTGCTGACCAGGGTTAGAAACAAAAAATGGGTGGTTTTTTAAACCGAAATCACAGTTAAATTAACTGTTTAGACAAATAGGATTTTAATCAGCCAACCTTGATGCTGATAATTGATAGGGAAATCTGAAGGAGTCCTGTTTACACCCTATAGTAAGTAAATTAGCCCAGTATGAATGAGCCCTGAATGACTACTGCTGCCTCCTATTTAGTAATTAATAATAAAAAATAAAAAAAATTGTATAGTTTATTAAAAGTATAAGAAATATATTATTAAATATATATAAAAGTATTAAATAAATACTTATAATTAAACCTTTTTTGTTAAATTAATCCCTACATATAATATTAAAAATTATTTAATAAATATCTGTTTATAATTGAATGGGTGAGTACCATAAGAGTCAATTTGGTGGGTATTGAGTTAAGCATATATTTAGTGCTGTTAAAGTATTTTCCTTCAGCCAAATCCCCTGCAAAAATATTCCATATTTATTATATTTTCATAAATTTTACAGAATTAATTGCTGAAAAAATAGGCTTCTAAAATGATTGCCTCCTGTTTTATCAGAATATGTAAAATACCACTTGTACCCTTCTAGTTCTTGCCTATCCTTTTTTTTTTTTTTTGTCAAAATAAACCATTATTCCCTTTCCGCCTCAAAATTACAAAACTAAATTATCAAAGACTTCTTGTAAAGTTACTTAATTTTCAAAAAACAGTGTAGAAAGATTATTACATTTCATTTTCAAATGAATTAGGAAGAAAAAAAAAATGGAAAATTTTCCAGAAAATGTTTCAACCCACATCTCTACTGAAAACCATTCCAAAAATAAAGGACATATAAAAAAAAAGCTGCTGAAATATTTTTATATGCTAAAAACCATTCCAAAAATAAGGGACATATAAAAGCTGCTAAAATATTTTTAAATGCTAAAAGCCATTCCAAAAATAAGGGACATAAAAAAAAGCTGCTTAAATATTTTAAATGTTAAAAGTCATTCCAAAAATAAAGGCCATATAAAAGCTGCTGAAATATTTTTAAATGCTAAGGGGCATTCCAAAAATAAAGGACATATAAAAGCTGCTGAATTTTTTCTTTTTAATTTAGCAAAATATTTACACTGAAATTTAAAAATCATTTTTGGTTAAGATTGCCGTGAACTAAATAGATCTTGCCACTAATCTACAAAAAGCTTATGGCAGTATTTTCTGCCAGTTTTAAAATCTTATTTTGTGCCTTGGTTTAGTATTTAATATTTGCAAAAGTCAATCAGAAATTAACCTTAATCACATTTCCTATCAACTAATCTTTTTCTTGACATTTTAGCAAAGGATAGTTAAAAAAAAATCTTGGGGATCGATTCAAACCCCCCCCCCCCCCCTTCCCTTTTTGTGTTTGGTAACAATATTTTAGCAGGACCTCCCACAGATACAGGAATTGCAAACTTTTCTTCTCTGCATTTTATTAAAGGATAGCTGAAATAAATTTCATTTATTTAAGCTAAAAAATGTTATTAAAAATGAAAATTAAAAAATGTTATTTTGATGTTTGGACTGAACTCAAAGAAGAAGAGGGAGAAGTATCCATATTTTTTCTACAAGATTCTCTAGAAAAGTATGAGATTTTCATGATTTCACACTCTACTAAGAACCCTACATTCTGTTTAATGACCACTTATTCCCGATACTCTTAGTGGCCAGTATACAGGTTTTAATTTATTACATATTCGAATTACACTTAAACTGCTGCTCAAAAGGTTTAGAAAGCTGTTTATAAAGCAGCATATAACATGACAGTGTCCCCTGGTTTCAGAGGCAAAAAACAGCCTTCTTCTTCAGGATAAAAAGGACAGCCCAACCCAAAACTCACCAAAGCAAGACCTGCTTTTACCTGGCCTGGTGAGTGTCGTACGTTTTTGTCCTGAAGAATTTTTTTTTTATGGTTGACACATTGTGTTATATGCTATTTTACAAAAAAAAAAAATCTATTTTTAAATTCTTTCATTGTCCGAGCTCTAATTTCTTTGCAGTATATTACAAATAGTTACTAAAATGATTGGGAAAAAATATCTGAATGTAGAAGGCGATTACATATAGAAGTAAATTTAGAATGTGTATATTATTTCTATGTAATCTTCTCAAATAATTTTTTAACAATTTACCCGATATGAGAAATTTCCTTATTAGAAAACTTTTGATAAATAGTAATCTAAACCATTGGTTCTCAAACTTTTGGACCACAGCCTATTATAGCAGCACACACACAAGATTTCTGTGGTCCACTCTTGTAAAGCAAAAAGATCTCCATAAAAACTTAAAACAGTTTTCTAAAAGGAATTTTATTGCTTTCCAAAATATTTTGGAAATATTGCAATATATTTTGCAATACTTTGTCCTACTCCATCTCCTTCCAGCACTAGCACTGATAATCATCATTATAAAAAGTTACTACTATGATGGCATACAGTTTTAAATCACCTTAGTTCTTCCATCGATGGAAATTGAATAGGGGGTATTCCACAAAGGAATTGAATATGGATTGCTTGTTCTTGCACACCCATATTTTTTCTGGCCATCCAAATGGTTTCTCTAAGTCCTCGGACGAGACGGATGGTCTGGGCTTTCGACGTTCGACACCCATATTTTTGTGCAATTTCATTGTCTGGAAACATTTTTCTAAACAGTGGAGCCACATGATCCGAAGCACTTATCAGTAGATTATGCTCCATAAAAAAAGCAATAACATTTTGGCATTCAAATAAATAACATTTTGGCTTGTATAACATTCCAATCGCTTGGCCAAGAAAAATTGATTTTTTTATTGGTTTCCACTGCTTGAGCACAATCTTTATGTTTTTGTTGATTTATATGCACAGCAATACCACCCATATCGAAATGAAGTATGAAAAATCCGTTGTGCAGAAGACAAATGGTTTACTTTTTCTTAAACTTATAATAAACAGAAATTCCTCTGTATAAGATTTGTTAAATACTGTTTGGCATTTCTTCTTTGGCTCATTTGAAGGCATTTGTTCTGTTATTCCTATTTTAAGACTTGAGCATGAAAGAAAGTCAGAACTTTTCAAGGCAATACGTCCGAAAAACACGCGAACACATAGAATAAATATAAATAATGATTACTTCACTCCATTTCTTTTGCCTATCGCAACGGTGAATGTTAAACTAGAATCAGCAACTAATCAAGTCTTGTACTTCTTTACTTTCATAGCTTGCTACAAAAAGCTTTTGGCAACCATTTTGAGACTATAACAGCTGCTTGACTATCATATTAGCGATAAAGGCACAATTTTAACTTATAATTTATGTAATTTTGCAATAATGCAATTCTTAAATTATATTTGGCAGCCGCATTTTATTCTGATTACATGCGCAATAAAAATAAATACCTCTCATTGGTAACTGATAAATTTCAAACAAACAAACTGGAGAATTTCGTTAGTAATCCAGTCTGGTGAAATGAAAAATCCTGAGTCTCCGGCCAAAATCTGGAAAGGTGGCATGTCTGCTACCTGTATATTATAAATGTTTGTATCTTTATGCAATATGTTAAAAAGTATTTGAATATTTCTGTAATTTTAAACAGTTGTTTGTACTAATAACACTTACAGCACAATATATCTCATTTTAAGAATTTTAGCTCATTAATAATGCAAATAAGTATTCAAACTATTATTAAAAATTCCATATAAGCTTATCAGTTATGACTGACACTCGTGGTATCTGCAATTAATCTCCCTTCACTTGAAAATATTGAAACTTACACTACCTTCCACATATTAAGCTTGCAGCAGTAAATCTAACAACTCAAAAAGTTCTTCAATTGACTCCAAACATCACTTGAGTCTCCTTATTTTTATTAAAATATTTATAAATTAATACTCTTGATGGCAACTAAATTAGTTGCTGCTCAAATTATGAAAGTAATAGCCAGTGTTAAATTTATAAGACAAACTTTGTTTATTCAAAATGTTGGGTAATTTGAATAAGATTTTTTCCTTGAGTTTTATATAACTGCAAAATTTTTTATAATTTGTTTTTAGATTCTCCCTGGGTTTCAAATTAGGGGTTATAGTTAAACACTTTTCATAATCCCAAGATATTGGGATTATAAAATAATTGGGGTTTTGGGATTATGATATAATTTTTCAATCCAAAGATTTAGCTGGATTGGGAATTTAATTTCACTATATTTAAAGGAAGCTATTCTATGCTTTGATTTCATCTATAAATTTTACTCAAATCTAAAGATAATATCATGTTGAAATATCCCTCTATTAAATGTTTGGGTGAATGAACATTTTTATAAATATCGTGATTTAATGAAGAAATGCATAACATTACAATTTTCACAAAGAAAGGCTAAAAATCACAATTTTTATAAGCTGCAAGGGAAAAAATTGCATTTATTTGCAATTTTAAAGAAAAGGTATTAAAATTGGCGATTTTTAGGAAAAAAGTGACGAAATTAGTCATTTATATAAAAAAGCAGTAATATTCAAAATTCTTATGAAAAAGTGAGTTATTTAAGAGCACTAAAACTCGTATTTTGTTTAAGAGTACTAAAATTCACACTATTGGAAAAAAAAAGTGCAAAATTCACAATTTCATCTAAGAGTGCTTAAAATCGCAATTTTTATGTAAACAGGGTTAGAAGTCGTAACTTGGAAAAATATAGGACATTTTCATAAAAAATATAGGACAAAAGAAATCATCATAAATATCTTACAAATTTTGCTATTTTCATTTTTGAAAAAGTATTCTATCAGATAACAAAATGACTAAGAAAAGTTTACTCATCTTACCTTAAAAGTTCTGAAAAGTTCAATACCATGTATTTCTCTTATTGTTTTGACCTTACATCTCTTTAACTCTTTTTAACTTTTTGCTACCAGCATCTATAAGAGCTTGTGCTGCTTCAATGTCACTCATACATTGCCGTTTTAATCCTATTTTCAGTCTCAGATTACCTTCTTCAATCATTGCTTGAGCAGAAGTAACATTCTCTTGCAAACCTTTTATTTTGTCTTCTGCTGTTCTTTCCTTAGGGACCTCAAGTGATGACTTTGTTTTCATAATTTTCACACTCTCTGCTTGTTTCTGTTCATTATATTTCCGATGAGCATTTTTATAAAATGATATCATTTCTTGAGTTACACATACGTCGGATGCTTTTCCATGAACAGCATCTTTAATTAATCTTAAACCTTTTATGGTATAGAGACTCATCAGAGAACGTTCTGATGTCAACATTCTTTTGTTCACTGAAAATCCTCTCTCCACCGAAGCTTGACCATGAGAAAAAGTCAAAGCTGCTTTTACTAAAGTTGTTAAATATGGATATCTAATATTTCCAGTACTGCAGTTAACCAATTCAAAAATTTTACTCCAGAAAAAGTCTATTGAATGTTCATTAGGGCTAATCCACTCTTCAAGAATATCTGAATCACAAATATAGAGACGCCATTCATCCGTCAGTTTGTCAGTGCAGTCTTCTGGAATCACCTGTGGCAAACAGTTTGCCAACCTCCTGACTGATGGTAAAATATCTTTCAGTGGTTCTTTACGAATTACAGGATGCAAGACTTGCAAACTCTGTAAAAGTTTATTTTTTAAAGGAAGATTTTCTTTCAAATATAACGTAACAAGAATATAAAATTCTTTAGCATCAGAAAGAAATTCAGCTTTGTGCTCAACAGATAATGAAACCAAAACTTTCCTGGCACCATTCCCAACATCAATTCTTTTTGCACACACACACATTTAGTGCATTCTTTCTAATATCAATGTCATACAGCTGTTCTCCATTTTTATCTTTAATAGCCTCTTCGTTTATAAATCGGCTCATGATCTTTTTCATTAGTTTACTTAGCTCATCATACAAGATGTGTATCAATGTTTTTTTATCCTGAAGAAGTTTCAAGAATTCTTCAAAAATTGAGCCATCACTTATCAAACATTTCAAATATACTAGCGTCAATGGAGATTCCAATATTTTTACAATGCACTTATATCGATCAAGCTTCATCAATCTCTTGCATTCCTTCGGAATTTCTTATAAGAAATATGATTTTATACCCAGCAGCAACGCTATAATTCTCTCACATACACACACAACAGTTAACCACCGATTGCTTACATATCTGAGTATTTTGGAATATTCATTGTCAAACCTTTCCATAACTTTTTGTAAATCCTCTTGACGTGAAGGATATTTCGAAAACCATGAATGTATATTTTCAATAAAATCTGTAATATTTCCAAATGAGTCTATCATTAGACCTTTGCCAAAAGTGTTATGGATTACGTGCAAGTTGCATGTCCCTACATTAATTAACCCAAATTCATTGAACAATTTGACTTCTCTGTCAATCAACTTAAAAACTGCTTTATTAACGTTTGGACCATCAGATCCTAACATAATAAGGTTCTTTAAATCGATTTCACATGACTCTGTAATAGATTTTATGCTGGACGATATATCCAGGGCTGTAGAATGTCCTAGTAAGTCACTTCCAATGTACCGAATGAAATTTCGTTTGTCGATTCGGCATGGCACACAATCAAAATCCCCACTCCTTTTTGAAAACCTATGTTTTCGAACCAAAACAAAATTCTAAATTTTGGAAGAAAAAAAAAAGCAGGAATGTTTTTAATTTAAATTGCTTTTAAGTACAACAAAACTGCTTCTACACGTTTGTATTTAATTTTACTATTAACACTGAAAATTAGAAACTATAGATAGTTCCTCCAGAAACTATTGATTGCTGCAATTACCGATATTTCTCCGCCCCTAATCTACAGTACCGGCAGTACTGCTACCGTTACCACGCTTTCCGTCCAGCCGGCGGGCGTCATGTTTAGAGTAGTATTACGTCACGTGCAATTGGAAACCAATTGCAGACGTTCAACATCCCGTAGTTCCACGTTTTTGAAATTCTGGGAAGATTTAGCAGATAGACTGAAAACAAAATGATAGAAATAAGGATTTTATTGCTTGTAATTTGGAAATATAGGATTTATGTTCAAAATATAGGACAAGTGCGAAATATAGGACAAAATAGGATGTTTTCTATGAATTTTTTAAAATATAGGAATTATAGGAAATATAGGACGACTTCGACCTCTGTGTAAAAGAGCAAAATTCACAATTTTAGTAATTTAAAACCGTAAAACTGGCAAATTTTTATGAAAAGCTATATACAATTTTATTGAAAAGCATTAAAGTACACAATTTATTTTAAAGAGCTAAAATTTGCTACTATACTTAATAACTATGAAATTCAAAATTTTTAAAATTCCCTAATCTACACATGCTAAAATTCATAATTTTACTTAAAAGAACTATTTAAAACTGCTAAAATTCAAGATTTTTTAAAATGATAAAATTTATGATTTTATCTAAAAATGTTATAATTTTGAAATTTTTATGGGAAAGGTGTTAAAATTTGTAATTTTATTTAAAAGTGCTTAAATTTGCGTTTGATTTAAAAGTACTAAAATTTGTGATTTCATATAGAAGTGTGATAATTCACAATCCTTGTGAAAAGAGCTAAATATTGTTGTTTTCATAAAAAATGCTTATATTTAAGATTTGATTTAGAAGTAAAAAGTGTTAAAATTTGCAATTTGATTTAAAAGTGTTAAAATTCACAATTTTATTTAAAATTACCAACTTTATTGCACTACAATTTGCGATTTCTTTAGAAAATCACCAAAATTATTAATTTTATGTAAAAGCACTAAAATTTGCAATTTTATTTTAAAGCATTAAATTTTGAAATTTCTTTTAAAAGTGCTAACATTTATAATTTTTATGAAAAAGCACTAACATTTGTGATTTTTTTTAAAGTGATAAAGTCTGTGATTTGTTTAAAGCACTCTTAAATTCTGAAGTTATTTAAAAGCACTAAAATATGTAATTTTTTTAAAGCACTATTATTTAATTATACTAAAATTCACAATTATTATGAAAAAGTGTGAAAGTTTATGATTTAATTTACAATAAACAATTTTATTTGAAAGCTTAATAATTCACAATTTTAAAGCACAAGTCATGTTGTGTACGAAATGCAAGCTCAGTAGATATTTTGTTTATCACTGACTATTTACAAATGCCATGTAACATCATGCATGATGCACATAGCGAGCTTTGATTTTATTGGTTGAACAAATATAAAACGCAAATGGGAAAACTAAATTGTTTTCAATTAAACTGTTCTTCAAAAAGTCACCAATATCGGAAAAAGGTAGCCATAGTAGCTTTTTGACCCTTTTTAATTTAAAATAGTCGCCTAGGCTGAAAAATAGTTGCAAAGTCACCAGTGGCAGCCCTGTTAACATTCTTTCAAAATATGACACATTAGGACTTCTAAATGCTAAAAAATAGGTGTTTCTATGATTTTTTAAAAAATAAATTGGTTTTCGAATGAAAATAATATATATATATATATATATATATATATATATATATATATATATATATATATATATATATATATATATATATATATATATATATATATATATAATCCTTGTTGACTAAGTATTGTCACCTATTATTGTACTAGCACTACCTGACTGACAGCATGTGCATATTGCCCATTAAAACACAGCAAGGTTCTCTTGTGCAGGCCCGGACAGCATTCCCAGAAAAAATAAAGCCTGCCCTTTGTGTATCACATGACCAAATACAGATATGCCAACCTTGAATGAGCCTCTTCAGAAGTTAACATGGAAAATTTCAGGAGGGTTTTCAAGAGTGCCAATTTTCGCTTTCAAGCAATAAAATTTTGTAAAATATACATTAATTACATTTACATCAAGTAATGATTTGAAACTAGCACCTTTTAGCTTACTTAATAAATCTATTGATAATTTTGACTGTACAATTTTTTTTTGTTTTGTTAAATTTCTCATTTTTTGGACAAAAACTTTGAATAATTTATATGGTTAAACCTAGTTTATTTTCTTATACTTTTATTATCCTCAGAGCTCCTTTAAAATAAAGTTATTGGGATTACTATCTTAATTTAAATTAAAGGATGAAATAAATGTTATTTTTTTAAAAAAGATTCCAAAGATGTAAATTCAGTTACAAATACATTAATTACATTTACATCAAGTAATGATTTGAAACTAGCACTTTTTAGCTTACTTAATAAATCTATTGATAATTTTGACTGTACAATTTTTTTTGTTTTGTTAAATTTCTCATTTTTTGGACAAAAACTTTGAATAATTTTTATAGTTAAACCTAGTTTATTTTCTTATACTTTTATTATTCTCAGAGCTCCTTTAAAATAAAATATAAATTAATTACATTTACATCAAGTAATGATTTGAAACTAGCACTTTTTAGCTTACTTAATAAATCTATTGATAATTTTGACTGTACAATTTTTTTTGTTTTGTTAAATTTCTCATTTTTTGGACAAAAACTTTGAATAATTTTTATGGTTAAACCTAGTTTATTTTCTTATACTTTTATTATTCTCAGAGCTCCTTTAAAATAAAATATAAATTAATTACATTTACATCAAGTAATGATTTGAAACTAGCACTTTTTAGCTTACTTAATAAATCTATTAATAATTTTGACTGTACAATTTTTTTTGTTTTGTTAGATTTCTCATTTTTTGGACAAAAACTTTGAATAATTTTTATGGTTAAACCTAGTTTATTTTCTTATACTTTTATTATTCTCAGAGCTCCTTTAAAATAAAGTTATTGGGATTACTATCTTAATTTAAATTAAAGGATGAAATAAATGTTATTTTTTTAAAAAAGATTCCAAAGATGTAAATTCAGTTACAAATACATCAAATTCTTTTGCATCAAATGTTTCTGAAATGATTGCATTTAAGTACCCAAATCATTATTTTAAACAGTTATTCAGTAAATAGTCCTTCATTTTATTAATGGTATCATTAATTTGATAAAATTATTTATCTGTATAAAACTAGAAATAATCACAAAAATTTTAGTCCATGCAAAGAGATTGAAAGTGAAAAACATTTTCACAATAAAGAAAATATACTGACAATCACATAAAAATGTAGTTTTTCGCAATACTACTGCAAAATAACCCTTCATTTTAATAATATGTTTGAAAAACAGCTTTTTTATACACAACAATTACGAAAATTATAGTTGATGCAAACATATTGTAAAAGGAAAAATATTTTCACAATTCAACAAAATATACTGAGAATAGTGTACAAATTCAGATTTTTGTGACGCTGCTGCAAAATTAAATACAAAGTGCAAGGAGCGTGAATCGATATTTTCTTATTTCTGGAGAATTTTTATTGCTTTTCCTGTACTTCTGTACTGATTACATAAATTCCAGATATACTCCGGAATAGTTGGCATCTCTGCAAACCCCGATAAATTCTCAGATTGTCTGATTGTAAATAGAAAATGAACCAAAAATAAACAAATGAGTTTTCCAACAGCAACAGTTCACCATTGGAGGGCAACCAAAACAGGTTTTTAAATTCTGCGTTATGACCAGTAACATGTCAGCTGGAATTTTCCAAATGCAGTTTAAATAAAATCAGTTACATACTCTTTGAATATATAATTTATTTTCCAATAGACAATCTTTCACACTACAAATCATTTTGGACCTTGAGGCAACTTCCAAAACCTTTACATTTATACAAAATACCTGCTACAATAAGTAACCTCGCCATATAGAACTTTGATTACACAAAATATTTTTAAATCTAGCACTAAATGCCCAAAATATCTGAAGAAAAAACATCTGAAAATTCTGCAAGATATTTTACAATAAAATAAAAAATATAAACATAAAATTAAAATATTTAGAATCTAATACAATAAAAATGCTCATAAAATTACTTCAATTTCTAAAATTTTTAAAATACTAAACATCTTGTTCAAACTGGAATATAATATTGTACATGTGTAAATTTGGCTTAAAAATTGCACTGAAATGAATATAAAATGTGTATAATTTAAAAACAAATTTATCCAGTATAAGTAACAGTATTGGTCTGAACAAACTTTGGGCCCCCAGGTACATTCAAGGCATAACTATAATTTGGTGGCCCTGAGCACATATCTATTGTTATATTAGCCCGAATATAATGTGACCTCAAACTTTAATGTAGATTATTTAATTTTATTTTTATTTATTTATTTATTTTTTTTTTTTTTTTTAGTAAATGGATTTTAAAAAAAGTTAAAACAGTACAACTACATTTAACATAAATATTTAAAAAATAATAAAATTAGTAAGAAAATTGGATTTCTCTAGTTATTTTGCATATTTAGAATCACTTACATCTTCATTGCTTGATGACATACCTAGAATCTTTATATACCTAATGATTTTAATGTCTCAAAACATATTTTTATTATTCCTTGAATTAAATGCTAATCATATATTTAAGAGTTAATTGAAAATTATTGCATTTTATTCGGGCTAATATGGCGAATTATGAAAGTTAACAAATCAACTTGAATTTTTCTACTAACAGAACTACCTACTGCAATTAAAAATTATCTAAAAATATTCTTTCAAGAAATACAATTATTTCTGATGCTTTTAAGAAACATCCTTTAGGATTCAATGGTCCTAGCAATTGCTCGGAAGTTCCTTAGAATAAACCAGTGAGGTGCAAGTATAACTGGTGTTGTTGTTGAGACCCAGACCGTCCGACCTACCAGAAAAAGTGTAACTGGTGTGAAAGCTTTCAATTCTTTCCAATGCAACTAACTGAACGAGCAACTTCTAATTAGTACAGAAAAGTGCAATATGTCCCTCACCCTAATGTTAAGCTACAATAACTTTGCAGTACTACTCAAAAGGAAATTGTGCTAGTTTCACAGTTTTCTATAAATAAATGTCAAAGGCTTTCAAAGAAAAAGTATATTTTCATGTTCCTTATTGGATACTTCAGTTTGTTGCCTTTTGAACTGAATGTGTCAATTCAATTTTGGTGAAAAAGTAACAAATTAGGTTCATCGAGCAGGTTGTTTTCTCTCAATATCATCAAAAGTCTCCATCCAAAGTGAATAATGTAAACACCCTTTCCATAACAAGATAACCCTACACAGCACACATGCCTTTCACCAGAAAGCAATGAAAATAATTCTAAACTAAACACTCGACTGACTTGGAAGATGGTACCACAGATTATTCATTAATCAAGACCTTTAAAACCCAGCATATTCAAGGGCTCTTGAAAATTAAAATAAAATTCCAGTACTTTTCAAGGACTGTGGCATCTCATTACAATAGTTCTGCTGTACTACTCAAAAATAGCAAATGAAAATGGCAGCACACGATATTTACATATTTCTCCAGTTATATTAACCCCCCACAGGAATAATGCAACCCTGAAATAAAACTACTACTACTACTCAAAAATAGCAAATGAAAATGGCAGCACACGATATTTACAAATTTCTCCAGTTATATTAACTGTGACCCTGAAATAAAACAATAGAAAACTTTTGGCTTATATGTATATATATCCAAACACAAATTACAGTGAAAACCTTCACAGATATATTTGACAGATTGTGCTATAATCAACTCATAATGTACTGTTGCATTTAAAAAAAAATAATAATTGATCAAAATCTATCAGATTAAATAAAATATTTAGGATAACAGCAGAGCTAAAAGTATCATATCCATTTGCTGTTGTAGTGATTTATAGGATTTAAAGCTAGTGAAACCTCTTAACAATCACTCTTTCCCGCAACAGATTTCAAACTCTAGTTATAATGTAAACTTTATTCTCATTAAGCGACCACACATACATACCCCTCTGAATGATGACCAAAATGTTATTTCAATAACAAGGCCAAAAAAATGTTCTAATATTTTGCTTTTCAGACCTCTAGAAGACACAAAGTTCCAAAAAGTCAATCTTTTTCTATCCAATCTTTACTTGAATGAATTCTATTGTCTGCCTACACCATATCCTCAACATGAAATCAAATTCAGGGTTGCATACAACAGTGGTCCAGCCTCCAACAGGCATGTCAGCTGCTTAGTAATTGAACAAGTTCTATATATAAACATGGACATTATCAGAATGGAAGGAGTGAAAATCAATGCTACACTTCATTCTTCTTGATAAATACTTATTCTGTAAAATATTTACATTTGCATTTTTTTAATCTCATTCTCCCAAAAGTATTGCGTAAAATGTTATTGAATAGTGTTATTTGTAAGTCAAACAATTGAATTAATTTAATGTAGATAATAAAATTCTTAAGGTAACATGCATTTTTTATCTAATTTTATAACTCAAATGTGACAACAGCTTTTATTTCTTTCCAAAATGCACTTGTATTAAAATGATTACCCTTCAAAAATGACCCTTATTTGTTTACATGCCGGGTGGTCGCTTACAGAGAGGTTTTATTGTATTAATATTTCTTATTTCTAATTGGGCTACATATAAAACGATTATTACTTTCACAGGATTAAATATTTTTATCCCTTCTAGTGAAGTAAAAATGTTTGATTCTCTAAAAACGCTAATTTAGCAAAGAAATAATTATTAGAAAACAAGGATAAAGAAGACTTGAAAAATATATATAAGCACAAATAAGACAATAAATCAGCATACAGCTAGCTGTTTCGAGGATATGCTGAATCCCCTTTGTCAGTGCAAGAGAACTAACAAACCCGAAGTCAAAAAGATGAAAGGGACCTAAAAATTGAGCTTCAATAAAAATCTGCATAAAACTATTTTATACAGACAAATTAAAATATAAAATCAAAAGCAAGAAATATTTCAGCAAAATATAAAAATCGTCTTTACTTTGTTGTTATTGTTAAGTTAATATGGGAATTTCTATAAAAGCTTTTAAAACTGAGAAAATTATAAATTTCTCGGATAATGAAAGAAATGGATAAAATCCAGATTGTGAGTAGTACCAGTTATTCATTTCAGACCCAGAAAACACTTGTACCTCACCTAAATATAAACTTTAGTACAAACTTATTGAAAATACCAAGAACCATTTCTCCAGAATTACTAAACTATCCCAGCTTTCCCCAATTCTTAAATAAAATTCAAAAAACTGAGTAGGGAAGATGGTCAAACAAATAAATGTGATACCAAGAACAATAGTGCATTTTTCTTTACACACAAGCATAAAAGAAATATTATAAATTCACAGGGAATCAGTAATTTATCTTCCAATAAGGTAATAGAAACAGAAAGAGCTTACTTATTATTTATCTGTGATAAATAAAAAATATATCAATTACTAATTCTAAATAAAATGCTTTATAAATCTCAACTAAATTTCAATTTTTGCATATAACTGATATTTTATTATTTATGCAATTGGGCATATCAGTTAGCAAAATTTGAACCTCACCAGTATATAGGGTGATCCTAATTAAAGTATCCCTATTCAAAGGCTTTGATAGAAATATTGAGCAATTCAAATTTGAACAAACGTTAATAGGAATAACATTCAAAACATTGTTCACCAAAATGAATAATTAGACATCTGATACTATTAGGATAGTTAAACAAACAAATTAAGCTTCTTTTTCACTGCAGTTTTTGTACTAAAACAGGTTTCACAATGGGACATCATGCTTTTTCTAAAAACAAGAAAACTGCTTATTTCCCAAAATTTCCCCATTACAAATTGTGCTGTACACATATTTTACCCAATTTAACACTTAACAGCACTACATTAATCCCTGGTGGGAATTTTTAATTGTGCAAATGCTCAAAAATCAGAATTATATGCTTTATGCAGAATAATATAATGCTTGTCTTTAGCTCAATAATATAATGCTTGTCTAGTATATTTTGGCCATAGAATCAAACCTCCTCACTACCATTAATATTTTCCATACTAGCTACATGTGTGACCACAGTTGAGCATGAAGTATACTTCATTTTCTATTATTTCCAATTATTAAGCTTTCTAAAAGTTATATTCCTTTATAAAAATGTATCTTCAGTACATTTTTATAAAGAAATATAATTTTTACTACTCCTCTTAAGATGGCAAAAAGAGGTAGTTGAATGAAAGATAAAATTCTACCATGCATCCTTTATTGGCTACGTAATTGGCAACACAATTTTCTATACATGCCATATCAAGGCTCCACGACTGCTCCTACCCTTAACTTTATAGCTTACACACCTCATCAGCCACTTTCTTTGATATCGACATAATTCTTTCAGAAAATACAGTAGTAAATGCCCATAAAATAGTAGTTAATGGTTTGAGCTTTAGCTCAATGCTATAATGCTCATCTCCCATGCTTTAGCTAAGTTGGTATTTTACATTTTTGCTACAAAATCAATTTATTATTTGCCGAAACCACTAAATGCATGTTCTAGAAAGTATTCCTAATAGGTTTGGTTGAGTTTTGAATGTTATATACAATGGCAGTTTCAAAAAATAAGATAACAAAGACTGTCACCACATTATTGGTTAGATATGTTCTGATAGTATGAATTACTCATATCTCTACTTGTTTACCCTGCCACTAGAAGGCAGAACATATCAGGCACATTTTTTAACAAACATTAAAAAATGGTGGCACATGTGGAAGCATGGTCAAATGTTGAGATACGTTACTGAAAGTTCAAAGCATAACACCAGCTGAAATTTATCACCAGCTTGTTAAAGTGTATAGACCTAATGCCATGTCAGGTAAGCAGGTCTGAATTCTGTGCTAAGTGTTTGATAGCACTTCCATTAGGAGATGCTTGAACATCCACCTTACAGCCCTGACCTGGCACCTATCAATTTTCATCTCTTTGGACCTTTGAAGAAGCACTTGGTTGGAAAGCAATATGCAACCGACAACCAAGTTCAACAAGCTGTAATGAAATGGCTGCAGAACCTTGACACTGATTTCTTCAGGTCTGGGATATATGCCTCAGTGTACCAATGGAACAAATGCCTGGACAAATATGGCAATTACATAAAAAGTAATGTGTGTCCATGCAAATTACTAGTTATCTTATCTTTACATTGATATAAGAAAAAATGTATTCATACCACAAGCTTTGTTACCTTACTTATTGAAACACCCTCGTATATGTTGAGAACACTTTGAATAAAGATACTGTAATGATGATCAACCCAGAAATTAAATATAACATATGACCTTATAAGCCCAGTGTCTTTTCACAATATCAATAACACTTTAGTAGTAAAAAATTGACAATAAACCATAACAGTTTTACCAGATGAACCATGCCCTCATTTGAATAACTCACTTATTACGTTGAATGAGGAATGTTGCGATACCAACAGCACCTATGATCACAGCAATACTTCCAATAGAGACTAAAACTTGGTCTTTAGTATTCATGGAAGAAAATGACTTAAGGATGTTAGAATTCTGATTCATAGTTCTCTTAAAGGAGTCCCGTAGCTGAACACGCTTGTAATAGTCCTGCAAGTGCTGAAAAGTATCTTCAATGAAATACTTATCAAGCAGTCCAAGTACTCTTAAGCGGTTCAATAGCACACATAAGCTAATATCAGCAATTGTAAACTTCTCTCCACACAGCCATCCTTTGGTGCCATCTGGTGAGGAAAAAATACATCATTACATTCTTCTAATATTAAATAAAGCAGTGGTTCTCAACTCAAAAGGTTATCATGGACTGATGATTTATTGAATTTGCCATATAAAAGAACAAAAGTATCAAGGTAATATGATCTCAATCGGACATTGTGAGATTTCAGTTATAGGGCTAAATTGTGTAAAATCATAAATATAAAAATTTTACATTAGTAATAGAATAAAAAACAAGTGGGTTATATATCCAGGAATACCCCTTCAACTTTGGGTATGGTCAAAGTTGCCATAGGATCAGGTGCATATTGATTTCGCACAGAAAGATCAGAAGAATTATTTATTAGTTGTTGACAGTCATTTCAAATGATTAGAGGTGATGTAAATACCTTTTATTAAGTCTTCACATACTATTGAAACTCTACAGCAGATATTTTTGAGATATGGATTACCATCAGAGTTGGTCTCCGACAATGGTCCACAGGTAGTTTCAGAAGAGTTTAAAAGCTTTTTGAGGGCTAATGCAGTATAACATACCCTCATTTCCACTTACCATCCATGGTCAAATTGTTTGGCTAAAAGAACAGCACAGACTTTTAAGGAAGCATTAACTAAGATGCTCAGTGATACCACAGAACATTGAATCAAAGGATATATCATTTACTGATGAGCTACTATCCTGCACTTTACTCTACTACAGGGTTTTCACTAGCAGATTTGTTTTTGTCAAGACTGAATAGTACACCCCTTGCTTTTGTTCATCCTAGTGCATTGGCACATGTAGAACAAAACAAGAGTTCTCAGAAAAAATATTATGACAGAAGTCGTACAGCAAATAGGTATTTCTCTCAAAATTAAAAAGTGTTTGTGTGTTCACATAAAAATCAACAATGGAGCAGTGGAATAACACTGAGACCACAAGGTCACAAAACATAAATTGATGTGGAGGGCAAGAGATACCTGGCTATGTTGACCAATTACGACCAGATTTTAAACAGGATCCCCAAGTTGTGCAAATTCCCAGGGCAAGTCATGGTAGTTACAATTTATCAGAGTATCCGGATAGTCTTGAAGGGTCAAGTGTTGCTCTTGTGTATAGTCACCTGTTGCTGTGTTTGTGCCAGATATGTCTTTTGATATTGTGCTACAGATAGTTCATAAGTGCCTGAGCAACCGTGTCGCAGTTGTCGACAGTACAGCAAAGGCAGATCCAAATACCTTGTTGGGTGCTAAGGACAAGGCAGAATCCTGTCACCAGCCGAGTTCAGTTGTTGTTCGTTGTAACCTCCTACATGTCCAGAATAAACCTAAACGTTTGGGATTATAAACTTCTTTTTCCAAACAGGAGGGTAGTGTAATATATTAACTTTCCTGCTGTGACATTGACTGCAATTTCCTACCATGATATTGACTGCAATTTCCTACTGTGATATTAACTGCAACTTCTTACTTTGACATTTTTAACTGCAACTGTTTAACTGTAGCAGAAATGGCTGTTGTCTCTTCTGGACATTCCACACTATGTACATGTAGTGCGAATGTTTATCGCGTTTTAATGTTTTAAAATGGTTTTACTCGCATGATGCATTTTTGTTAAAGTTTTTAGTTTATTCCTTTTAATGAGCACATCATACTACCTTTAGACATTTTTAAAATAAACTCCAATTTTTTAGAATAGGAAATCCTGAAAAAACTAATACACATTATAACTCGGAAGTAATCGTAGCATGTGGTGACAAGTGTAAACTATGAAAGAATGGCTATTACTTACTTGCACAGTTATGGATAAGGTGATTCTCTGCCTATTCTTTCTTCCCATTCTTCTCCAGTGTAACAGAAAATTAACACAAGAAAAGAACCAAAGCAAATCACGTGACTTGCAACTGACTCCTCTTACAACGCAGTAGCAGAAAATTGAAGTGCAGAAAAGAATCAAAACAAGTCACATAACTCACATTTGCATTATCTCTACCTAGAAAGGGGGAAAATACGGACAGCTGAAAAACCGGGAGATTGAGTAACTTACCAAGAGGCCCAGAGATATCAAGGTTAATAGAATATTAACAGGTTGTCTCGTTCGCTATTCCCCCCATGGTACCATTTCTGGGCGAGCTGTGACGTCACTGCTAGACCTTCCGTTCTGTTGACAAGCCGCTCTTCGTTGAAAAACGTTGGAAAACAGCACAGTTTTATTTAAAAATGCATTGCTTTAAACATCAACGGATTATTAGGAAAAACATTAGGAAACATGAAATGTTTCCTAAAATAATGTGCTAATACTGAAATATGACAAATGAACTCAAATTTGAATTCAAAACGAACTAAATTGCTGTAATTAACGGATGAAGAAGTCAAAAACAGCCGTTTGGCAAATTATATATTAAGACCAGGATATGATTTTCCGGGTGATTTCGTATAACAAATACATTCATCTTCTTTTTTACACAAAATTTACATATTTCATGTGTAAATTGATAATCTTTATTAATATTTTTACTCACAAATATATTGCATGAATATGGATTTTAATATAGTATTTTTTAACAATTACTTTTACAACACATTAAAGATTTTAAACGAAATATCCCGTTCAAATTCATTAAATAGAAACTGTGCACTTTACTGTCTGTATTGTCTATTAAAGGTTTGAAATAGGATACAACTGATGAGAAATATGTAAAAATAGAATTAAATAATATTTATTTCTATAAAACTCTCCATATTATCTTTATCAATTTGCAATTAAATTTCTATTTCTTTCAAAATTGGATGATTTAAAATTTCCTGCATATAAATGCTATGGCACTTATTCTATCGAGTAAGCGTACCATTCCGTTCCTAATAGTTCCTATACAAAAAATATTTGAACTTTATAATTTTCTGAAAAATGTCATCGATTTGATTTTAAAATATTTAGATTGTATCATTGCATGCACAATGCATGTAATTAATATTTTCATTTTATATGCTTAAAGAAAACCCTGTTTCTATATATTTAATAATATACATCTGCTGTTTAATTTTGTTTATTTGAAGTTTTTGTGAATTCATTTACTTCTTTTATAGTAAAGATATTACCGTAGAATTCAGTCAATCAGCACTTTAAAATGCGACAGAAAATCGTGGAAAATAAAAGGGGGGGGGGGGGGGGTTAGGGAGTATCATTCAGAATTTTATGCTAAAAGAAACAAAGGCTATTTTTATCATTTTATTCGAAGACGAATTTTTTTTCTCCGAAATTTGTCCAATATTTATGGGGAAGGAGCTTCAAATAAAAAGATTCCATTCACCGTTTGCTTTAAAATAAGTAGGGGTAAATGTATCATTTTAATGAGACTATAAATTTATTTTGTTTTTACAAAATTATCCATAAAATTAGACTAGTTTCTTTTAACTTATGAATATTCCTTTCTTGAACAAAAACCATTTTTATTGAATCGAAACTACTCCGTCTTACTCATGATGAAGCCCTTCAATTTGACGAATTAAGATATAAATGCCTTAGCAAAAACTTTATTACCAAATTTACTAACAAAAAAATCTTAACAAACTACATTTGACGTGGCTAATAATTATTATTGCAATGATTTGATAAAATATGTGTTTTCAAATTTAAATCAATTACTGTTTTTTCTTCAGATGATTCTGAAAGTTTCCTGACCTTCTCTCAAATCCAGACGATATATTTTTTCTAAAACATGTAAAATTTTTGAACTAGACAAAAGCTATGCATTGCATTGCCTGGAAATAATATTTATTCTAATTTATACTGCGTTATTCATGCATGTAAACTTCGGAATACAGAAAATATTTAAATGATGACTGATTTGCCACATTTAGATTAGAAATATATATTTATATCCTTCTCAAACCGATTCACATAACACACCTAACAACTATTGGCTCTACTCTGATCATTCACTATTTTTTTATACATAATTTTTGCTCATTCAATTATCTTTCAACATAGCATTCAGTAATCTTTGTATAAACTTCCCTTATGTTAAAATTTTAATAGCTTCCACTCTCATAAAAAATTTGCTATTTCTTTTCATATGTACGGAATTTATTTTCGTAAACTTCACATTACTATGCATGTATTGTTTTATTTTATTCTATATTGCTTACACACAGTTACTATTAGATAAATATTTAAATAGTTTCCGATCAACGTTTCTCAATAGTTTTCTCGCCTCTGTCAGAGAATGGGTCTAGCAGTGACGTCATTCGTCTTTCCTTCCCGGGACAACTTTTTCCCCGAACGAGACAACCTTATATATAAGATATTCTATGGACCTTGCAGAGATATGGCATAAAACCGGGAGAATTGGCAGCTATGGTGCATCAACAAGGCATTTTCTCTAAGAATTACAGCAGAAATTTGTGCACTTTCAGATCTGACAAATTTCAGCCACCACTGTAAGGTGTTTGACTGTTCTCGAAGTCATTTGTTAGTGTCTTATTTCATATTTCTTTTTTTATCTCGCTCCGTGTTGTTGTATTTTTTACACAGTAAACAGTTATCTGGATTAGCATTTGAATTAGCGATGAGTAAATGAGGGTTTAATTAAATTGTCATCTATGAGAGAAAGATGGGGCTGAAGAAAAATTAAGACTTATTTGGAGTGCCGATATACCCGGCTGAGGACTTTTAAATGTTTTACTGTAATTATGTGTTTAATCTAACAATCTGATAAATATGAAATACCAGTAATAGCAAAATACTAGTATCTTTGTATCAACACTGGTACTGACAAAAGTTTAACTGAAATCCAGAATTTTGGCATCCCCCTGCATTAGAAACCTACTTGCAGTAAACATTAAATAAATCAGTCAATGATAGCACTTCACATGAGTCCCCCCTCACAGCCAATCATGTGTTAGTTCAAACTCTGCTTCCACCATGTATATAAACATTCTTACTCACTAACCAATTTTTTTCATTTCTTTCACAAATAGCATCTGGAAAATATCCTGTACTAATGAGTATAATGCATATATGAACTACAATTCTATGATGTTTGGAAGCTGATGAATTTCAAATAATATTGGCACCTCTTAAACTTTAGCTACATAAACAGAACAATTATAAAAAATGCTGAAAAAATAAAAGTTTCTGAAACAACCTTAATAAAATAATTAATAAGACATTGTTCATTAAGATTTATATCTGTGCATTATTGTGTTTAGTTTTGCCCAAAAGTTATTGTATGCATTAAAATAATTGAGGAAAGGAAACAAGATGACTAAGCTTCTTACTTTTAAGTTGGGTGCAATTTACTTTTGCTTATCTATCTACAAACTTTGTCTAACGATAATTCTTCTAAAACTTCACCACTTTTTTAAACTTGGATATGGTGTAAATTAATGTTTTACAGGCCGATTTATAGCTGAACATGATCAGATAAATCTCCCTTACTTTACAGTCTTACAAAAAAATTTTACCAATTATTTGGGGTCGAATTAGGTGATATGCGGTGATATTTTGCTTTATACAAACACTACATTTAAATATGGAAATTATTTAAATCACCAAAATCTCAATAACCCAGACTCCTCTTCTCTATGTGGAAATTAAAATACATGGCCAACAGATTTATTTTGCTTCTTTACAGGCCACAAGCAATTTAGTTCTTTCATATTCTTCAGTGCAGAAATAACAAACATTTCTTTGTTTTTGTTTCTAATTTGTCCAAAACTGATTTTGGTCGACTATATTTTATGCTATCCAGTTTCTCTTGAAAACTTCGTTGGCTGAATAGTTTGGTTTTCAAACTTTCTAAGACACAACAAAAATTTATATCTGTGCTACTAAATGGCAGCATCATCACATATAAGTAAGCAATTGACAAATTGTTTCTAAACTGGTGTTAAGCAAGAAATGCTCACATTACATCTATGGACTTCACATCACTGATAGAATTAATTTTTATAATAAAAGCATGACCACAATTTATAGCTGAATGTGCTCAGATAAATATTCCTTGCTTCATATTAAGTTACACAAATACCTAGTATATCATTTAACTTGTGTAGAATTAATTTTTATAAGACAAGCAAGTCCATTTATAACATTATAATGACCCTGCACAGCAATGATTTATATAGCACTCCCCTTCTGAGGAATACATTTTCAACATTAAACAGTTTAAAATTGATGAATGTGCTGCTAGAAATATTCACAAAGTAAAGAGGCACATTCATGGTTCATGTATTGTCAGGTTAGCTTTACATGAAGTATAATAGATATAGATATATAAAAAAAACTACCTTTCTGTGATGCAAGTAACTTTTCAGATTCCTTCAAAGCATAAAGGACATCTAGCAAACCCTTTTCAACTTCATTCTTGTCCTCTATGGCAGCTTGCATTTTTTCACTGCTGTTTTTCTTCACCAAATAATGGTCCTGGAATTCTTTATATTTTTCAGCATAATCATTAAGAATATTAGACTTGGCATAAAAGAGTGCTGGAAGAATCAAATACAAAAGTGTTAAAATAATCATACTTCTACAAACAGTTTAAATAAATCTAGCATATGCAATTAAATTTCATAATGTTAAAACAGTTTTGATTAAGTAATACTAGTTAAAATAATATATGAAACAGTAATACATAACTAATACATGCAAAACAGTATTTGTTAACTCAGTAATTACTCATCTATACAGGTATGCTTATTTATTGTAACTACAAAAAGGCTTAACTTTTCTATTGTTGTTGCTAATTCCACCCAGATTAGTCAATGGCTAAACCAGGTCAAAACGACCAAGGCCTCTCGAGTTCACAAGCTGTGGATGGCTGAATAAGAATAACTTGCCATCTCAACAGAAACATGAATTGAGGTGACATTTTGCACAAGCAAGAAAGATCTTGTTTTCACTCACAAATATGTTTCCACTCAAGTCCTCAGATGGCAACTTCTTAATCTGAAACAAGCTATCTGATGCCTTCAGTCACCATGATAGCTTGCAATCCATATTCTAAGTGTGAGGAGACATTCTCCAGTCTGTTTTCCAGCACTTTGTGACATGAGAAAATATCAAGAAAAGCCAATCTAGAAGTTAAAGATGATTCCTCAAAATCCACCTTTCCAAAGCCATCTACCATCTTATTGCCAAAGATTCAAACATGCGATGGAATCCACTGGATGTGAATTTCTCAATGCTGAAACAGATTCTGTAAGTTAGTAATAATATCATAGCTGGTCTTATAGCCAGATTACTACAGTTTTTTAGATATTGTACAGAGTTTTAACTATCTGACAAGATCCAAATGTTATACAAAAGGCTAGATGAATTGATATAGTTTAAATACTTTTTAATTAAATAGTTTAGGTATTCAACCATAAAAACATGTTTAGGTCAAAGCCTCAAAACATGAAAAATCTAAACTAAGCAACTTGGACTTAAAAATTAAATAAAATAAAGATACACACACAACATATTAAACAAACCCAAACTAACATTTAGAGGTTATTATTTTGTCTTAATCAGTGTTAGAAATTAAAAATTTGAACTAGGCGTCATTTGACGCCTATAGGTTCTGACTCTAGGTGCCAAATAGACACGGCTAGTTGCCATTTTTACATCTCTGACAATAACAACTATTTTTTAAATGCCCATTTTTGTTAAAGATATAAAAATGAATAATTCAGATTTTTGTATTAAAAATTGTTTTAAATTTTCTTAAAATTTAAAATAAACTGAAAAAGAAACTCAAGAAAAAATAAATAGAAAAAATTGCTAATTTATTTTTACTTAGCAAAAAGGGCATAAAAAAACAACAAATTAAAAAAAAACTTCTATTTAACAATTTTCAATTATGGTCATCTTATCTTGTACAGTCATTGCCCCAATACCCCTTCATTTCATGCTTGAAAATTAATTTTCCTGAGTTAAAACAGCAATTAATATAAAAGTTTTAGTTGATGAAAACAAATTACGAGAATGGAAAATACATGATAATAAAACGGGATAAACCGATAATCACGTATAAATGCACATTTTAGTGACATTTCCATATAATCTTTCTCATATTACTTACAAATATAAGAATGAAACACATTTAAAATTAAAATATTATAAGGTAATCTTGAGCGAAATTTAGTCACTTTTTGTGGCCAATCTTGCTAAAGTATGGAATTTCATTTTAAAATCTATTTACTATATTCATCTTAAAAGTTTCAAAAAAAAAGGGGGGGGGGGGGCGGAATTTGCATATTTCTCCGGAAATCGGCAGTCAATGCAAATATCAGAGCTTCACGAAGAAATGCAGAGTTGGCAGCTAGGGTTCAGTATTTGCAAGTCAATAATAAGTTTTTGTTTTATAGTTGCTACTCTTTTTCTTGTTGCTTTGACAAAATATAAATCATACCCTTGAAACTCATCTACACCCTTTGGGTAAGCTAGACAGCCTGGGTAATAATAAAAAAAAGTATGAATCACATTAATTTTAGGGATTGATATAAAAAATGCATAGATGGCAACCTACCAGAAAAAAAGATAGGAACACATTGCATGAGGAAAAATCGCCCACTAATACCGTTTTCCCCCATACTGCTGCAAAATAGCCTTCTATTTCATTAATAATATGTTTGAAAAATAGTTTTTCTATTATATAGAAAAACTATTTGTATGTTTGTAATTATTTTGTATATTATATATACAAAATAATTACAAACATTTTAAACGATGCAAACAAATTGTAACAGTGGAAAAATACTTTCAAAATAAAACGAAATATAGAGGATCGCGCACAAATGCCGTTTATCGCGATACTGCTGCAAAATAGCCTTTCATGTCATTAAAAATATGCTTAAAAAATAGTTTTTCTGTATAATATAGTATATACGAAATAATTACAAACGTTTTAGACGATGCAAACAGATTGCAGAAGTGGAAAAGTATTTTCACAATAAAACGAAATATAAAGAAGATCGCGGACAAATGCCGTTTATCGCGGTACCCGGGGACTCGTGCAATATAGCTCTTCATTTCTTTAATAATACGTCTGAAAAATAGTTTTCTTGTATATAACAAGAAATAATCATAAAAATTTTAGTCGATACAAATGTGTTTCTCCCACATTAATTATAAACAGACGCAATTACGTGGAAACGGGTTTTTAAATGAAAAAACGGGAAAACCTCCATCTTAAAATTCCAGACTTTGTTTCTCATTTCGTGACCTACTTCCGATTTCATGACTTGTAGATACTCTTATGCAGATCTGCATACAATAAAATATAAATGTTATGGAAAAGAAAAATCGGACTGCTGTGGATCCAAATCGGATTCCTGGAATAAGACTGATAAAATGGAACAAGTACATAAAAATCTGAACACTTGGCAGCTATAAAAACGTCATTTTCAATGTCTGATAACAAAATATTAGCTAACCAAATTTACAAGAAGCTGGAACGATTCAATCTGGAATGCAATGTGTTCTATAATAGTAAGCAATTAGAATATAAAGTTTGCAGGATCACCCCCCCTTTTCTTTCAAGTGCGATACGTAGATCTACGAAAGAATAAAGGGGAGGGGAGCAATAGAAACTCGTTAAATACCCGGAGTCTCGGGCATCGGAATGTCTGAGGATAAAGCAAACAAATAAATTCTTCAGAAGTGCAATTTCAGGTCTTGAAGGGTGGGGTGAGTTCAAGTACAATAAAGATCCCAATGTTTCCTTCCCTGAATAGACAGAGGGGGATTTTACTGTCTGTGTACCACCTGCAGATTTATCACTGTGGGCGTATATAAAATGCCGCTTTTTTTTCGACCGCTGTCCAGTCTTCTACTAGGGATCGTAATTTAGTCAAAGGGAAAGGGAAGACTGATATTTAACAATAGCATTGTTAGGCATCAAATTTGACGACCAGATTGAAGAATCTAGTCGTCAAATTGAAATTTATAGTCGCAAATTACGACTAACGACCGCTAATTTCGAACACTGGTCTTAACCAATAATTTTTACTTTCTTATGCTATATAATGTAGAATAGAGAACGTATTGTTTTCACAAAAATTTTTAAATTCAAGATTTGGATGCCAATATAATCTCTTGAACATGTTTTGACTACTTTTGGAGTGATGTCTGTCTGTATGTCTATGGTCGATTTCTTATATACACAATAGTGACCACAAATATTAATAGATTTTAACAAAAATTTATATCTGGGTTTGTTATAAAAAAATCTAGAACTTCATAGATTTTTTTTTAATCCGAGTGAAAACTTCGAAATTTATTCAAAATTTTATATTTTCTTAACATGGCAGCATAGAAAGTAAATATGAAGGAACTAACTGGTTTCGGATGCCATGTAAGCTAACTTTATTAACAAATAAAAAAAAATTTGAGAAAAGGTGAAAAAAAAAAGAAGGAAGACAATCAGAATGGAAAAAATTATACCAGTAATTTCCAAATGGAAGGGAAGGAGCGACAATGATCATTAACAAGAGTTAGAAAAAGAGAAACATTTATCTTGGCTTCCAAAAAAAATGAAAACATGATTGGAGTCCCAAGAATGTTCAGCAATTGAAGACTTGAATACCACTTGTTTAGAAACATAACTTATATGTTCCTTAATATGAAATTAAAGAGCCCTTTTTGTTTGGCCTATATAGCCAAGACTTCAATCGCAAAAAATATGAGAAACACCTAAATAATTCAATACAAGAAGGGGTCTTTAAGTGAAGAGAATAAACTTTTATTGAGATTTGAATATACACCTAAAATTAACACGAGAAAGAATATTAGCAACATTACAGCTAACAGAAGAGAAACTAGTAGACCAGTTTTATTAATGCATGCTGTATTATGAAGTTTTTATTCATTTATTGTGTTTTTTGCAGCAGATTTTGAGCAATTATTTGATTAAAAAAAATTGTTAAAAGCACAAGATGGAAAATAATATTTAAAAAACAGTTTGAATATTTTAAGATGACAAAACAGCTTTTTCCAGAATCTCACAGAATTTTTTCAGCTTATTCATGGACAAATAAAATCTTCCACAAATTCTGTCCGAGATTCTGAACTGGATAGAACTCCAGGCATTTTCTTATGTGTATTATTGCTGTATATTTCACATATATGAATCAACTGTATCCAAATAAATTACCTCGTCGTGCTTTGACTTCCTGAGAGGGCATTTTTATTTCACCAGTCAGTTCTGGATGAATAAGGCAACCAAAAGTGATGAGTTCATTGGGAATATTGTCCAAAAGATCCCTCATACGCTCCATCGTCTGATACTGAGGAGAACCTTTCTCTGGAATAAGGCGGGGAGTATCACCTGAAATAAAATACAAGTTTGAATAAGGGTCATGCAATATAATAATTGTTTTTCACATCATACAATTCCTGCTTTATGAGTTTTTTTTTAAACAAATTTGAAAATAAGAACATTAATTGTAAAAAATTGCTAATCATTTTAGTAAATACACTATTTCAAACAGTTAAATGTGGCAAATTGCAATTACAACATACAAAAAGCTAGTGATGGGCATACTGATAATGATATAGTAAAATTGATGGACAGAGTTCAAAACTTTAAAAGTCAATAAAATTGACCTGCATAAAATATAAAATTGACACTGTATAATATTACTTTACAACAGAAAGGCTGATGCTAATTTTTTTAACCTTTCTAAAAGATTTTAAACAATTTTATCTATGCAAGATAATTTTTTAATGCTTTTAAAAATACTGCATATATATATATATATATATATATATACAAGGTGTCCCAAAAAGATTGAAACCTCTTTAATTCTTTACCTGTTGGAGATAAGTGGGCAATATGAATTGCAAAAATGTTAAAAGTAAGGTAGGACTACGTTAATGAAATAGTCCTCCCATTAATTTTTAAAAAGTTACACTTTTTTAATTTTTATACGACCCCCTTAGACAAATTTGGTCAATTAGGAAATTTTTATTTTTAATGCAACAAGATCATTAAAAAAAAAACCACATATCTGTATCTTTAAAACTGAGCGAGTTATATTTAATTGAAAAATGAACATTGTGAATAGGAACCATATATCAAATTTGAAATGTAAATTTGTGACATATCACAAAAAGATAAAACTGGATGATAATACATAGGAGGCATAGTGAGTAGCACTGCTTTATATGATCTCTGTCTCTGTAATGCTTTATTTAGATGCATTTGTGATAAAAAACTTTGACACATATTAACATATATTTGATCTAAACACTTTCCCTTTCCATCGTCAATTTGTTTACGATCCCTATTTTCACTGATGAAACAAACAGCTTTTCACAGGTCCGGAAAAGTGGCATAAGTCAGATTTTTTCCTTTATCATAATTCAGTTGATTTTAAAGATACAGATATGCGGGGTTTTTTAATGATCTTGTTGCATTAAAAAAAAAAAATTTCTGATTGACCAAATTTGTCTAAGGGGACTATATAAAAATTTAAAAAGTGTAACTTTTTGAAAATTAATGGTAGGACTATATCATTAACGTAGTCTTATTTCTTACCTTACTTTCAACATTTTTGTAATTTACATTGCTCACTTCTCTCCAACAGGTAAAGAATTAAAGTATGTTTCAATCTTTTTGGGACACCCTGTATGTGTGTGTGTGTATATATATATATATATATATATAATGATTGTTAAAAAAAATGTTATTTTCAAACTACAGTGCAACTTAGATAAAACGAACATCTCCAATTCGAAATCGTCGTTAATTTGAAGATTTCTCTTGAACTTTGTATTAAATCAATGTTAAAAAATCATAGATAATTCGAGGTTCAACTTCATTAATTCGAAGTTTTTTATAAAAACTTTCAAACCATAACAACTTCTCGGCCTTTCATTGTTAAGAAATCATTGCCGAAATACCCCCACCTGTTCGACACATGACAGCTGAAACCCCCTTCCCACTACCTGTTCGAGCGTTCAACCTACAGAGGGTGTTGGTTCAACCGGCTTCAAACGTCATTTGAGCTTCCTACTGTCAGTGTGTCTGTAGTGTTGTGAGAGTTTCGCTAGTGAGCATTCACAATGTCTTCAAGTAAACCGCATGTTCAATACAAGAATTTAATGTTTGCTGAAAAGGTTGCTGTCATTGGTAATGTGGAAAAGGGTGTGAAGAGGAAATGCCAAATCACCAAGGAGTACGGGATAGCACCGAACACTTTGTCTACTTTTTTGGAAAATAAGGACAAAATTCTGAGTAACGCTGCTGCTATGTGTGGAAATGGAAAGGATGGCAAAAGAGCTAGAGAAACGGACAATCCTGAAGTCGACGAGTGCGTGTTGAAGTGGTTTAAACAAGCACGGGTCAAAAACATTCCCCTGAGTGGCCCCTTTATTCGAGCAAAAGCGAAAGAATTTTCTGCCGGTTTCGGAAAAAGTGATTTCAAGGTTAGCACTGGTTGGTTGGATGGATTTAAGGAAAGAAATGGAATCTCCTTTAGGCGTATGTATGGTGAAAGTGGAAGTGTGAATCAAGAAGCAGTGACTGTTTGGAAAGATGATGTTTTACAAATGATTGAGAGAACACCAGCTAAAGACATTTTCAACGTTGACAAAACTGGGTTGTTTTTCAAATGTGCTCCAGACAAAACATTAGCGTTTAAGGGAGAGTGTTGCAATGGGGGAAAGAACATTAAAGAACGAGGATGGCAGTGAAAAGTGCTAACATAGATGGCAGTAAAAAGCTGCCTTTGCTCATGATAGGCAAATCTGCTAATCGAAGATGTTTCAAAAATGTCAAATCAAAACCAGTAGAGTGTAGATCAAATAAAAAAGCTTGGATGACTGCAGAAATTTTTAAAGATTGGCTGCTGAAACTTGATAAAACGTATCGACAAAAGAACAGAAAAATTCTCTTGTTTATTGACAATTGCACTGCGTATAACTCTATTCCACATATGTTCAATGTAAAGGTTACTTTTTTCCCACCAAATATGACTTCAGTTGTGCAAACGATGGACCAGGGCATCATAAAAATTCTCAAGCATTTTTACAGATGCTTTTTCGTTCGAAACCTTTTGACTGATTCTTTCAAGGACAAAAACAAAAAAACAATAATAAGTGTACTTGATGCAGCACGATTGTGTCACAATGCATGGTCTCAAGTAACGGAAACAAGAATAGCAAATTGTTTTCTAAAGGCAGGATTTACCAATAAAACTGACCCAGCTGAGTTCATAGAAGAAAATGTCCCCCCACCGGACATATGGGGTAACAATATGGGCGTGACATTTGAAGAATACGTCAATTTGGACGAAAACATGGAAGTTTATGGAGAACTGTCAGATCAAGACATTTTATCAGAAGTGTTAAATAAGACGAGTGCAGCAGAGTACGATAATCTAAGCAGAGTACGATAATTAATAAATCTTAAAGGCTCACTTTTTCTATCTTAACTTTAACTGAATTTAATCAAACTCATCTTAATCATCTCCTTAATCTGCCCCAGCTCTAGGCTCATAGCAGCACCTCATTGCAGCGGATAACCGCTATCTGAACTCGTACTGCCATCTACAGGCATCAGCTAAGTCTAAACATATTTTAAACATGGATTGTTTCTATCCCATGGATCGCCTATTGGGCATATTAACCAAACTTAAAAAAAAAAAAAAAAATGTGTGTGTGTGTGTATGTGTGGGGCCCCCTTTTTTTTTGCTGAGTTGAGACACAATACCATCTCTCATACTTTACTGCCTTTTACTACAACTTTTCCTATTCTCATCCCCCTTATGATGGAGCATTTCAATTGATTTCAAATTTTGAGCTATATAACTTCATCTTGGAGATACGGTCTCTTTGACCAGGCGCTCCATTAATCCATCCCCAGCATGATGAGAGTACGATATCCAGGATGATATACAGGAGGAAGAAGAAGCGACTCCAATCCCTACATCGTCGGAGGCGCTTTTTCATCTAGGCGAATTTTGTTGGTACATTGAAGGACAAATAAACGTTAGTGAAGCTGTTTTCCGTTCACTAAACATGCTTGATGATTTTGCTAACCTTAAACGACTGAACTCTACAAAACAATCAGACATTGCACAATTTTTTCTAAAACTATAATTTTCTGTATTGAATGTAATATGTACATGTATGTAACTTACATAAATCTTATTTTGTTTACATACGTATAGTGTTTAAGTCTTTCATACCATGATATTTCTTAATAAATATTTACTTATTGACAAAATAACCTTTTCAAGCATTCAGTGGACCTGAAACTAAAGTTAAAAGATGTAACTTTTTTAAATCGAAGTTTTAGATAATTCGAATTTTTTTAGTGGTCCCTTCAGCTTAGAAGTATCCAAGTTGCACTGTATTTTATATAAACTTAATTTAAACAATCAAATAAAATTCCAAGAAGCTCCATAAAATCACCATATAAAATTTTGAAGAACTGTGGAATAAAACAAGGTATGGCCTTAAGAGCAAAAGTCTAGCTAGTAAGTAAAAACACATTTACTACATTGGTTCCCAAAGTTTTCTGTCTATAGAAAAAGTTAAAAACTTTTCTACACATCATATATGCTAATGTGATTTTTAGAAGTTTATGAGCAGCAGTATAAATATTTAAATATACTTCATTTCACAAATAAAATATAATTAATACAAATAGAAAACACTGTAAAAGTTTTAAAGTCCTGTGTATAAATGTTTTTATCATAGATGCAAAACAAATAAAATTTTCAAACAAGAAATCTATTTTGAAAAACAAAACTGTTTCATTTTCACAAACTTATATAAATTAGTATAGAACACTTAATGAAGAAAAAACATGCAAAATTGAGCATAGTATTTTGAATTTACAGGAGCCAATGCATTACATCATTTAATTTTTTTTTTTTTGTAATGGAAAGTACATAAAATAATCTGTGCAACTTAGTCACATGAAGTTCATTTATAAGTATGCATCAACTATGAGAAATTTATATTCTTTATTATTATTTTCCCTGAAGTACAAGGAAAAGAATTGGAATCATGTCCAAATTGAAAAGTTGAGTTTTCGACGGATCTACACGTTTTGGGACCTACCTCCAGAACATGATAAAACTATATTTAGCATTGCGTATTTGTCTGTGCAATGTATGTATGTATCCACTCTAACTCAAAAACTAATTGATCAAATTTCATAAAATTTTATAGGTAAGTCACTTATACTTATCAGTTACACTGCTGATTAGATTTTGGTACGATTCGGGATAAAAGAACCTGCCTTCTTTAGCGAAATATATTGCAAAAATCATATATATCCCCTTTAACTAAAACACTACTTGACCAAATTTTACAAAATTTGGTAAAATAGTGGGTTACATTCATGTTGATTAAATTTTGGTACGATTCGAGAAAAGAGAACCTGTCTTTACTTGCAAAACAGTCTGCAAAAATTGCCAAAATCTAAAATAAAAGATTGTTTATGCTCAAATCAAATGCATCAATTAAATGCTTATAAAAACAATTGTAAATTATAAATTTTTGATGAGACAAATAAGACCAATCCCATTGCTCTAGGACTAACCATTCACAAAATATTTTAGTTCTTTCACATTTCTGCTACACCACCTTTAAAAACATGTCCAGTTACCAAATGTAAACAAAAATTGAATTAAAAGTGCATTTCAGTTAAAGACCCAGACCACACGACCAACCCAAGGGTTTACGGTAGCAAGATGTGTGGCCTTTCAGTGTAATTTCAAATAATTATGCATATTACTTTGTGTAATTAAACTCAATTTAATGAATTATTAAAGAAATAAAGAGAAAATGAATTTGAGTCTGTAGAGAAAGTCATGTGCTACCTATATCATTTTTTTTCTTTCATTTTGTTGTGAAGCACCTATTTATATCTTATGGAACAGTCTAAGAAATGTTGCATTACTAACATGAACTACAAATAGAAAATTACATATACAGAAACTTTAAAATGAAATCCTACAAATTTTCATTTTCTATATAAGAGTTTATTTAAACTTATAAGAGTTTATGTAAACTTATAAGAGTTTATGTAAAGAATTATATATAAAAATTATAAAGGGTATGTATAAAAGTTTGTGTAAAGTCTCTATTATGACATTTTGTAGTATATAGTATATTATCATATCATCAGTGAAATAAATAAAAATAAATATCAGTGGTAAAAACTTTGCTAATTTGATGACAAAACAGCCAAACCAAATTTTCAAAATCAAAATTTTGGTCTATATAATAGGGAAAATGTTAAAACTGGACATAAACCAAAATATCTAGGGCAAAACTAAATAATTTTCACTAATTTACACACTGATCACAAATATGAATTTAAAAATTGCAAAGTAGCTCTAGTTTTCAAAACAGGTATGAATTCAGCAATTACCAGGAGCTTGTAGCTGTCTTGAGTATATTTATTATCTATTACTTCTGACATGCATTTAGTTATTAATATACTTTGTTTCCATTTCCATTATGTTAATTTCAACTTCCTTGCAAATCAAAAACAAACTCATTACACAATTTCTGACATGAGAACGTAATGTCAGTTTCAACTTCCTTGCAAACCAAAAGCGAACCCATATTAATCATTTCTAATATGAGAACCTAATGTTAGTCTCAAGAACTTCTATGTGAACCAAAAACAAACCCATATCATTTCTGACATAAGAACCTAATGTTAGTTTCAACTTTCTGGTGAGCCAAAAACAAACTCATATGTCATTTCTGACATGAGAACCTAATGTTAGTTTGCTCTTCTTTGCAAACCAAAAACAAACCTGTTATTTCTAACACGAGAGCATAATGTTAGTTTCAACTTTCTTTCAAACCAAAAACAAATCCACATGTTACTTTTGACATGAGAACCTGTTAGTTTTCACTTCCTTATGAAAAAAAAAAAAAAAAAAAAACTTGTGTCATTTCTGACATGAGATGATAGTTTCAACTTCTTTACAAACCAAAAACAAATTTATCTAATATCTCATGTCATTTCTGACATGAGATATTAGATTCAACTTTTTAAAACGAAAACAAACCCATATATGTCATTTCTGACATGAGAATCTAATGTTAGTTTCAACCAAAAACAAACCCATATATGTCACTTGTGACAAGAAAATCTAATGTTTCATTGTGAACCAAAAATAAACACATGACATGAGAAACTAATGTTAGCTTCAACTTCTTTGAAACCAAAAACAAAGCCATATATGTCATTTCTGACATGAAAACTTAATGCTAGTTTCAACTTCCGTACGAACTAAAAACAAACCAATGTATGTCATTTCTAACATAACCTAATGAGTGAATATGCATTAAAATTCCATTAATCATATCAAACAGCTCTGTCATCTATTAGAAATCCATTTCCAAGACATTTCCATAAGACATTTCTAAGAACTTATTACAAGCAAAAGTTTCTAGAAACTATAATTAAAAAAAAAAATTTAGAACCTAAAAATTGACAATAATCAGATATTTAGCCATGATACTTCTGTTTATGTACTAGGGAAAATAGAAAACACTATAATTTTACAATTATGCAATGAAGAGAAAGTTAACATATTTTTCTGACCATACAGAAGAATAGGTAATCATTTAATAATGCAATGGGCAACATGTAAATATACATACCATTACTAAAATTATCTTCTATATAATCTATAATCCTTCGAGAATCTGGAATGATTTTAACTCCATCTTTCAAAACAGGAACTTCACATTTAGGATTCAGTTTCAAAAACCATGGTTCATACTGTTCACCCCGAATCAAATCAATTAGGTGAGATTTAAACTTGAGCTTCTTTTCATGCAGTGCAAATACAACCTAAGAAATAAATAAAAGATCTCAATCTCTACATCTAAATAAAAGCAGAAACATTTATATACAGTAAAACCTCCTAATGGAACCAGGACAGTTCATTCCTGGCTGTTGTTCATATATGATCAGATTGGAGAGCTGTCACTAAATTAAATTCTAAACAATATCTATGATCATACATGAAAACATATGTCTGCTATATTATATATACATATATATAATATAGCATATATATATGTATGTATGTATGTGTGTTTTCCATAAAAATTAAGATTTTTGTTTTATTTAAACTAGACATCTTTTCTGCCTTAATCACCTTCTAATAACATTGTCTTGCAAATAAGGCTATGATGTAATGTTAAAAAGCTACGTAAATTATTAAGATGTAAAGTAATTTAAATTACCTTATTTATAGTGAATGAATGCCCATTAGCTCCGCATGTATTTGCCCCATAAGAAATATTAGAATATTATAATTATAAAATAATATATATGTAATTATTTAACATTTTAGCACATAAGGTAAAACATGTTTCCGCCAAACAGATATTTAATCGGTCATTTAATACAAGTCTAAATATTCGATTTTTTTTTTTTTTTCAAATAAATTATAGAAGCATTATATAACTTTAAGTATTTATTATTTGATCATAGTAAAACAGTCTAGTCATGGTAAATAAAATGCATCATTTTACACTAACGTAAGTAAACAAATGCATACAATGAAAAACGACAATTTAAATTGTAAAGAGATTAGTACAAGTGTAAAGCAA
The DNA here is from genome assembly GCA_951213105.1 of Amaurobius ferox. Taxonomy (NCBI): domain Eukaryota; kingdom Metazoa; phylum Arthropoda; class Arachnida; order Araneae; family Amaurobiidae; genus Amaurobius; species Amaurobius ferox. The sequence continues at coordinate 2,465,779 of OX578152.1, read as the reverse complement.
AGCAAACAGGTTCAATTTTAGAAAACTTTTTTAAATTAAAATCACAAATGTAATACCTTTTGGCAAAAGTAGGAAGAATAAAACTGATACAATAGTAACCCATTTCCATTCTCATTTTTCTTGGAAGACCCCGAAGAACTTGAACTTTCACCGGCCATGTTGCTCTTCAGAAAGTTTTTAAGGTTGAGTGAAGTTGAGTTGTATTCATTCTGATCTCTTAACCCATGGGTGCACAGATGCAATTGTTGCAAGAAAAGAAACGAACGAAAATCTTCATTCGGCGACAACTACCACTGAAAGAAAATTCGCTTGTAGCAAAAAGAAAATCATAAATCTTCACTAGAACTCTAATTTAAGAACTAAAATTTTTCTGTAATAAACCAATGGTTTGAGTTCAAATCAACCGATTTCTATAACGAAAATTCAAAGTTATATATATATTTCATTTTCGATATAAAAAAAAGAAAAATCGTCAGTGGTCCGATAGAGTCAAAATGTTTTACGGGAATAACCAAGAAGGTAAAGGTACTCTACCTTTATAGGAATAACATCTTTCTTTGTGGAATACATCCTTCATGGGAATAACGGTTTGTCATCTTCAAACAGTTCAAAATAGTTTATAGGGCTTTCAAAGGGGCTATAAATCACACTTTCTTATAGTTTATAGCAGTACTTTCAATTTCAACATATAAGTATTACAAACTTAAAAAAGAGAAATTTTTTAATCTTCTTAAACTTGACAAGACGATTCCTCGAAAACCATAATAGCTTTATAAAAACAAAATCTAAGAACTAAATTTCCAACTTAACATTTTTATCGCTTACTGCTTGTATCTATCTTTCATAGTTTATTTCGAGTGAAAGTAAGCAGACTGGGGAAAAACTTACTTCCATGAAAACTTTTTAGTTTTTTCAAAAAAAGAAAATTCAAATAAATAAAATATTGAAAATACTTTTATATATTCATAAATAGAACCAAATATTCGACAAAACTGTTCCGACTGCTTTTACATTTTTATGTATTAGATTCGGAGATAAAAGCGTCCAAAAACCATTTAGTGAAAATACGTATAATGGCATATGAATACTAATGAATAAATAAACAGGACTCCCAACTGCCACCACCACAACAAGCGCAAATTCGTCAACCGAGAATGCATGAGGTGATTAGCAGTAAGATCTGGCTATGTGGCGTTTCATCTAAGAACGAAGCGAATTTGTGTTTTTTGTTTATTCACGTGGAACTGAGTATTTTTACATTAGCTTGTGCTCATAGCATTTCTTTAGCTAGCTAAATGCTTCTTTCTCTTATGTGGTTCCTTGTCATTGGTGAGTGGCCTTGTTTCTTTTCCTGCTAAAATGAACCATTTTGGCTGAGATCGACTTTGTTTTTCTTGTGCGCGATTAGCTCTGAAGATGGTCGACTCATCGACCGCTTCTACTGGGTGACGGTGCAGTGCTTTCCCATCAATAACTTTATAGTTATAGACTACTACTGTCATTGGGAGACTGTCCCTTTTACGCTTTTCTTACTTCGCTCTTCTCCCTTCCTAGTGGGAAAACCTTATGTCCTAAAAATTGCATCCTCAGTAAAATGATTACACCCAAAGAAGTATCACCTCCATACAAGATGCGAGCTGGAGATATAGTGTTGACACTCGCATCTAAATCAACAGCTTTAGAAATTCTAGAAATAAAACAGATTCCGATAATCGTCAAACTCAGCTACGACAACGTGTTATCTGACTATCAGCAATAACATTGACCTAGATTTGTTCCTTGAAGAAATATCCCAACCCAAAACTTGAAGGAACAAAACATTGAAATATTTGAGATGGACTGCTTTTAAAAAAAATCTGGCAATGGCACCTTCTGAGGATAACATCATCCCTGTAAAATTTCGAAAGCCAACTCTGAAACATCATATTCCGGTTAATGTTTACATCGAAATGCTTATACGCCTCATCCGAGAATGTGAAGAAAAGTCTCGACAGTGTCTCAAATGCTGGCTATTCGGTCTATTGTAATTGCAATATGAAAAATCTGATGTGGGCAGCACATGACTTTCCCTGCAGACTCAAATTCGTATTTTCTTTATTTCGTTAATAATTCATTAGATTGAGTTTAATTGAACCAAATAACACTAAATTTGCATTTTTAATTCAATTTTTGTTTTTATTTGGTAATTGGACATTTTTCCGAAATCGGCGTACCAAAAATGCAAGAAATCTCAAATATCTTGAGAACGGTTAGTCCTAAAGTATAATGGAGTGTGCTATATTATTTTCCTCTTCAAAAATTGCGTATAAAACAAGAATTTAATTGATACATTTGATCATACACAACTTAGTTTTTTTTTTTAGATTTTGGCGATTTTGACTGGCCATTTCGTAAAAAAAGGCAGGTTGTTTTTTTCCGAATTGTACCAAAATCGAATCAACACCAAAGAATCCCACAAGTAACTTATCTACCAAATTTTGTGAAATTTGGTCAATTAGTGTTTTAGCTAGAGTGGATACTTGAAATTTTTGCAGGCCATTTCGTATAAAAAAGGCGGGTTCTTCTTTTCCTAATCGTACCAAATTCTAATCAGCATCAAAGTATCCAACAGGTAATTTAACTACCAAATTTTGTGAAATTTGGTCAATTAGTATTTTAGCTAGAGCGGATAAATGGAATTTTTACAGGCCATTTCGCAAAAAAAGGCGGGTTCTGCTTTTACGAATCGTACCAAAAACTAATCAGCTCCAGGGTCACATCCAAGTGACTTACCAACCAAATTTTGTGAAATTTGGTCCATTAGTTTTTTAGTTAGAGTGGATACATACATTGCACAGACACACAGGCGTCATGTTAAAAATAGTTTTTTCGTATTCTAGAGGTCTCGAAACGTGTAGATCCGTTGAACACTCGAGTTGCGATTTTCGACATGATTCCAATATTTTCCCTATACATTACCATGTATTGCAGGGAAAGTAAAAAAAAAATTGATCAACACATGACTTTCCCTGCAGACTCAAATTCATTGCCTCTTTATTTCATTAATAATTAATTAAATTGGGTTTTCGCACTAAATAACACTTAGAAATAATTGAAATTACACTGAATTTATATTTTTAATTCAGCTTTTGTTTTCCTTTGGTATCTGGATTCTCAAAACCGGCGTAGCACAAATGCGAAAAAACTAAAATATTTCGAGAACGGCTAGTCTTAGAGTAATGAGGTGGATCTTATTATTTTCATCTTTAAAAATTACATATAACACAAACATTTAATTGATGCGTTTAACATACAAATTTTTTATTTTAGATTTTGACGATTTTTGCGGGGACCGGGGATTTTTGCCGGCAAAAAAGCAGGTTCTCTTTTCCGAATTGTACCAAAATCAAATCAGTACCAGGGTCATTCACAAGTGACTTGTCTACCAAATTTTGTAAAATTCTGTCAATTAGATGTTTAGCTAGAGTGGATAAATGCGATTTTCGCGGACCATTTCGCAAAAAAGGAGAGTTCTTTTGTCCCGAATCGTACCAAAATCTAATCAGCACCAGGGTCATCCGCAAGTGACTCACCTATAAAATTTTATAAAATTTGGCTCATTAGTTTTTGAGTAAGAGTGGATACATACATTGCACAGACGGAAAAACTCGTCGAAAACTCGAGTTGCAATTTTCGATACGATTCCAATACTTTCTCTATATATTACCATGTATTGCAGGGAAAGTAATAGTATATAACCGAGAGTTACCATAAGGATCAAATTCTAGTACTATATTACGGTTAACAATGGCAAATAGTACACTCATTGCCATAAAAATTTGTGCACCAAAAAGTAATTGTGGAATCGTAACGAAACTTGGCATGAAGGTACGTATCAGGCAGATATGCAAATAATTAGAAAAACAGCGTGATTGCGCATTGCGTAATACCACCAGAGGCCGTTAAACTACGTTCTCCCTGGCACAGAAGAAAGGTACGCAGAGGCTTTCTGCCTGTACTTAATTTGTTGCAGAGGGACGCTTTTTCATTAGGGATGCTGTTAAGCCCCATCGAAGACAATATGATCAGCTGTCAAAGTTCGAAAGGGGAAGAATCATCGGGACGATGGAAGTCGGGTGGTCAGCTCGGCCAGTAGCCTGCCATCTAGGCCATTCTAACTTTACTGTGAGGAGGTGTTGGGACCAGTGAATGAGAAAGAGGTCGCATACACGCGTCACCTCCGAAAGCAGAGGCCGGAGCACTAATTTTTGACGTCTTGGCTTGTAGGCCCACTGCGAGTAGGTCTTCCAGATCGCGATCGAAGCTTTTGCTATTTGTTTCCCTTTTAATTCTCTGTTCGATGTAAAGGAATCATAATTTATCAGTAAATCAAATAATATTCATGAAATTTGGAAGTATGTTCGATAATGTTCATTAAAATGGGTGATTTAAAATATTAATATTGCTGTACATTTCCTTAAAATAAAATATTTATAATGACTCATTCACTGTAGGAGCAAAGATGAAAGGATTCCATTCAGTTAGTGTTTTAATAAAAGTTTGAAAAAGAACCCTGTATATTTATTGCTTAATCAGGCATTTTATTTGAATAATTCTTCAGTACATTCAGCTAAAGTATGCGTGCTTACAGATAAAGTATGCAGAAACTAAAATGATTACTGAATACTATATCTTTAAATATCATAAGATAATCATTAAAAAGAAACTCAGAATTTAACTTTTAATATGCTTACGTGTTTATTTATTTTTATTTCATTTTATTTTATTCATTTTTTGTTGTTATAAATTGTAAAATGATTTAGAATTAAGATAAAATACTAGTTGAATGTCATTCATTAACCTATGCACTATAAATTGTAGAAGTTCAGGTTTTCTAATATAGCACATCTTATATTCCCTTTTTTACTACCAGACATTAACAAATTGTAAACAATTTTGCTTAATTATAGAGTTTGAAATACCTCAGGGGCTTTGAAAATTTAATAAAGTTGTATAATAAAACTTTTTGGTATTAATATTTCATTTACAATTCCATTGAAGTGAAAATGTAAGAAAGATTAAATTAGCTTTGTATTATTAAAATAACATTAACTATAATATAATGAAATATACAATGGTAACTTGAAATTGTAAGTTAGTTACTTTGCTTTTTTCCAAGTTATTTTAACAATTTTCAATAACATAATAACTCGCTACATAAAAAATAAAATGTGCCCAACCTAAACACAAATGACTTCCTAACCTATTCTTCTAAAATTTCAGCATGCCATAACAAATAATAAAAAATATACGTGCAATATATTAAGATACTATATCTTTTATATGCAATTACTTACTTATCAAACAGTTAAAATATGTTATTTGATGTGTGAAATATTCCATTTTACATTATTTTACTTTCATAACTTTAGTGTAGCATTTTTATTGCTACGATTTCTTACTATTGACAATATCTTAAAAAGAGAATGACATTTTTTTATCTATATAAATAAAATTGAAAATACATGTATCTGTCTGTGTGTTTATCTATCTCATCATCACGGTAGAACTGCTGCATCGAATTTCATGAACATTCTGTGGGTAGCTTTGAAATAGCCCTACTTAAAATTTAGTCCATGTTTCGAGTTTCTAGGACCAGGGATTGTCGAGATATGAATAAAAATCCCACAATTAAACCTTCCATAAAAATAGAATTATGCAGATGATATATTTTCCACAAATTTATTAAGAAAATTATATCATGATGCTTAGCAACGCAATTAAATCAAATGTGTTTATTAGGCAGACGATTATTAAACTTTTTAAGATTTAAATAATAAAGAAATCAATATAAAACAAAATTTTATAACCATTTTTATACAATTTTAGCGCTTTTATTTTAGTTTATATTGATCCAATTTCATATATATTTTATAATTTGTTTTCAAACGAGAATGTTTTATTCAGATCTGCTTGAAGATAATTTTGTATAGAAAACACAGAAAGGAGAATTAAATGAAATATTTTAATAGAATGTTTTGAGTAAGAATGTCATTTAGAATACTGCAGGAATTTGCACATATATTAAATCATGGGCAATGTCGGGTATATCTGCTATTAACAGTATACATAAAATTGTATGTTGTACATCTATCTGTCTGTTTATTATCTCAGCACGGTAGAGATCACCTATTTTCATTTCATTAGAATTATTATAAAATTTCAAAAATTGAGACTCTAAATATTAAAACTTCACATCAAATTCTAAATTTTAGGTTTCTTGTATTATATGGTCAGTATGAAGAACGGACATGCTGCTAGTCTATTATAAAATATTACACAACTAACAACATTATTAAAGTAATTTTAAAATATTTGCAGGAGACTGTATAATTTATGTATAATGACACATGTATAATAGCTGTATAATGACACAAGCTAACTTGATAAAATATACATTTTAAACATTGAATGATTTTAAATACTTTACAATTACTTAGCAAAGCTTAATTTTACAAGTACCTGGGCAGTTCTTAATTAATATGACAACAATAAAATTTTAAAACAAACTAAGAAAACTCTAAAAGGTTTGTTGACGTTATAATTAGCAACAAAACAATTTAGAATCCAGTTAGCGTTAATTGAATAGCAATAATTTGATTGCCATATATTTAAAATTCTATATAATTTTAAATGACATGATAATAAGCAAAAAATGGTAAGCACTTACTTCTAAATAGCATTTTTCGTTTTTCCCATTACGGTAATAAGGTAATTAGTAATCCAATGTTATAAGGTATGTAGTCGAAGGTATGCTGGTCAAAATGTTTATTAAATGATGAACTAATATATAAGACATTCAAAAATACGATAAAAAGACCGTTATGCATCCACACGCGCGAGCCCACGTACTGCACTGCACATACGATACTTCTTTGTGTGGGCTACTCTACTAGGGGAGAACTTTCCAGAAAAGTTGAGACGGAGGAATTCGAATTCGAAGGCCAGAATTGGGCCTACAGCTAATACGTCACGAGGTACAGGGGGGGGAAAGTAGTTCGGCCTTTTCTACCGGGGGTGACGATACACGGCGGCCAGGATCAGAACACCCTAGGCAGACCAATAGCCAAGAAGAGTCTCACATCACCCGACACGCAAGCACAGCGCTAACTGCATCATTGTCCGCTATCCAGACACAGGCAGTATCTTCACTACGGGCTCTTGTGTCTGTGCGTACCGCCGCGAGGGACTGAAGGACATTTGTTATCGCGACGCTCATTACGTGTGCTGCCAATGACACCCACATATCGCCGCCTCCGTTTAGAGTGGTGTCGCGCTCCACGGGATTGGACCGCAACAGAATGGAACCAAGTCGTCTTCAGCGACGAATCGAGATTCAATTTGGGCAGTGATGATAACCGTGTACGTGTGTGGAGGCCCCGTGGTGAACGCCTCAATACTGCCTTCGCTTTACAGCGGCACACCGCTCCCACAGCTGGTGTGATGGTATGAGGTGCCGTCGTATACTACACCCGGTCACCTCTAATATTGATCCACGGAACCATGACAGCCCAGCGATACGTTCGTGACATCCTTTAGCCACATGTGTTGTCACTCATGGCAGGGTTCCCAGGAGGCATTTTTCAGCAGGAAAATGCTCGGCCACACACAGCAAGGGTGTTACAGGAATGCTTCCGCCACATTACCACCCTTCCTTGGTCTGCCCTATCCCCAGATTTGTCACCGATCGAGCATGTCTGAGATCACTTGGGACGGCAAGTTGGACAGCCTATGAGTTTGGTCGAACTAGAGGCGAGTTTGTGGAATGAGATGACGCAGGACACCATACGTGACCTGTATGCTTTAATGCCCGTCCGTATTTCATCGTGTATTCACGCTAGAGATGGCCTAGTAGGGTACTAGAACCTCCATTCATTTATATTTTTTCCTGTAATAAATGATCCTTTTGCTTTGACTTTTATATCTCTTTATATCAACGTTGCACTCACATATATAAAATTCCATTCGATTCTGACAACTCTTTCTTGGTACGCAATTTTTTATGGCAATGAGTGTATTATTGGTAGATTAGAAAAACCAACAACTTTTAGCTTTTACAGATGATTTTCTATTCATTGTTAGCAGTTAAAATAAAACAAAGCTGAAAAATGAAAGTTTCAAATTACATCTAAGAAAACTGCCTAGGCACTTGTAAAATTAAGTTTTGTTAAATAATTGTGAAGTATTTAAAACCATTCAATGTTTAAAATGTATATTTTGTCAGGTTAACTTGTGTCATTCATTGCATTTGCTTAGTGTATTTAATTTGTTGTCATAAATTATTCAGTTTCCTGCAAATACGTAAAATAATTTTAATAATGCTGTTAGTTTTGTGATATTTTATAAAAGATTAGCAGTATGCCCGTTCTTCATACTGATATATAACACAAGAAACTTAAAATTCAGAATTTGCAGTGAAATTTTAATATTTGGAGTCTTTATTTTTGAAACTTTATAATAATTCTAACAAAAAGAAAATAGGTGAGTTCTACCGTTCTGAGGTAATGAACAGACAGATAGATGCACAACTTACAACTTTATGTATACAGTTAATAGCAGATATGCCCGACATTGCTCATGATTTAAAATATGTGCAAATTCCTACAATATTCTAAATGACATTGTTCCTCAAAACATTCTATTAAAATATTTCATTTAATTCTCCTTTCAATTAATTCTTCTACATTTAATTCTCCTTTCACTTAATTTTCTAAATTTAATTCTCCTCTCCATGTTTTCTATACAAAATTATCTTCACAAGCAGTTCTGAAAAATAAAACATCCTGATCCCGTTTGCAAGCAAATTATAACATATAAATGAAATTGGATCAATATATACTAAAATGAAAACGCTAAAATGATATTATCACTTTTATTCTGTTCCAACATTTGGCTAAGCACAGTGTGAGTTAATTGACTAAACGTAATATATGAATTAATTGACTAAACACAATATATGAATTAATCGATTAAACACATCATGAGTTTTTGACAAAATCAAACATATGAGGTATTAAATTAAAAATGTTATTAATTCCCACAATATTTAAACCCGAAAGCTGTAATTGATGCAATCTAGCTAAAAATGAAATTCCGATCATTTATAAAATTTTCTTTTATATCACTTTCTTTATTATTTAAATCGCAGAAAAAATTTAATAATAATAATCTGCGTAAAAAACACATTTGATTTAATTGCGTTGCTAAGTATCATGACATAATTTTCTTAATAAATTTGCGGAAAATATATCATTTGCATAATGCTATTTCTATGGAAGTTTTAATTGTGTGATTTTTATTCATATCTCGACAAACCCTGGTCCTAAAAATTCGAAATATGGACTAAATTTTAAGTGGGGCTATTCCAACGCTACCCACAAAATTATCATGAAATTCGATGTAGCTGTTCTATCGTGATGATGAGATGGATAAACACACAGACGGACAGATGGATGTATTTTCAATTTTATTAACACTTTACAACATAGTTGAAAAGTGTTTATGACTTTGTTCATTCTGTCTGTGTGTTCGTTCGCACGATAACTGCCGTAAAAATGACTTTATCAAAATGAAATTTTAGTATGTTATTAAGACGGTCTGCAGGACATATGGAAATGTAAATGAATAATATCACCCAATTAGTTTTAGATTGAACCCAGGTTGAAAAAATGAAATACATTGAACCTTATGGGACCTAATTTTTGAAACATTTTTTAAACGAATTTAAAATTCACAAATTGCTTCGAAAATTTTAGGAAATATTCAAATTAACCCATAAAATATATAAAAAAAAATTCAGTAAAATATGTTCAGTAGTTTTTAAATAAAAATTAAAATGATAATTGCACCCATATTATATGAAGAGATCATGTGACCCACTTCAAAATGAAATATGGCATCCATCTTGTGTCAAAATCGTGATTTTTAAAGTTCTTTTTAATTTATATTTAGTGTTGTATCCGTCCTAAAGCCGATTTATTTTTGATTTTTTTTTCTGTACATCTATATACTGTGCCAACGCAATTACAATATTTTTTAGTTTAAATGATCATCAAACTTTGATTATTTCTACAACGATGCCTAATTTTTACGTATGGAGAATGTAAACACATCAAGCTGTAAGATGAGTTGTAGAAGAATTGCTGAATTTCTTTAACGCAAAATTATTCAGCTCTGGAGTCTGCAATATATAGCTAATATGAATGAAACATTCATTGATTTCACATAGAGAAGCAGACGATTCTATAATATTGCTTTTTCGATGAGGTTTTAAGCATAGAGTTTGAAAGTACTTTTACCTCCATGGTTTTAAGCTTTTAAGTAAAATAAATTATTGTAGTATTGTGATAATATTAAAAATCTGATGTGGGCAACACATGAATTTCCTTATATAATGCAATGAATTTACTAGTTTTACAGTCAAAATATACTGTATAAGATCCACGGAGCTGTTTTTTTATCGTTGAATTGTACATTTCGCAATTTTCCAGATGGCAATATGTAGAACTATTTCAAAATACTCAATTACTTTATACTTCGCGTAACTCTAAATAAACAGTCATCAATATTGATAGCATCCTCAATAAGCGATATAGTCCATATATTAAAATACCTTAATGATGCCGTCTTCAATTAGGCGTAATTTTCATTAATTTAACGTCAATTTTGCAATTTTGACGATATTTTTGTCAATCTGGGGCGAATTATCGCCAAGTTGGAAATACTTTGCTAAATTATTCGCCGAGTTTGCCAAATGCATAATCAAGTTTTACAGACAAACGGAGAGAAGATAATTTCTTATATACTAGAAAGTATGCCCGTCATATGATGGAAATCAGAATTTGGGAGACATTATATCCCATTTGGCGCCTTTTTTATCAATTTAGCGACATTATTGTCATTTTAGCAACATTTAAAATAGTCACCTAGTTGACGACATTCCGCTAATTTCCCGCCAAACGTTACGGACGGACGGAGAAATGTGTTATTCTTATTAGTCTACACTTATGGTATTTCTAAGATATTGAACTTTCATCATCAAGTCGTCATTTTCATTAATTTAGCGTCATTTTTATTAATTTGGCGACCTTTTCATTAATTTAACAACATTTTAAAAAGTCGCCAATTTTGCGACATTCCGCCAAAATCTCGTCAAGCGTTATGGACGGAGATATAAGTTATTCTTGTAGTAGCAGATAAACGACTATTAGCGTCCAAATACAAAAAAAAATCTGATGTGGGCAGCACATGACTTTCCTTATATATTGCAATGAATTTACTACTTTTACAGTTAAAAAAAATAGATTATTTTTATAGTAGTTATTTATATTCTTTCCAAGATATTGAATTTTCGTCAATGAGTCGTCATTTTCCATGTCGTCATTATCAATGAGTCGTCATTGATTTAGAGTCTTTTTTATCCATTTGGCGAGTTTTTCGTTAATTTAGCAACATTTAAGAAAGTCGTCAAGTTGGCGACATTCCACCAAATTCGTCGCCAAAATCTCGCCAAGCGTTATGGACGAAGAAATAAGTTATCCTTACAGCAGATAAATGACTATTGGCGTTCAAATACAAAAATATTACTCAAAGTATCTTTTTTCATGAATGGAACGAGCTAGATCCACGAGAATGATGTCACCAAATTTATCGCAAGGCATTATATATGAAAAGTGAACATGTTTCTCAATAGGAAATATACTTTTTTTATTTATATGACTTTTTGATAATTTTTGTGAAAAATGTACAATATCTCGAGAACGGTTCAAGTTAGCGTTCTAAAATTTATGTCAATCGTTTTCTAATGAAACATTACATAAGAAATGTCTATTTGCGTAACTTTATTAGAGATTTTGATTTTTTGACGATTTTTTCAAAATTTCACTCGAAAATTTAGGGGGTTCTGAATATTCGATTGCGTATAAACACAATAGGCTTCCAGTGTTTACGGATTGTGAGTTTTATACCAAATTTCGTTCGAATCGGTCGATTCGTTCATCAGTTATCGTCTCCACAGAATCACTGACACACACACACACACACACACACACACACACACACACACACAGACATCACTTCTAAAATATTTGATTCGTGATCAGGGATGTTTGAAACGTGCTCTCCCGTCGAAAACTCGAATTCGAGTTTTCGACCCCGTCACAATACTTTCCTTATATATTATTGTATACAGGTATAAGGAAAGTAATATTACCTAAAGTATCTTTCCACATGAATGGAACTAGCTAGATCAACAAGAATGATGTCACCAAATTTATCGAATGATATTACATATAAAGAAAAGTGAACATGTTTCTCAACAGTTAATATTTTTTTTAATTTGTGGGATTTTTGGATAAATTTATTTGAAAAATGTACAATATCTCGAGAACGGTTCATGCTAGCGTTCTAAAGTTTATCTTAATTGTTTTCTAATGAAAAATTACATAAGAAATGACTATTTGCGTAACTCTATTAAATGTTTTAATTTTTTGATGATTTTTTTTCAAAATTCCACTCGAAAATTTAAGGGGGGGGGGGGGTCTGAACATTCGATTGCATATGAAAACAATAGGCTTCCAGTATTCATGGATTGTAATTTTTGTACCAAATTTCGCTCGAATCGGTCCATTTGTTCGTCAGTTAACGTCTCCACAGGCTCACTGACATACCTACACACACACACACATACACACTTTCTCACACACACACACATACTTTCACACACACACTGTCACATACACACACTTTCACACACACACATACTTTCACACACACACACACACTGTCAGACGCACACACTGTCACACACACACACTTTCAGACACACATACAAACATCATCTCATAAACGTCTGATTCGTGTTCAGGGATGCTTGAAACGTGCTCTCCCTTCGAAAACTCGAATTCGAATTTTCGACCCCGTCACAATACTTTCCTTCTACATTATATGTATATAAGAAAAGTAAAAATATCGCCGCTGAATGAAAGGAATGGAAAAAAGTTTATGAATGAAATATTAACTGCTTTTATAGAGAGAGCCAGGCGATTTATATTTCGATGACGTTATTTGAATAAAGTTTATTTGTTTTCGATGAACTTTTCAAATATAATAAATTATTGTATTATTGTGATAATTTTAAAAATATCACTGCTGAATTTATCGCATTTTAGAGGTGTTTAAATATAATTGCATTTCAGTTGGAAGGTGTTTCATAATCAATATTTTATGCATGATTAATCTTTTTTGTTTATATACATAAAAACATTTCTTTCCCTTTAAGAAATCGTAGCAATAAAAATGTTACACTAAAGTTATGAATGTAATATAATAATGTAAAATGTAATATTTCGTACATCAAATAGCATATTTTTAACCGTTTGAGAAGTAAGTAACTGCATGTAAAAGATTTAGTATCTTAGTATATTGCATGTATATTTTTTATTATTTGTTATGGCCATGCTGAAATTTTAAAAGAATGGGAAAATTATTTGAATTTTAAAAGAAGTTATTTGTGTTTAGGTTCTGCATTTTTTTTTTTTTTTTAATGTAGCAAATAAACTGTTATTATATTACCTGTTATTATATTAACTCTTATTATGTTAACTTGTTAAAATTACTTGGAAAAAAAGTAAAATAACAAACTTGCAGTTTCAAGTTATCATTGCATATTTTATATATTAGTTAACATTATTTTAGTAATACAAAGCTAATTTATTCTTTCTTTCATTTTCAATTCAATGGAATTATAAATGAAATATTAATGCCAAAAAGTTCTATTATACAACTTTGTTAAATTTGCAAAGCCCATGAGGTATTTCAAACTTAGCAAAATTGTTTACTATTTGTTAATGTGTTGTAGTAAAAAAAGAAATATAAGATGTGCTATATTAGAAAACCAGAACTTCTACAGATTATAGTACGTAGGTGAATGAATGACATTCAACTAGTATTTTATCTTAATTCTGAATCATTTTACAATTTACAACGACAACAAAAAAATAAAATAAAAAATAAATAAATAAATAAGCATATCGAAAGTTACATTCTGGGTTTATTTTTTATGATTATCTTATGATATTCAAAGAAAAATATAGTATTCAGTAATCATTTTAGTGTCAGCATACTTTAGCTGTAAGTGAATATACTGAAAATTTATTTAAATTAAATGCCTGATTAAGCAATACCCAGGGTTTTTTCTTAAACTTTTATTAAAACATTAATGACTAACGAATGAAATCCATTCATCTTTGCTCCCAGAGTGAATTTGAGTAATTATAAATTTTATTTTAAGGAAACTTACAGCAATATTAATCTTTAAAATCACCCATTTTAATGTACATTATCGAATTACTTGTAAACAAACATAAATACAGCATTTCCTTACGTTTCATTTTGTTTGTTCTACGATTTATAAATATTGACAATTTTAAACTTGCAAAATTAATGAATATTATTGTTTTACTGACAAATTATTATTCCTTCACATCGAACAGAGAAACAAAAGGGAAGCAAATAGCAAAAGCTATCGCGATCTGGAAGACTTACTTGCAGTTGGCCTACAAGCTGAGACGTCACGAGTTAGTGCTCTGGCTTCCCCTATCGAAGGTGATGCTCGAAGGCCAGGCGAAGAAAATACAGTCTCTATATACCTATATATAAGGCTCCTCTATATACAGTGTAAGGCTCCTCTATCCGTAATAGAGGAGCTCTATACAGTGCATGACGTGAGCCCAGACTCAGAGTTTTCCAGTTAGAAGAAGAATTGCCATATTTAGAGAATTCCAGAATGTTCCAGAAACTTCTCGATAAAAGGATTATTCTTAGAGATATAGGGAGGTTTCACGTGACGTCACGTCCATCTAGCGGAGAAAATCCTAAGTTCTCTTTGTACAAAAAAAAACGTTGAACTTGCATTAGGTTTATATGTAAAAGGTGTAATGTTAGGTGTATACGTTTTGGTGTGAAATTTTTTTTAAAAAGTCGTTTTATTAAAACTATATCCAGCCGATATCATATATAATCATAATTTCTAAGATAAAGTAATTGAATTTGATAATGTGCCGTAATTTGATAATGTGAAGTTTGTGCCGTAATTAATTGTATCATTTTTTTTCATTCCCTCAAATAATTGAAAATAAAGGGAATAAAATCAAGGACTTGTCTGTTAAAAGAAACAAAGAATCAACAGAGAAGATTGGAATACTGAAAATTTGAAGCACAGGAAAGTTTGCAGTGACCCCCCCCCCCCCCCCCCCCCACACACACACACACACTTTTCAAGACTTTTTAATGTTATGCGTATTTTTCATTTAGAATAACCCTGGCATAAGCAAATGTTAAACAGTTGGGTCCCCCCCACACACACTTTTTAAGGGGGGGGGGGGGCTTTGAGTCAAGATAAGCCACTGGTGAGCATTTTGTTCATGGTGAGTACATTATATGGCACAGTATGCTTTTCAATTTAAGTTTAATAAATCTTAAAAAAAAAAGCGTAAACTTTTCTAGTTTTATAATTTGATTATACAATCATTGATTTATTAGCAATCAACTCCGTAATTTTTATTTTGTTTCATAAATCTATAAAATTAAAAAAAAATCAACATTAAATTAAAATCACTAAATTCAGTAGTAGATACCTGTAGGTTAATTTCGTTTGTGACAGACATGACATTAGATGTGTAATGTAATACATTTGGCATAGAAGATAATATTTCTAGGAAAATAAATTTTATTTACAATACGTATATCTATATCACAGCTATTTCGTAGGGAAGTTTCAAAATCTCAATTTATCTACTTATTTAATATAAAATTAAAAACCCATCGTGACAGACATGACATAAAACCTACATGGGATTTCAGTGACCATGAAGTTACATCAAAACTCTCTGAATTGGCAAGAGATTGATTTGTGGAAACATTTTTTTCCATATAATAAAGTTTCCAACTATTACCATGTTGATTTTCTAAAACATTAAAATATAACTTTTCTGTGAGTAATCTGCATCCATCATAAGAATCTTCACCTCAAATTTCGTTGATTTTAGCTTAATATAAGCTTTTATATCCAGGATCTAGCTGCGAAAAATAAGGTTTGTAATGTTGATTCATGGCGTTCTAGCTGTTGCTTGTACAAAGCAGTCGTCTGCTCAAATAGTTGCTACGGGAACGTGACGTAGGTTAAACCTCCCTATAGAGATTTCCAGAAATTTCTATGGACAGACTATAAAAAGGACTCACCCCTCAGTTGCAGGAGGGTTGAAGAATGGATGTGACACGCGCTACATTGGAGTGTGATTTTTGTCAATGTTTTGAGAATAGAGCATGGCACGAGTGTAAATAAACAACCTGCGTGGTAGAATGCGCAGAAACGTAAGGGCAAAATGACATTATTTTTACCATAGCTTGTAATGGTAAATGGACGATGATGGCAAATAAAAATTGAAACTAAACCCATTAAACATCGAAATTTATCTTTGTGGTGAAAATAAGTTATTTAGAACACTTGAATAACAATATATGCATAAAGATTTCATTTGCTAAAGTGCACTTTAAGTAATTTTAAGTGGATGTACACTACTACTCATTTTTACTGTGGTCATTAACTAGCGTTCTAAAGATGTATACATTTACTGGCAAATTCTGCAATGTATATGCAAGCGTGAAGGGAAAGATATGTAGCGATTTTTCTTAAAAAAGAACGTTGTATATATTTTAATTAAAGTGAATATTTTATTTTCAGGTTAATAAAAAATATCCATCAAACAAGATAAATTTAGTAAAATTAGAGGTTAAACGATTGTAAGTTTCTAAAGTATCCGTTTTTAATACAGAAATAATGAAAATTTCCATACTGCTAAGTAAACAAGTATTTTGTTTTGGAAACGTCACGAAACGTAAGAGCAAAATTGTCCGTGTAACGTCACGTGCCCATGCTCTATAGTAGCGCTTAAGGCTCCTCTATATACGAGCTGACTCATCAAGCATATTGAAGCCCACCCTAGTTGGAAATCCGTTAGCATTAGCTATATTCGTATTTTCACTTTAAGAAGTATAATTGGAAATAATTATGGGCGGTTGTTTTGCACCGAACTGCTCTAATCATTCTAGAAAGGGTTTTAGGCTATTTCGTTTTCCTAAAAACGAAGAAAGATGAAAACAATGGCTAATAAATAATTGGATACCCGGTAATGGAGCATACTTGTACGAGCTAAATTCTACAATATTCTAATTGAAACTTCTTTTTTTATATAAAATATTTATTTTAAACACTTATTTTATAATTTCTGTAACTATAGTATTGAACCCTATGGGCTTCAATATGCTTGATAAGTATTTTGTGAAATTCCTTTGGTCAACATTCTGTAAATAACATCGCCTATTTTGTGAAAATAGTGGAATATTTAAGTTCTGTTTGATTGTATACTGTTCCAGCTTACTTTGTGTTTGGGAATAAACGTAAGTTATCCAGAAACTTGGACTCGTTCTTGTATCCTGCGCATAGAATCACGTTTCCAGAGGATACATTTCGTAACACTAATCTCACGATTTTGGCATACTCGAATGTTATAATGTGTTGATTCCATCATTCCCGTAATTCGTCCATTAATTAGCCCAGTTTAAAATCCCAGATGATTAACGAAGAGAGTTTTACGTTCTCAAACACACTATCAGAATAAACCACTAACTTATTCTAGTAAAATTATAGCAAATGACCTTTATTAGAACAGTTGGAGTCAATCAATGAAATCTCGTCCTTCAAATTGCCGTTTTCAATGTGGAGCTGATCCCTGAAAATTGCACATTTCGGAATATTGAATATCTCTGGAGATAAAGATAGGAACTGTGTAAAAATTTATAAGGGGGGGAGGGGGGTGTCTAGAGTTTTTTTCTGACGTCAAAATCGGGTGCTGCCTTTAAAAATTTCGAAGTTTGTGTACATTTAAATATGAAGACCGCCCCTTATGCAAATTGTATTCACATGATTTTATGGTCAACGTTATTCTTAATCGAATGATATCTTTAAATTTGCTCTATGATGAACGATGCTAAAATAACAAGAGTAGTGTAAAGTAGGGGATGATTCTGGCCCAACTGGTGCTATACTTTAACATGGGGCATATTCGGGTGCTATACTTCCCCATGTTAAAACATAGGTGCACTTGATGGAGAGAGGGTAGAGCTTCTACATGGCACATGATTTTTCTATGAATGGTGATTTTGTCAGTCAGATAAGAGTAAGAAGAATGTTATTAATCAGTAGGTAGATATTAAGTTTTTTTTTTCCTTCACAGTATAAATCTAATCTTTGCTTGCAAATTTCATTTCATTTTGTATATACACTTAATATGTATATATATTTTTTTCAGCCGTTTCAGTTTTTTTTATCCATAGGCATCTTTACCATGTTTGAATCTCTTTAATTAAATTGGATTCTGTCAGTATACGTGTAAAAAGTAATGTATCTTAATATAATTCAACATGATTCTACTAATCATAGCTTCTTGCAATGTATGTAAATGAATTAACTTTCTTTAAAGAATAAATCTTAATTTCATTAATTAACTTAAATGTTTTTTTTAATTGTAGTCCCACCATCACCCGATGTATACAATACACAGCTACAATTTCAATTTAGCATGGCTTTATCGTTTACATTTGATGTTGACCATATGCTAAACTCTTAACTCCATCTTTTAAAATATAGCGTTTATCATCATATAGGATGATGATCCCATATTTTTAATTTGTTTCACAGTATAAATCTTCTGATCTATACTTGCAATTTTAATTTGCTCAACTATATTACATCTACGTATTGTTGGGCAGTTATAATAATCCTGATAATGAATGAATCTTTTCACGGCATTCTTATTAACACCTTTAGCAATGTTCTTTTCCATGAAGGATGATTTTAAACTATACATTTTTGATCTTAACCCTACAAACTCCAGGACAGGAGTTCCATTCAACTCATCTTTCATTTTTCCAATCATATTTTAACACTTTACAACAAAGTTGAAAAGTGTTTATGACTTTGTTCATTCTGCCTGTCTGTCCGTTAGCACGATAACTGCCGTAAAAATAACTTTAACAAAATGAAATTTTAGTGTGTTGTTCAAACGGTCTGTGGGTCCTATGGGAATATAAATGAAGAATATCACCCGATTAGTTTTGGATTGAACCCGGATTGAAAAAATAAAATACATTGAACCCTATGGGACCTAATTTTTCAAACATTTCTTAAGCGGATTAAGATTCACAAATTGCTTCGAAAGTTTTAGGAAATATTCAAATTATCCCATAAAATATATAAAAAAAATTCAGCAAAATATATTCAGTAGTTTTTTAAATAAAAATTAAAATAATAATTACACCTTTTATATGAAGAGATCACGTGACCATTATATGAAGTGATCACGTGATCCACTTCAAAATAAAATATGGCATCCATCTTGTGTCAAAATAGTGATTTTAAAAGTTCTTTTGAATTCATATTTAGTGTTGTATCCGTCCTAAAACCGCTTATTTTTGCTTAAATTCTGTTCATCTACATACTGAAACAACGCAATTACAATATATTTGAGTTTAAATAATCATCCAACTTTGGTATTTCTACAACGAAGCCTAATTTTCACTTATGGAAAATGTAAACAGCAAAATATGTAGAATTAGTTGTATAAGAATTGTTGCATTTCTTTAACTCAAAATTATTTAGCTCATGGAGTCTGCAATATAGCTGATATGAATGAAATATTCATCGATTTTACAGAGAGAAGGACGATTTTTTCGATGAAGTTTTAAGCATAGAGTTTAATTACTTGTACCTCCATGTTCTTAAGTTTTTAAATAAAATAAATTATTATAGTATTGTGATGAATGAAATGAATGGAAAAATGTTTATGAATGAAATGCTGCTTTTAGAGAGAGGACCAGGCGTATTATATTTCGATGACGTCATTTGAATAAATTTCATTTGTTTTCGATGAAGTTTTCAAATATAATAAATTATTGTAGTATTATGATAATTTTAAAAATATTATCGAGGAATGTATCGCATTTTAGAGATGTTCAAATCAGGCAATTTATATTTCAATGTCGTCATTTGAATGAAGTTCATTTTTTTCGATGAAGTTAAAATTTTCAAATATAATAAATCAATGTAGTATTGAGATAATTTTTAAAATATTACCGAGGAATGTATCGCATTTCAGAGTGTTTAAATGAAATTGCACTGAAGTTGAAAGTGCTTCATAATCAATGCTTTATGCATGATTGATCTTTCTTGTTTATTTTTGTTGGAATGAAGTGGATGATAGCATGGCCGAAAAGTCGAAAAAAATCTTGATAACTTTGAAAATCTTTATTTTCCGTTTCAATTTCATAGTATAGGGAATCCATGTCTGTGAAAAGTAATTCAGATCCATTTCCATACATTTTCTTTTAATAAAATTATAATGAAACTCATACATGAGTGTTTTTCTCAAGTCTAGTACTGAAAAACCAGCATAGATGGGTCTATTCAATTTTAAATTAGTCTTATGCATATGAACTGCAACCAGATCTTCATTAAATACTTTGAAAGAGTGAAAGGCTGTTGATACAAGTAATTTTTCAATCTTTTCTCAATCTGTAGTAGTTTAACATCTATTCTTTTTCTCAATTTTTCCATAGTATTACCAAAAACTGAGTTGTTCATCAGTTTCAATAGATTTTTTTCGAAAGAATTTTTTGCCAGCATTCTCCTCAGTGTTAAATTGTACATAGGGCTTCAGTCAGAGCTCCTGCTTGAAAGTTAATACTCGATGGATTTTCAAAAGTTTCATCCCTAGCTTCATACACTGCTTTAAATTTCTATAACGCAGAATATATTTAACCTTATGATTCAAATTAGGTGTTAATTTGATCTGAGCCTTGCATATTTTCAAATTCATTTCTTCAGATAAACTCCGGCTATACTCCGAAATCAGAGATGGGGTCATATGAACACTTTCAGGTGCTGGAGGATTGTCATTGTGTTTATCGTGTAAATCATGAGGATAGTCTATATCCTCCTCGATAATATACCCCACAGATGAGTCATCTTCTACTACAAGTTGATCAAAATTCTGGATTTCTTGAGAATCAAACCATCTAAAATCCGATACAGGGAGTGCATGGCTTAGAGCCCATCTGTTCAGATTATTAACATCCAGATAGATTATATACTTGCTAGGTTTTGCAGAATCATAATATTCCAAATACTTATTATTAGCCTGACTTAGACGTTTACTAATAACACCAATACCACCTCTTATACTGTCCGCGCGCAAATCGGCCTTGGCGTCGATCTCGCTCTTGGCGGGTGTGTTTTGCGCCTACCGCGCTAAGAATTAATCAGTCATGATTTTGATATTGATAAGAGAGGCCATACCATCTAGCACAGAAGCCTGGATAATATGATGAGACCTCAGATATCTTTAATTATTTGCATCAATTGTAAATAAGTTGTAAATAGTGTATATAGTCTGTATATACTCTAATAAATCATATTAAAAAGTTAATGCCTACAGTCCATTAATGAGCTACCGTCGAACATATATACCTTCTTCTAAAAATAGGTACATATCAGGATATCTAATCAGTTCTAATGATATTCCACTAGTCTTTAGGGCTGCATTTCAAGCAAGAGATGATAATGTTAGACAGTGGGCAGCATCTATTCCATAATAATTCAGTGACAAATCACGGAAATTTTCAAAAATGTCAGCTGGCAGAAAAATATCAGTTTTTATGTACAAGTAATGATATACTTTCCCATATTAATAATAGAGGCGGTATCACGTCTATTTTAAATTCAGTTATAAAATCAACAACACAACATCATAGATAAAAGGCCATTTAATAAAATGATCCTACAAGATGTACTTTAAAAATCCAGAGCGTTTTCGGGCATTACTATACCCTTCATCAGTGGCTATACGAAACAGTATAAACGTGGAATGGTTATATGTAGACCAGATCAGCAGACAAATTTGCATAAATAAACGCAAAATAATGGTAGTACAAGCAGGCTGTTAAAATTAATCAATTACAAATACAAATTTAGGGGTTATACCCAAGAGATTTAATTTAAACAAGTGGTAAATATTTTACAAGGAAAAGACACAATTCAAATATGTAGCCAAGCACAATTACAATAAAAGGATGTCACAGATAACTGTGAAGAGGTTTGACATGCATAGAGTCGAGAACGAGTCGCCGGGCGTAACTTACAATTTGAACAGGATCAAAATTACAAATGGAATCACGGTAGATATAAATAAACAAGGATTCATAAAGAAGGATATTACGTGGGTTATTACAACGAATTAAAACGAAGGTTTCTTCAAAGACGGACTGAAAGTTATCTTTAACAACACATTAGGCAAGAGCCGTAGAAAGTTTACCATTCCTGGCGTCAGGAGCGTGTTCCGCTAACCGGATACCAACAGTACGTTTAGTACTACCGATGTAAAATTTATAGTCATTATCAGGAGTTAACAGGGATACAACGTACACCCCGGGATGGCCTTTAAAGTTATCAATATCCCCTAACTTATCGGTGCGAATACGATTGAATAAGATAGTAATATTAGAGTGAGCGGGTTTGAAACCAAATTCATGGTAAAATTGAATAAGGGGACAGAAAATCTTAGGATGATAAGGAAAACTGGATTTATACGGCAGACGTTCAATAACATTTTTATTGTATAATTGTGCTTGGCTGCATTTTTGAATTGTATCTTTGTAAAATATTTACCACTTGTTTAAATTAAATCTCTTGAGTATAACCCCTAAATTTGTATTTGTAATTAATTAATTTTAATAGCCTGCATGTACTACCATTATTTTGTGTTTATTTATGCAAATTTGTCTGCTGATCTGGTTTACATATAAGCATTCCGCGTTTACTGTTTCGTATAGCCACTGAAGAAGGGTATAGTAATGCCCGAAAGCGCTATGCATTTTTAAAGTTATATACGTCTTGTAGTATGATTTTATTAAATGCTCTTTTATCTATGATATTGTGTCGTTGAGTTCTCCCATATTCTTTATCTTTAAGGATGACCAAACATGTTGGGCATAGGTATTGGCCTCATCAGAGACCTCCTCCTGATGTAAGTCGTCGAAGAAGGTCTCTTTAGAGGGTAGACTCGCTTCTTCAAACTTCTTAGCACAATCTATATAAGAATATGGGTAGACACCCTTTCTACTCAGCAAATTCACTTGATAATTTGTAAAATTTTCTTTTATGATACGTAAGTGGTCGGATTCCAAACTAGAACTTAGTTTCTCAATAGAGGCAGATAAAAATTGGAAGGAATCTATAAACTGTAGACTTCCAAGATTGAATGTTATATAATTCTTCATATTACTGGAAATACACTCAAGTATCTTTTCTTTAAATTGACCGAGTCCCTGCATAATTAAATTTCCATCATACCCTTTTAAATCGTGGAACACAACAGGTATGCGCCGTCTTATCTTGCAATTCAGATTACAATTAGGATGAGCTGCACATCTGAACTTAGAAGTTAAGTGACAGTGGTCTCTTACACGTTCTTCTCCTAAAGATATGACAGATAGCAGCATTTTCAAAGTTTTCACGTTCTTCATCAGTGAAACTCATTTTCATATTTTGTTTCAATATTCTTTGAATCTCCTCTTCTTCATGAATAAGAGCCTCCAAAAAATGTGTAATCACAGCTTCACCCCTATAGATAACAGGACCTTTAAAGGTTTTCCCATCGGGATCAATAATAATGTATGCAAAACCACAAGGAACATCATGAGATAAGATGTTCTCATGTCAAATGGAAGGGGAAATTCTCGCACATATCCGTTTTTATTATAAAAGATTCAAAGTCCGCATTTACCACAAATGGTACACGCATTTACCACAAATGGTACACGCATTTGCAGATAAACACTTTTAAATTTCGAAATTTTATCATCACCACTAGGCAGTTCCACTCGCTGCAGGCCATACTGTCTACATAATTCAATATGATTCTTTAAACGAGTTTCAGATGAAAACCGCTGTAAACAATGGTCGCAAAAATGTTGCTTCTCTTTATGCTTTCTTATACTGTATAGAAGTTTACTCATATTTTTAATACAGCAGTAATGAGAATGCTCATCATTACTGATAAGTAATAAATTACAGTGTTGATCCCGTCTATCAGATGATATATAGAGTGGAAACACCTTTGTTACATGGCAATATGTAACATTGAAAGTTGTGGAGGGATTGCAACCTCTAAAGATGGTCCCTGTACTTATTTTACAACAAATATATGATTCCCTAAGAGAACACCTGCAAAAGGGTGAAGAAACAACGCTTCTTCGAAAAATAGACAGAGAAGTCTCAGTTTCAGAGGGGCTCACAGCAGGGCGCCTTTGGGGATAACTGACACCGTGACCATTTTCGGCCGCACGTGCGCCCGGGTACGTGGGATTTTTGGCCCAGATGTCACACATTAATTCTGGGGTGCTAACCAACCCTCTGTCATCAGAGCACCCAATAGCTGGATGTAATCCTTTGATATCCAATCAAAATACCAGGGGCTTCAGTTGGGGGGAGCCAATAATAGACCTGGGGCTTAATTGTGTAGGTGACATTTTTCGGATGTTCGAGAGAGAGTCAGTTTTTGAGAAAAGAGATGACAATTGATTTGGTGATTTTGGATTGAAGGGTGTCCTAAAAACGACTGCAGAGATGACGGTCAACCGATGATCCCTCGCCCGAGGACCCCGCACCCGATGACGGTTCAACGAAATATTGAAGGTACGCAATGCATGTCCTTTACACTCAGTCTGTTGACGCTATGTTACTGCCCCCTCTCTCTCTCTCGACAACATATTAGCTTTCACACTTGAGTGAATTAACCAGGGTGTAAATTGTTTTAATTGTATTTTGATAGATGCATAAAGTTATTACTAGTGTGAATTTAAATATAATCTTAATGAAGGAATTTAATTATTTTTCCCAAGTGTGGATAATTATGATAAGCGTTCGTATGGCACGGAACAAGTATTGTTACAATGAAAATAGACGTGAATGTCAATACGAATATCAATGGGGAATAATTATGGTTTAGTGAGAGTGTTAATTAAATGTGTTCTTATTATTTTAATTTCTTCAGTAAATAAATGTGTTATTGTTTTAAGTTTGGTTCGCTGTCCTTATTTCTAATTAATATCGTATTTGATTGATTATGTGTATTTTATTCGACACGGCCAATGTCGGAGATCACTTTAATGAGGGATAATAATAATGATTTTTTTTTGCGTTCTGACCGAACGTGTGGTAGAAATCCACGCATCAACCTTCTTATCTTCATATTCAAAGACATTCAGGCTCACATTGTTATTTCGCTCAAACAATTTAACTTGGTGTAAAGGGGTAGGAAACTCAATTCCGATTTCCGTCCATATTTAGCTTGCATTCATGCTCGGTATTTTACTGTCACGATCCACATGATCATGAACTGGATAAAGACCTGCTAAGATGGACCACATAAAGCATTTTTGATCACTATTCTGCACATTAATAACAGCTTTCTTAGCTGCTAGTTTTTTGGTTATAGCTAAAAGCAACTAGAGGTTTATATGCCCCAACATCATTCATTATTCATCAATCACCTCTAAAACCCAACCACTACCACGACCTTCATAGGTTTCGAATGATGTTAGTACTTTACCAAAAGCAGAATCCATATTAGCATTCAAATCTTCTTCAGTGATATTCATCATACAGGAACTTCTGAAATAGGCTGTACAATATTCCTGCTCTTTTTCAGATCGGAAGCGAGTTAAACGGCAATACAGATTTATGTACCATACAATACTACGCAATCTCCTCTAACAACATCTGTGTTATACCAATTCTGTTAGAATCTAAAAAGGTTAAGGATATCTTTTTCCCCATTACTGGCAATTTTATGAACGGTCACAGTACTGTTTAAAGATTGTTGACAGGAATTTGTAGTCACTTTCCTCTTCTTATTCTTGCCAGAAGCACCTGAAGTTTTTCTTTTGCCACCTTGCGTAGGACAAGCTCTGAAAGTTTTACTTTTCATATCCAACATAGGCTTATCAGCATGAGCTGCACGCTCATGATGCAACATATTACTCATTCGAGTAAATGTAGAAGGACATTGTGGACAAGGAACTAGGTTAGTGCAAAGATGTAGGAGGTCTGGACCCCAGTAAGACTAGTACGGATTCAGTGGACTCTGGAAGACTGAGTGCCGATTTCAAAATTGAGAGGATAACGACCACGTAGGATACTAGTCTGTGCAAAAATAGTAGTATAGCAGGAGGCTAATCTGAGGTAAAAACAGCAGGAGGTGATCAGTCAAATTATCAGTTTCCCGCCAATCTGACATTACAAGATGGAAAATGCAGATCCACTTCAACGATAAGAGCTGGCAATTTCGTCCCAGTAGCTTAACGGTAGAGCGTCGGCTGGCCAGTTCGGAGATCCGGGGTTCGATTCACAGCTCGGGCAGCAAGGCTCTTTACAAAAGATTTAAATGAACAGCAGAGTACAGGTGTTTCTATTTAATGCATCGATTGTGGTCTTAATAATAACCTCGCAAAATAATATATAATTCTACAGAGGGTGTTCACACATTTTTGTAACGATTATGACTTCCTTCATGAATTAAATTTAAATAATAATAAAAAAAATACTCCTGACTGACATCAAGTCGGAATAGGGTTTAATTATCGTCTGCATCATTAAAAATATTCTTTGCTTTAAAATGTCGTTAGAAAATAAACAATGGATCGAAGGCTATATTTTTGCTCTTTTCGAAGAGAAATACGCTTATTAAATTGTAATACTCTTATTCGATTATTAAAAAAAGATGTGAAAAGCATTGTTTTAATATTTCTACATGTAAATTAAGTGACATAATTAATAAAAAAAGGAAAGAAACGTCAAAGTTTACATTTGACTGGGAAAAAGGTAAAAAATGCATACCCAACAAAGGTTGGTTTAGAAAAAACAAAGAAAGTTTTGCTAAAGGTTTTATGGTTATTGCTGGATTCTCTTTTAACGGAAAACTTAAAATAAGGAAAGTAGAAAAAATGTCAAAATTAACTCGGATTAATATCAGAAATATGTTTTAACACCTGTTTTCAAAAAAGGCATTCTATCACTTTACCCAAACAATCTTCACTGTGTTAAGTTCCATCAGGATAAGGCTACCAGCCATACAAGATTGTGGTGAAAGAGTGGAACAAAATCAACCTTGATATTTTAAGAAAAGCTCTTTTATCTTGGGAATCAAGATGTAATATGATAGTTCAGCAAAAGGGCTATCAGACTGAACATATTAAAAAATAAAATTCTTATTTTTGTTTATATATATATATTTTCAAAATCGTTACAAAAATGTGTGAACACCCTCTGTATGACTAATGCGCATAGTGATTTGCGATTGATATTAAAGCAAATGTAAGTCATCTATTGTACATGGAAATATTACATTGTCTGATCTTAAAGTTAATCATAAAGATAAATATAGTTCATAACTGACTTGTGGAAAGTTCCATATTAAACTATGTAATATTAAAAAAAATATTGTGCAAATACAAGAAAGTAACAATGCAGTTTCAGTATTTTATATGAAGATAAGCAGATAGCAGAAGCAATAAGCAGAAGATCTGCAGCCCATTTGCAGAAATTTCATATTTATACCCAGCGTCACTTGTCAAACCCATGAATCCCAGTGTCAGTGTATTACCGGAGTCAATAACTCCTTTGTTGACACTCTTATCACTTAACTCGAGGTAAATCACCTCAAATTCATGACGTCATGTGAATCGGCATAATTTGAGGAGAATTATGACCTTTCATTCAACCACAGTTACGCCCCCGTCTGTGACAATCAGGTGCAAGCTCCTCCCAACTGATCATCATTTATTATAATATACTCCAATTCGAAGTTCATTATGTTCAACGGCACACTCGGGAGGTGAACGACACAACCTAGCGGGCGATCACCTCTCGTCCGAGTTCATGGAGTACGATGAACCTTTGTTTACTTTCCCTGCGTCCGATATTTACGTTTTCACTTCCTTTCGCTTTCGGGTAGCCCAGTTTCGATTTCAATGCCTTCCTCCACTTTCGCTTTCGCACTTCCGAAAGTGAAAGTTTCTGGGTCAAGGGTGGCGGAAGGATCCATTTTGGAAGAGGTGTGCGGAAAGCCCGGCGAGTTCGTCTACCTTTGGTTGGTTGGACTCGGCGCTTGTAACCTTGCTCTTATTGTGAGAGTTGTAGAACATTGGTTGTTTACTGAACGCGGAAGGAGTCAATGACTTCTGAAGTGATACTATTTTTGAAACAAGGTTGTCTCTAAGGTGATCTTTTCCCATTCAATGGAAACAATGTTATTACAATGGGACTAACAGGCAAATCGAGAGACAGTTCAATAAAGATTATGTATATCTGGGACTTTTTCACACGAATTACACACACGCTAAAAATAAAAAAAAAAACCCTTAAATTAATTGTTCAAAAATCAAATTTATCAAACATTGTTCGATCTTGAAAATCAGTAGGAATATTAAGTTGCAAGGTTGCAATCGTACCAAATATTTGAATGGCTCAAATTATTAGAGACATATTGTGCCCCCCCTCCACACACACACACAGAGATACAGGCCTTATTGAAAAAGTGATTGATTTGTTTTTAAGTATGCTCGATTTACTAAAATAAATTTATTAAAATCCAAAAGTCGGATTATTAAAAATGTGATGCATTAAGTTTTACAGAATTTACCAGATATATACATTTTACCTTTAAAAATATAATTATTTTAATCATATAATAAAAATATAGTTTGATTTAAAAATAGATTTGTTTTAGTTATAGAATAGATTGTTTTAGTTATAGAAACACAATTTTTTTAAATAATAAAATAAATAATTGTTTTTTATCATAGAAGAGTCAAAAAGTTTTTTGTATAAAAAATAATATTTTTTAATTATACAATAATAAAATACTGTTTAAAAAAAGATATTTCTTTTAATTAGAATATTAAAAATAGTTTTATTTAAAAATACAATTTCTTTAGATAGTAATATATATATATATATATATATATATATATATATATATATATATATATATATATATATATATATATATATATATATTACTATTTAAAGAAATAAAGTTTATGCATAATTTTCGATTAAAATTTTTCATTTTTTATTTATATATATATATATATATATATATATTATTTAATCATAAAGGAGTAAAAAAATGTTTTGTATAAAAAAAATATTTGTTAATTATACAACAAAAAATACTGTTTTTAAAAAAATCTATATATTTCTTTTAATTACAGAAATGTAAAAGTGCAGTTTTATTTTTAAAAAAAATATCTTTTTTGAAATATATATTAGCAAAAATATTGTTTTATGAAAACAAAAATAGCTTTTATCTTAATTATTGAATAGTAAAAATACAGTTTTGTTTAAAAAAATATTATTTAATTGTAGAATAGTAAAAATAGTTTTGTTTAAAAAGAGAATTCTGTTTTAAAATATAAGGGAAAAAAATAATATATTTTTATTTAAAAAGAGAAATATTTTTAATTATAGGAACGTGAAAATCTAGTTCTTTTTAAAAAAATATTTTTTTTATTATGGAATAGTAAAAAATATTTTTATTTAAAAAAATATATATTTTTTATTTTGTGGAAAAGCAGAAAAGAAAAAGAAAATTATAGTTTTTAAAATGTACCTTAAAATGTACCATATTAAAATGTACCTTTTATAATATAGAAATGTAACAAAATCGATTCACTTGTCTTCGTCAATATAAATTGTAGTCGTTGTTGAGACATCGTTCGAATATTTTTTAAAAGGGTAGGTAAACCGCGAATTTAGATGTGATACACATTTTCACTTATAGGGCCAGCAAATGTATTAGTGCTTAATAGTTGTACCTATATTAGTGCTTAGCAATGCTTAGGACTAGTAGTGTCATTCTAATTTGTTAATAACCGATTTTCAATTTTTTAATAACCTGTATAAAACGATAACCTCTCTTAAGTGCTACCTATTCGAGGCGCTGTTGGTGGTCAACTTCGACAGGTCTCACTAAGGCTCCTAAATGCACTAGTACATTTAGATGCTTTAGGTCTTGCTTTATTAAAATTCGTAGTTCGCGTTTTTATTTCTTATAGTATCTTTTTATATTCTTACTCAGGTTTTCTTTTTGCGACAACCCGGCCACTTTCTGTTGATTTGCTTGATATTGTCTAAAAAAACTTAGCTCTTTATATTTAAGTTGTTAATTACAAATTACCGCGTGATTCTTGAGAAATAGATGTTTCAAGGACAATTTTTGAACCGAAAGTGAAAAATAACCCGGAAGTACAGATCATTAGTCGCATACCTCCTTGGGAATTTAATGCTAAATTCACATCAATCATCCACTATAGCCAATCTTGAGAAATATACGTTTCAAGAAATTTTTTTGAACCGGAAGTGGAAATCCTTAGTGAACCTCCTTTCCTTTCCAGAATTTAATGCTGAATCTTTATCAGTCATTATCTAAATTATACAGCCGATCCCGATAAACAGATGTTTCAAGAAAAATGTAAATTTTTTACCCGGAAGTGGAAAAATAACCAGAAATGGAAATCCTTAGTGAACCCCCTATTCTCTTCCGGAATTCTATGCTGAATCCAAACCAGTCGTTATCTGAGTTCCATCTATAGCAGCCCCTAAAATACAGCTGTTACAAGGGGAAAAAAAAAAATTTTTTTTTGACAAAAAAAAAATAGTATGGCAAAATTTTTGTCACCCATTAAAATTTCGTTAAAGTGCAGCTCATTATATAGCAAATTAGTAACGAAATCGACCGAGTTTGCAGGCAAAAGACAACTCCCATCTTTAGGGTACAGATATTAACACAGTATGTGAACGAACAAATATAAATATGTAGATTGTACTATATATATATATATATTAGTCTTTCATTTATGCTTATGTCCAACTCAGTTGGCCAGTTTCATATCTTGCGGTCTTTTTATTGGTATGGGTCCAAAGCTTCCGCTTCCTAGTAAATAAGCCACTGCCCCAGTGGAAAAAGCTTCCCCTTCCTCGATTCCAGATTTCGTTGGACACACGCGGAAACAAAAAGCACTTCTCCTTTCACTGAGGAAGTGAAAGCGCTCTTGAGTTCCTCTGTTCAATGACACCCCTGCAATCTATGTCCTGAACCCGCGTCCAAAGGACCAGTTTAGCATCGGAGATCAGGGATGCGGACCTTGGAGAGGCTCAGCTCGTCCTTCAAACGCTCTTGGGTGACCCACGAGAGGCGGTCCTTCAACCGTGGGTGAATGACTTCCCTTCAGTTTGTTGGCAGTTCATTAAGCTCGCTGTTTTTGAATCAGTGAGATAGGAAGGTTATACATGAGCTACAGTAGAGCAGCAGTTCCCAATCTTGATTCACAGGTAGACCTCTTGATAGTGTGTTTCTCCTTCTTTCAATTAAATTCCGCGACCGTCCATTCCTTTCAAGAAGGCCAGCTATGCAAATTTAGTCCCCCCCCCCCCCCCAAAAAAAAAAGAAAACATTTATCACAGCTCTTTCTCCATATTTGATTTTCCCCTTTTTGTAAATTGTTCATATCTTTCTTTGCATTATAAAAAATCTGATGTGGACAACACATGACTTTCCTTATATAATGTAATAAATTTACTACTTTTACAGTAAAAAAAATAGTTTTTTCTTATAGTAGATACTAATATTCTTTCCAAGATATTGAATTTTCGACAATTGGTTGTCATTTTCATTGATTTAGCGTCATTTTTATCCATTTGGCGAGATTTTTGTTAATTTGGCAGCATTTCAAAAAGTCGCCAAGCTGGCGACATTCCGCCAAAATCTCGCCAAGCGTTATGGACGAAGAAATAAGTTATTCTTACAGCAGATAATTGACTATCGGCGTTCAAATACAAAAGTATTACTCAAAGTATCTTTTTCATGAATGGAACGAGCTAGATCCACGAGAATGATGTCACCCAATTTATCGCATGGTATTACATATGAAAAGTGAACATGTTTTTCAATAGGAAATATTTTTTTTTTTATTTTATATGACTTTTTGATAATTTTTTTGAAAAATGTTCAATATCTCGAGAACGGTTCATGTTAGCGTTCTAAAATTTATGTCAATCGTTTTCTAATGAAAAATTACATAAGAAATGTCTATTTGCGTAACTTTATTAGTGGTTTTGATTTTCTGATGATTTTTTCAAAATTTCATTCGGAAATTTAGGGGGGTTCTGAACATTCGATTGCGTATAAAAACAACAGGCTTCCAGTGTTTACGGATTGCAATTTTTGTACCAA
Source organism: Amaurobius ferox (assembly GCA_951213105.1). Lineage (NCBI taxonomy): Eukaryota > Metazoa > Arthropoda > Arachnida > Araneae > Amaurobiidae > Amaurobius > Amaurobius ferox. The sequence goes on along the minus strand of OX578152.1, from coordinate 2,433,332 downwards.
ATTTGGTTCGAATCGGTCCATCAGTTATCGTCTCCACAGACTCATTGACACACTTTCACACACACACACAGACATCACTTCAAAAATGTTTGATTCGTGATCAGGGATGCTTGAAACGTGCTTTCCCGTCGAAAACTCGAATTCGAATTTTCGACCCCGTCACAATACTTTCCTTATACATTATGTATATAAGGAAAGTAAAAAGAAATTTTTCTTCTTCGACCCTGGCCATTCGATCTATCCAAAGGTGTAAGGTAACTGTTTATACGGCCGAAAAGTGCCAGCCAATTTCAGACCGGAAACCACTGGGGGAGGCATCCACAAAGACCGTACCCTTCTTCCCCTACCACCAACCTCTTGGAAGGACTCACCCACATGCCACCGTGATCGTACTCCGCGTGAACACGGCGACAGTTTGGGCATAGGCGGGAATCGTACTCGGGTTGTCCAAATGCAATCCCCGCGTGGTAACCACTGGGCTGTCGTGCTCCCATATTGAAGGATCGCCTCTCAAAATGAGGGATATTCATTCCCCCTTTGGGCGGTCACATGTAAAATATCTTGTATATGTTCATGGGCGACCCTGCTTCCAAATACACTCCTGGACCATTGACTTTTTGCAATGAAAACCCCCGACTGTCATTGGCGCTGATAGAACTTTTTCCAGGGGGGAGACTCAGGACGTACAACATGGATTAGTTTAATATCCACCTTTGAACCTCGAACGCCTAGCGCCATTCCTATGGGCGCCCATGCTGACTGTTCCTGTCTTTCAATTGTACCCTCCTGACTATTCTTAACTTTAAATTGTACTCTCGGGCTACAGCGTATTATATTAATAATATTAGTCTGTGCCCCCTGGCCGTCCATTTTTTTTCAATTATACCTCATGACCGTCAATTTCTTGCTGTTGAAACCACTGACTATCCATATCATTCAACTGTACACTCCTGGGTGTTTTCACACTCCCGTGTGTCTATAATTTTCAACTGAATTCCCACTGACCGTCCATTTCTCTCAAAAGCACACCTGCAGCGTCTATTTATTTCAATTAAAATCCTTTAATCTTTGTATCTTCAACTGTACCCTCCTTATGAGCCACGTTCTAAAATAGCACCACACGGACAGCCTATAACTGTTAATAGTCGTGTATTTCTTCCAATCGTATTTCTGGAACGCACATATCTTTCAATTGAAATTCTTTACTATTTATATATGATTCGCATTCAATTGTACCTTCGGATTATCCATAAATTTCAATTGTGCCCCCTGCCACGTTTTCAGTTTTATTATAGTAAAATTATTATAAACTAGAAAATTATCCGGCATCCCTCAGGGTTCGTGGTGTAGTGCACCCACGCAGCAATTTATTTATTTATTAATTTGTTATAAGTGAGCGTTATTAATAAAGCGCTCTTTTGTCTTCGAGAATTCGCTGTAAGTTCCGATGAACAAAATTTGAAGAACGCTTTAATAATACGTCCGTTTATAACAACCATAATGATAAAAAATTTTCGCCGAAGCGCATCGTCCCGGGTTCTGAAGTACCTCTGTATCAAATTTCATGGACGTATAATGCTTAGCATTGCCGTTACTGACAGCGCATACACACAGACAGATATATTCTTTTATTATGTATAATTGTACCCGAGCAGAGCATCTGCGCTCTTAGGCATCTGTGAAATTTTTACTTTCCCTGCAATACATGGTAATGTATAGGGAAAATAGTGGAATCGGGTCGAAAATCGCAACTCGAGTTTTCGACGGATCTACACGTTTCGAGACCTCTAGAATACGAAAAAACTATTTTTAACATGACGTCTGTGTGTCTGTCTGTCTGTGCAATGTATGTATCCACTCTAACTAAAAAATCTAATGTGGGCACCACATGACTTTCCCTGTTGACTTATTTATATCCACGTTCTCTTTATTTTAATTAAATTTAATTCTCTTTTAATTCAATTTTCTTTTATCATTTGGTAACTGCACTTATTTTCAAAGGTGGCGTAGAGAATATATGAAAAAATCTGATGTGGGCAGCACATGACTTTCCCTGCAGACTTATATTCATGTTCTATTTATTTAAATTAAATTTAATTCACTTTTCTTTCTCATTCGTTCTCATTTGAAAACTGGACTTATTTTCAAAAATGGTGTAGGAAAGATACGAAAAACTAAAATATCTCAAGAACGGCTAGTCCTAGTGTAATAGGGTTGGTCTTATTCTTTTCTTCGCTAAATATTACGTATTAAACAAGCATTTAATGGCTATATTTGAGCATACTTAGTTCTTAGATTTTTCAATTTTGCGGGCCATTTTGCAAAAAAAGGCTGGTTACTTTTTTTCGAATTATACCAAAATCTAATCAGCACCAGGGTGGCCTACAAGCGACTTATCTACCAAATTTTGTGAAATTCGGTCCATTAGTTTTTCAGTTAGAGTGGATACAAGCTTTTGCGGGCCATTTCGCAAAAAAAGGCGGGTTCTTTTAACGCGAGTGGTACCCAAAACTAATCAGCACCAGATTCGTGCACAAGTGACATACCTACCAAATTTTATGAAATTCGGTCAATTAGTTTTTTAATTAGAGTGGATACAAAATCTGCACAGACAGACAGACACACAGATAGACACACAGACGTCACGCTAAAAATAGTGTTTTCGTATTCTAGAGGTCTCGAAACGTGTAGATCCGTCGAAAACTCGAGTTGCGATTTTCGACATGATTCCAATACTTTCCCTATACATTACCATGTATTGCAGGGAAAGTAAAAATCTGATTTGGGCAGCACATGACTTTCCCTGCAGACTTATATTAACGTTGTCTTTATTTTAATTAAATTTATTTCACTTTTAATTCAATTTTCGTTCTCATTCGGTAATCGGACTTATTTTCAAAGGTGGCGTAGAGAAAATACGAAAACTAAAATATCTCGAGAACGGCTAGTCGTAGTGTAATGGGGTTGCTCTTATTATTTTCGTCGTTAAAAATTACGTATTAAACGAGCATTTAATGGATATACTTGAGTATACCTAATTCTTTAGTTTAGATTTTGACGTTTTTTGCGGGCCATTTTGCAAAAAAAAAAAAAAGCAGGGAAAGTAAAAACTTAAATATCTTGAGAACGGCTTGTCCTGGTGTAATGGGGTTGATCTTATTCTTTTCTTCGTTAAAAATTACGTATAAAACAAGCATTTAATGGATACATTTCAGCATACGTAGTTTTGTATTTTAGATTTTGTTGATTTTTGCGGGCCATTTTGCAAAAAAAGGCAGGTTATTTTTTTCCGAATCATAACAAAATCTAATCAGCCCTAGGGTGACTAGTAGGCGACTTATCTACCAAATTTTGTGAAATTCGGTTCAATAGATTTTCAGCTACAGTGGATACAAACTTTTGCGGGCCATTTCGCAAAAAAAGGCGGGTTCATTTATCCAGAATCATACCCAAAACTAATCAGTACCAGATTCGCCCACAAGTGCCTACCAAATTTTATGAAATTCGGACAATCAATTTTTTAGTTAGAGGGGACAAAAAATCTGCACAGACAGACAGACGCACAGACAGACGTCACGCTAAAAACAGTTTTTTCGTATTCTAGAGGTCTCGAAACGTATAGATCCGTCGAAAACTCGAGTTGCGATTTTCGGCATGATTCCAATACTTTCCCTATACATTACCATGTATTGCAGGGAAAGTAAAAATCTGATGTGGGCAGCACATGAGTTTCCCTGCAAACTTATATTAACGTTCTTTTTATTTTAATTAAATTTATTTCACTTTTAATTCAATTTTCGTTCTCTTTCGGTAACCGGGCTTATTTTCGAAGGTGGCGTAGAGAAAGTACGAAAAACTAAAATATCTCGAGAACGGCTAGTCCTAGTGTAATGGGGTTGGTCTTATTCTTTTCGTCGTTAAAAATTACGTATTAAACGAGCATTTAATGGATATATTTGAGTATACCTAGTTCTTTAGTTTAGATTTTGACGATTTTTGCGGGCCATTTTGCAAAAAAAAAAAGCAGGTTATTTTTTTCCGAATCGTACCAAAATCTAATCAGCACCAGACTCGCTCACAAGTGACTTACCTACCAAATTTTGTGAAATTCGGTCCATTAGTTTTTTAGTTAGAGTGGATACAAAATCTGCACAGACAGACAGACACAGAGACACACACACAGACGTCACGCTAAAAATGGTTTTTTCGTGTTCTAGATGTCTTGAAACGTGTAGATCCGTCGAAAACTCGAGTTGCGATTTTCGACATGATTCCAATACTTTCCCTATACATTACCATGTATTGCAGGGAAAGTAAAAACTAATGGACCGAATTTCATAAAATTTGGTAGGTAAATCCCTTGTGGGTGGGTGACCCTGGTGCTGATTAGATTTTGGTATGATTCGGAAAAAAAGAAGCTGCCATTTTTTTTTTTTTTTTTTTTTTTTTTTGCGAAATGGACCGCAAAAATTGTTAAATCTAAAAATAAAAGATTACGTATGCTCAAATATATCCATTAAATGCTTATTTTATTCGTCATTTTTGACGGCAAAAAGAATAAGACCAACCCTATTGCTCGTTCTTGATAGCCGTTCTCGAAATATTTTAGTTTTTGGTATTTTCGCTACGCAACCTTTGAAAGTAAGTCCAGTTATCAAATGTAAAGGAAAATTGAATTTAAAGTGCAAATTCAATGTACTTTTAAATAATTATTGCTTTTATTTTGTACAATTAAACTCAATGTGATGAATTATTGAAGAAATGAGAACGTGAATATGAGTTTGCAGGGAAAGTCATGTGCTGCCCACATCAGATTTTTAACGATAAGAATCTGAAAATAACAATTAAATTGGCTCAACATTTTGCATTTTGTTGTTGTTTCTGAGACTTATTTTAATATTTCTTTTGGCTTCCAAATCTATCAGCTTCATTTGTCACACAAGTTGTAGTTCCATTAGCACTCGATGCCCTTCTAATTGCATAATAGCAAATTACATCAGTAGGAACAAAAATCTGATGTGGGCAGCACATGACTTTCCCTGCAGACTCATATTCCCGTTCTCTTTATTTCATCAATAATTCATTGCACTGAGTTTAATGGCACAAAAAACACTAATAATTACTTCAAATGACAGTGAATTGGCACTTTTAATTCAATTTTCGTTTTCATTTGATAACTGGACTTACTTTCAAAGGTGGCGTAGCGGAAATGCGAAACACTAAAATATCTCGAGAACGGTTATCCCTAGAGTAATGGGGTTGGTCTTATTTTTTTCACCGTCAAAAATGACGTATAAAATAAGCATATAATGGATATATTTGAGCATACGTAGTTTTTTATTTCAGATTTTGACGATTTTTATCGACCATTTCGCAAAAAAGGCAGGATATTTTCTTTTCAAATTGTACCAAAATCAAATCAGCATCAGGGTAGCCCACAAGTGACTTATCTACCGAATTTTGTAAAATTTGATCCATTAGTTTTTCAGCTAGATTGGATAAAGACAATTTTCGTGGGCCATTTCGCAAAAAAAGGCGGGTTCTTTTATCACGAATCGTACCCAAAACTAATAAGCACCAGGGTCGTTCACATGGGACTAACCTACCAAATTTTATAAAATTCGATCCATTACTTTTTGAGTTAGAGTAGATACACACATTGCACAGACCTGGCCGTCCAAAGTGCTGCTCATGTCCCAGGACGAGTCGGACGGTCTGGGCTATCGACACATTTTGCACAAGACAGACACACACACAGACATCACGCTAAAAATAGTTTTACTTTCCCTGCAGTACATGGTAATGTATAGTGAAAGTATTGGAATCATGCCGAAAATCGCAATTCGAGTTTTCGACGGATCTACACGTTTTGACAGCTTTAGAATACGAAATAACTATTTTTAGCGTGACGTCTCTGTGTGTGTCTGTCTGTCTGTGCAATGTATGTATCCATTCTTAACTAAAAAAATAATTGACCGAATTTCACAAAATTTGGTAGATAAGTCACTTGTGGGTTACCCTGGTGCTGATTAGATTGGACATGATTCGGAAAAAAATAACCTGCCTTTTTTTGCAAAATGGCCCGAAAAAATTGTCAAAATTTAAAATAAAAAACTACGTATGCTGAAATATATTCATTAAATGCTTGTTTTATACGTAACTTTTAACGAAGAAAAGAATAAGACCAACCCCATTACACTAGGACTAGCCGTTCTCGAGATATTTTAGTTTTTTCGTATTTTCTCTACGCCACCTTTGAAAATAAGTCCAGTTACCAAATGAGAACGGAAATTGAATTAAATTTAATTAAAATAAAGAGAACGTGAAGGGAAAGTCATGTGCTGCTCATATCAGATTTGTTTTTCGTGTTTTAGAGGTCCCAAAACATGTAGATCCTTCGAAAACTCGAGTTGCGATTTCAATACTTTCCCTATACATTACCAATTACTACGTATTGAGGGGAAAGTAAAAATAAGCCGTACAAAAATAAGGTCGAAGCATGGGAGTCAAACACCCCAAAATACTTCATTTTGCGTTGTTACACGTTAAAAATAACTGACCTGAGCAGCACATGACTTTCCCTACAAATTCATTTTCTTATTTTTTATTTCATGGTGCATTAAATTGAGTTTAATTGCAGAAAATAACATGGATCATTTTCTAATAGCATACTCAACTGGTAATTTTAATGCATGTTCGTTTCATTTCGCAACCTTATGCACTTTAAATTCTTCAGCTTTTCAAAATTCCAAAAAACTAAAATATCTCGAGAACGGTTCATCCTAGGGTCATTGAGTCAGTCTTATTTGCTATGTTGTCAAAAATGACATGACGTAGTACAAGTAATTAATAAATACGTTTCAGCAATTTTATGTATTTCATATTTTCACGATCTTTGCGGGCCATTTCGCAAAACGGGTCGGTTTTATTTTTCCGAATCATGCGAAAAATCTAATCAATATCAAAATAACCATCAAGAGATGCGACTACTAAATTAAAAAAAAATAATTAAATAGTTTTTCACTACAGTGGAAAATGCTTTTAGTTCCTCTAAATTAAAAAACTTAAAATATCTCGAGAATAGTTCGTGTTACATTAATAGAGTTAGTCTTATTTGTTTCATCGTCAAAAATTTCGTATAAGACATGTATTTAATTGACACATTTGTAGTATTTTATTTTATTTCTTGACGATTTTTACGGTCTATTTCGCTAGAAAATAAAGGTTCTTTTTGTTCGAATCGTACCAAAATCTAACCAACACCAAGGTAACCCACAAGCAACTTATCTACCAAATTTTGTGAAATTGGATCCATTAGTTCCTCAGCTAGCGTAGATACCTACAATTTTTGTGGGCAATTTCGAAAAAAAAAGGACAAGTTCTTTAATTTTTAATCGAATTAAAATCTAATCAACACCAGGGTAACCCACAAGTATATATCAAATTTTGTGAAATTTGATAGATAAGTCAAAGTTCATAAGTTTATTAGCTTTTTAGCTGGAGTGGAAAAAACAATTTTTACGGGTTATTTCTAAAAAAAAAAAAGTGTGTGTGTGTGTGGTGGTGGTGGTGGTGGTGGGTGGGGTGGGGGGGGGGTTGCTTTTATCCCGAATAGTACCCAAATCTAATCAACACTAGCGTCACACATAAGTAACTTACCTACCATATTTTATGAAATTTAGTCCATTAGTTTTTGAGTTAGAGTGGATACATATTGCACACAAACTTACATACACACAGACATCACGCTAAAAATAGTTTTTTCGTATTCTAGAGGTCTCAAAACGTGTAGATCCATCGAAAACTCCAGTTGCGATTTTCGACTTGATTCCAATACTTTCCCTATACATTACCATTGCACACAGGGAAATTAATATATATATACAGAAGTGAGGTTTTGGACGCATTTTTCGGTGACCCTGGTGCCGATTTCCTGTGATTTAGGGTGACCTTGGTGCTGATTAAATTTCGGTACGATTCGGGTAAAAAAAAACTGTGTCTTTTATTTGAAATGGTCCGTAAAAATTATATGCATTCACTCTAGCTAAAACACTAATTGACCAAGTTTCACAAAATTTGGTAGATAAGTCATTTGGGTTACCCTGGTGCTGATTAGATTTCGATTACGATTCGAGAAGAAATAACCTGCCTTTTCTTGTGAAATGGCCAGCAAAAGTCATTAAAGTCTAAAATAAAAGACTACGTATGCTCAAATGTATGAATTAAATAAGTTATTTTTGACGATAAAGAATAAGCTCCTGACTCTACTAAGCTTCTCACTCTTTTAAGGCTATAAATAATTATATAGCATATACAGGACGTCCCAAAAAGATTGAAACGTGCTTTAATTCTTTACCTGTTGGAGATAAGTGGGCAATGTAAACTACAAAAATGTTGAAAGTAAGGTAGGAAATAAGACTACGTTAATGAAATAGTCCTCCCATTCATTTAAAAAAAATTACACATTTTAAATTTTTATAAGACCCCCTTAGACAAATTGGGTCAATCAGAAATTTTTTACTTTTAATGCAACAAGATCATTAAAAAAAAACCCCATATCTGTATCTTTAAAATCAACTGAATTATGATAAAGGAAAAAAATCTGAATTATGCCACTTTTCCGTACCATGTGAAAGGCTGTTTCATCAGCGAAAATAGGGATCATAAACAAATTGACGATGAAAATTGTTTAGATCAAAAATAAGTTAATATGTGTCAATTTTTTTTTTTATCACAAATGCATCTAAATAAAGCATTACACAAACAGAGATCATATAAAGCAGTGGTACTCACTACGCGGTTGGGTATCCTATGTATTATATCATCCAGTTTTATCTTTTTTGCGATATGTCACAAATTTACATTTCTAATTTGATATAGGGTCCCCATTCACAGTGTTCAATTTTCAATAAATATAACTCGCTCAATTTTAAAGCGTTTGCGCGTTATATGCGTTTTTTTTAATGATCTTGTTGCATTAAAAATAAAAATTTTCTGATTAACCAAATGTGTCTAAGGGGGTCGTATAAAATTTAAAAAGTATAACTTTTTAAAAATGAATGGGAGGACTATTTCATTAACGGAGTCTTATTTCCTACCTTACTTTCAACATTTTTGCAATTTACATTGCCCACTTATCTCCAACAGGTAAAAAATTAAAGCGCCTTTCAATCTTTTTGGGACACCCTTATAGAGGATGATTATGAGTATTCTGAGGGTTTTAACCCGTTCCTAGGTGAATTTATTGATTTATTAAACATTTGTAATGTTTCACAGCTCTGTAAAGTGTTCTTTCGTGTATGATGACTCGTCTTCGAGTTTTTGACGATTGAAGATATTTATTAGGATGAGGATATATACTACATTGAGGCCTCTATATGAGATCTATTTTTAATGTGTATATTGACAAGTAATTAGTAGGTTCTCGGGGAGGTGATTACCCCTCGGGTGATGTATTTTAGGGGGGGTTGAATTTGATGTTTTCGTGAGTTTGTGAGGGAGAGTGCGTAGTTGATTTTAATGGATGATATACTTGAGAGGCTGCATTTTTTAGTGTATGCATAGGAGATTTTCTCCGTAATGATGGAGGATTTCAAGACATTTTTCCCTAGAAAGAGATTTTCTGTCAGGTTTAGTGGAAGTGTTTATGATTAAGAATGTTTTTTAAATGCATTTGAATGGATTTTTAATCAGTTTGAATTAATTTTAATAGGTGTGTAGGGATTCTTAATGAATCTTAAGGGACTTTTCCCCTATGTTAAGGGTATATGTAAATTGGCGATAAATCGCTAAATTTGGCAACTCTTCTCAGCTTCAACATATGGCAACCCTTCCAGTATTCACCGACTGTAATATTTATACCAAATTTCGTTCGAAACGCTCCATTCGTTCGTAAGATATTGCATCCACAAACTTATGGACACACACACACATGTAGACAGACAAAAAACATTCTATTCTAATTCAGAGATGCTTGAAACGCACTCTTTCATCTAAAATTCGAACTCGAATTTTCGACTCCGTCACAAATTATACATTATTTATATTATGAATGTAGGAAATGTAAATAGTGAAATGAAAAGCTTAACTATACTTCGATTTGAGTTATTCAAGATCAAAGAGCATTTCTGAGACGAAAGGACGTAAGTAAACTTTGCACAGGAGTTCCTAAGAAAGTCTTTAAGCACCTGAATAACTTTGTAAAAAAAGGTTCACAAGTGTACACGTTAAGATTATATATAGTAAAATGATCATGCCTGATTGGATAAAAGTGTTGCAGCACCACTTAGCGGAGAATTTATAAAGTTGGGATAACGAAATCGACAACAAAGAGAGATACACGAAAAAAGCTAATTACAAAGTCTAGAGCATTGTCTAATGAGTAAGAATTAACACCAGAAATGAACGAAACGCGCACTTGGTCGTATTTAGGGGGTGGAGGGGTGCCAGAGCACCCCTGAAAAATTGTTAATTTAATTAAAAGCCATTTCTTACAGCACATTAAAAGTGAACTTTAATAGATTGATTGGGGTTTGAACACAATTTCGACAAAATCAATAAATTTTCGCAATGTTAAAACAATATGATCTCAAAAAATTGAATATAAATGCCATGAGAAAAGAATAAAAAAAAAAATGCTTTTTGAAATTAGAACATTTAGCCACAACTCTGTTTTCTCCCATGTGTATATTAATAAAACCAATTTAAACTTAAACCTAAATGGAAAACATAGAAGGATAATTGCATTTGGTATATTTATTAGACATTCATGTCTAATTTGTTAGTTTGAATGCTTTGCCTCCAGGAGCACACAATGTTATCAAAGGGGAAATATTTTATAAAGGTGGTGCATACTAATTTTTAAAAGTGCTATATATACACTCATTGCGTATGCGGAATTTAATAAATGCTTGTTATATTCAATCGGTTGTTAGATGCGCAGCCACGCCACAATACTGTTAAACCTTATCAAACAATTTACGAGCGAACGAAAATAATGACAGCGCCGTAGTACCGATCTATGAGATAAAAGGCACAGCACATGCAGAATGACAGCGACTTGTACTCACTACAGTATGGCGTACTACTCTAGCGATAAATATTGTGAGATGGTAGTATCTTTTGGCGAGTTTAAACGTAATGCTGGAAAAGCATTTTGAACAGGATCTACATTGGATCCATGTGTATATAAATGCTTATTTTAGCATTCCTGAAAAGGATAGCCAGCAACACTACTGTGTCAAATAAATACATTTTTTGACATTTTTAGTGTCAATTCCTACTCATTAGAATGCTTTGCAACTTTGTAATTGGCTTTTCCCCCCGTCTATCTCACTTTGTTGCAGAGTTCGTCATCCTGCCTTTTTAAATTCTCCGCAAGGGACGCTGTAATTCCTTTGATTCGATAGGGTATGGTTACTTTACTAAAAAATGGATAACGCAGGACCGCCCATACAATTGTGGGCCCCCATCATATTTGATTTTCCCCGTTTTGTTAATTTTTTTATGTCTCTCAATTCTGTATGAGGTTATTTGTATTGCCTTGGATTCTGTTAACGAGTTATTGTTTATTTCAATGATTTGTGTTAGTGTGAGTTGGCTATGGCCATGTTGTTTAAGTCGATTTTAAGTTGTTTTGTATTTCGAGTTTAATTGATGATGATGATGCGTTTCACAGTTAATGAATTTATATTTAATTTGTTACGTGCTTGTTTAGGTTGGTCTTGGTACTATTGTTTTCAGTTGCTCTCAAGTTATATTAAGTTATTGCTTATAAACATCGGGTATATAATTGCTGTTGATGTGTTTTATTTTGCCATATTTCTTTTACCTTATCTCTCGTTCGTTTTAATCACTCTCATATGTTTGCAATGTTTTCCACCCTGCGGCAGATGTTCCTGCATTGCTCACGGGCAATCTTTTCGAGTTGTTTGCATTTTTTAATAAATCTGTGCTGTAATGAGTATCGGGCAGTCCTGGTGGTGCACCCTTCGCTTCTTCTTCTTAGACCCAGACCGTCCAACTTACCCGATGGTGCAAGGTATATGTTTGGACGTTCGGAAAGTATCCCCCAACTTAGAGCGGAACCAAGTGGGGATGGCATCCATAGGGACAGTACACTCCTACCCCTACCACCAATCTCTGGGAAGGACTTACGGACCCACATATTTAACGTGCCCTACTCTGAATTAACACGGGGATAGTTTGGGCAGAGCCGGGAATTAAACTCGGGTCGTCTGAGTGCAATTCCCGCACGTTAACCCCTGGCCTGTCCCACCCAGTCTTGTTGGTTCTGGTCGGGCGGGTCTAGCCTTAGCTTCTTTCGTGCTGGGGAGTTTCTTTCTGGCCACACATTTTGTTGCCTTACACCGTGGGTAAGCCGTGTGGCTTGGGTAAGGCAGCCTAGTGATGGTTAGCGCACGGGAGATTGCACTCGAATGACCAGAGTTCGATTCCCGGCCTGTCCAAACTGTCTTCGAATTCATGTGAAGTACAGGCACATTAAATATGCGAGCCCGTAAGTCCTTCCGAGAGGTTGGTGGTACGGGAAGGAGGGTACAATCCCTGTGGATGCCTCCCCTACTGGGTTCCGGTCTAAATTGGGTGGCACTTCCCGGCCGTCCAAATAGATATCTTCCACCTTCAGGTAGGTCGGACGGTCTGGTCGAAGAAGCCGTGTGGCTTGAGTTGCAGATGCTTTTTTTCCTTCCTTAAAAAAAAAAAAAAAATAGGACTTCAGCCCTTTCTGGAGCACGCCTCCACTTGAATGGTGTCCCTCCTCCTTATGTGTAATCCTGCATAAAGCGTACACCCGTGGATTTTTCCTTACAAAGTTAGTGGGGTGCCTAAGTAAGAACTTTCTTAGGAACCCCTGTATACTATTTTAATACCATTTACATAGCGTTAAATACCATTTTTCTTACATAAACATACTACCATCGTTTCTCATTGAAAATAATGCTATGAAAATTAAAATTATGCAAATTATAACCAACTCTATTTAGTTACAGTGAAGTGACTTCCTCCCTATAACAGGACGTTGCAAAACAGCATAGGTGGTAATGGGTGATCAGTTAAGCACCTTCTTGCTATTTTTCAAAATTCTGTTATAAGGCAGAAGTTTCTGTACTGTAATCCTGAGCGCTAACATTTTTTTCTAACAGTTGACAAAACATAATATTGTGCATCGATATTGGATTCGAAGACGAAATAGGCGTTTTGACCTTGGGTTTGTTGGTTGTCTAGCACTGGCGAAGGGGATTTAGCGTATTCTTGAAACAGCTGCATATTGCATTTTTTTTTCTATTTGTGCTTAAATATGTTGCTTAAGTCTTTTTTCTTATCCTTTGCAGAAGGTGCTTTTTACTTATTGAAAGTATGTAAGTTGTATTGGAAAATGAAGAAAATATAATACTGTAATAACATGATTTCTGATGCAAAACATTTCTTCAACGATGAGACATGGATTAGTTAGTAATTTTTCTTATAAAATACTAGCCATCTTTGGTGACCTAACTGGTTGCCTTTAGAAATAGTTCTCGTTTGTATAAACAATTTTTTAGAAAAGCTTTGAGATTAAAATCGAGATTTAAATCAAAACAATGGTTTTCTATTAAGTATTAGTAAGAATATAATGTTCCTTCCGTTTCATCCCCATGACATGTCTTTCATAATTTACTCCATACTCTGCACACCAAGATGTTTCACATAAAAAAAATCTGATGTGGGCAACACATGACTTTCCTTATATAATGCGATGAATTTACTACTTTTACAGTAAAAAAAATAAGTTTTTCTTATAGTAGATACTAATATTCTTTCAAAGATATTGAATTTTCGACAATTAGTCGTCATTTTCATTGATTTAGCGTCATTTTTATCCATTTGGCGAGATTTTCGTTAATTTGGCAACATTTCAAAAAAGTCGCCAAGTTGGCGACATTCTGCCAAATTTGTCGCCAAAATCTCGCCAAGCGTTATGCATTAAGAAATAAGTTATTCTTACAGCAAATAAATCACTATTGGGGTTCAAATACAAAAGTATTATTCAAAGTATCTTTTTTCATGAATGGAACGAGCTAGATCCACGAGAATGATGTCACTCAATTTATCGCATGGTATTACATATGAAAAGTGAACATGTTTCTCAATAGGAAATATTTTTTTTTAATTCTATATGACTTTTTGATAATTTTTTTGAAAAATGTACAATATCTCAAGAACGGTTCATGTTAGCGTTCTAAAATGTATGTCAATCGTTTTCTAATGAGAAATTACATAAGAAATGTCTATTTGCGTAACTTTATTAGTGGTTTTGATTTTTTGTCGATTTTTTCAAAATTTCATTCAAAAATTTAGGGGGGTTCTGAACATTCGATTGCGTATAAAAACAATAGGCTTCCAGTGTTTACGGATTGTGATTTTTGTACCAAATTTGGTTCGAATCGGTCCATTCGTTCGTCAGTTATCGTCTCCACAGACTCTCACTGACACACACACACATACACACAGACATCACTTCAAAAATGTTTGATTCGTCATCAGGGATGCTTGAAACGCGCTCTCCCGTCGAAAACTCGAATTCGAATTTTCGACCCCGTCACAATACTTTCCTTATACATTATGTATATCAGGAAAGTAAAAATAGTAGGGTGGCGAGGCTGACTATTTTAACTTTTGTACAACAATGATTATTTATATCCAATGCAATTACAAGACATCCCATTTTGAATCAGATATTTTCTTTTGGCATAGAAATAACACAGGGGAATAAAATTCTCCTCTAGCCACCCCTATTATGAAGAAATTTTAGGCTTCTAGATTTTTCTGTTAGTTATACAACTCAAACCCTCCATGTACAAATTGCGTTTTTACTTCTTCTAGAAGTGGGTAAACATTAGGGGACTGGAAGGAAATAAAATTTGTTTTTATATATGCAGTGGCGACCACATATAGCAAAGTCACAAGAGAATGGGAAAAATATTTGTTATGACTAATATTCAGAATAACTAATAAAAAGTTTAGGTATGAGAAAAACAATATGACTTATTTGCATGCATATTGTGAAACAAAAAATCTTTATAGTAAATTTGAAATGTATTGTTTTATTTACGTTAAAAAAAATTCTAATTTGCTATGAATATTTGAATTTATAACACATTTGCATAGCACTTTTTCTATTTTATCTAAATTGCCACTGCAGTTAGCATTGTAGGCTTCGAAATAGTCGTACAAATTTTGGAGGTTTTTCACAGCAATTTTTAACATTATCATCTTCCCCCTGTTTAAATCAATTTCAGTTTCTTCGGATTATTCAGAATTGTATCAGCAATCATAGCAATAACAGCATTATTTGCCTCTTGGGCTTCTGTTATGTGCTTGGCGAGCCTTACAAATTTATTTTCTGTTGGGGCGAATGTGCGATAAGTTCACTCATATTTCTTCTTTTTTTCAGCATTTTTCAGTCACAATTCACTGTTTTAATATTGGTTATCACAGAGAATCCTGCTTTGCAAGAATATGTGGTCGAAAACTGCAAAAAAACCACAAGAGCATGTTTAACCAGATGTGGAAAGTTTTCTTGCAGTGAAATCCATAATTTTTCCAATTCATCTTCTTATTGTTGTAACTTCCAGTTCATATCATTTTTAAGCTTTGCCAATTCTTCTTGTTCCACAAAGGAAAGTCCATTAACTTTATATGAAACAAATGGATTTCTTATCCAGCCATATTCATTTGTGTTCAGATATGGAAAGTAATTTTCAAGTTTATCTCTGGGTAATATAAGATTGTTGTAAATTAAATTTTTTTATTTCTTTCTTCAAATCACAGTAAGACGTATTTGGAACATATCATAACTGCCGTCTGTTATTTTCTAAGACAAAATTGCTAACTTGTCTCTTAAGGCTGAAATGTTATCTGTTGCAGCTAAGATGCTCTCATCCTTTTTTTGCAGACTAAATTATGTTTGTTCAGGAGGTCAAATATATCGCACAGAATTACAGAAAAACTAATTCTGTACACTAGAGTTTATTTGTAATCCTTGAATCATTGTATCCTTGAATTTATAAACACGACTTAGCCCTCGTTCTTTACTTTAGACAACTACCATGTATGTCTCAGTATGAAAAGGATTGTGGTGTTCTGCTTCAATTTCATGGCATATAAGAGCAAATATGCATGATTTAAGAGGACTACGTTTAATAAAATTTACCATCTGTATTACTTTGTTTAAAACCGTCTTTGAATCTTCAATATTTTTGTAATAAGCATTTCTGGGTGTTTTATAGCAACGTGTGGTAACTATTTTCACATTTTGTTATTTGGCCAATGAAATAAAAATTTTTGTTCCTGTCATTGAAGGACAACCATCCAATTATTTTTTTCCATGTAGTCATCTAAAACATTGAAAATATCTTCTCTTTTTATAATAAGTGGGATTTCTAAGTAGCACAGACGCTGTTCAACAATTTTTCCTCCATAAATAAAATGTATGTAAGCCAGAAGTTGACTAAGTCCACTTGAATCAGTTGATTCGTCCACTTGAATTGCAAATATGGCACTGTTTTGTCCTATCTTATCTCTCATTAAATGTTCAATATTTCCAGATAAATCCTGAATTTTTCGCCCAACTGTATTGTTACTCAAAGGAATCTTTTTAATTTCAGCTTCATATTCAAGGCCAAACCTAGTTTTTAAGAGCACAGCAAGTTGGAATAATGGTCTTCTCACCAGCTGAATGTTGTAGGACATTTTTTGCAATTATCTCAAATGCTAGGTAACTCGCTCCTGAGCTTTGTCAGAAGTGTTGAACTTAGTAAATATAGCACTGTTTTGATTTATTTTTTAACATTTATATGAAATAATTCGCAGATATTTTGTTAAGTGGCTGTATTTAGTAGAAAAAAGGCAAAACAGTTTATTTGGCAGCATACTCTAGTTTTTCTTCGCAAACTAAACACTCCAGCATGGGACTGTTCTTGTCACCAGACCACGTGAAACCCATGTTCAAATAATCTTCACTATAGAAATGCACTTTTCTATTTGTGAGTTTTGTGTCACATGTGCTCGATGAGGATGAACACACTATCTTACTTTCTTTCCCGGCCATCCAAATAGTTGCTTACTTTCTTTCCCGGCCATCCAAATAGTTGCTCAAGTCCTCAGGATGAATCGGACGGTCTGGGTCTTCAACACTATCTTACTTACGGCCGCCCAATGAACTGCTCCATGTCCTAGGATGAGCCGGTCGGCCTGGGCTTTCGACACTATCTTACTTGTAGAAGCGTCAACATGTTTCCTTATCAGTAGCTTTTACAACATCTGTTGAATCATCTTTGAAATTTCTCTTGTTTACAATAAATTTATTCATGACAAATGAATGAATATGGAAAAGCAAACACTAATACAGTATGAAAAGAAGAGTCATGTTTCGCAATATAAAATTTCTACAGATAATCACTTTAAAAGTTTTGAAAGTGTAGGATTACTCCATAGTAATACACAATAATTAAACATAACAATATACTGCAACATTAACCTCATTTCTGAGCAGTCAGCAGTGCTGCAAACCAGTGAAAAGAGTTGATGTGCATGTGTCTGATTGATGGGCAAGTTACACTTGTTCTATGGGTGGGAAAGTTTGTGACAATATTGGGCAGAGAGTGACAACTTGGGCTATTCTCAGGATGCTTAGCTTTCTTAGTTTTATAGCTGTATATTATTTTTTAAATCTGTATAGTTAAAAAAATATTTATTTATCAGACAGTTTACAACCCCCATAAACCTTTATGCGACATCCAGTTTGGAAAGCACTGGTTTAGACTCAATATATCTTGGGATAAATGTTTGTTACTAAACTAATTGTTACTCCTGGAATTTGCTTTTACACTCAGAAGTTCCATTTTCTTGACCTCTCCTATACTAAAAACTTCAGAATATCTGATGTATAGGTATTTCATTTTTCGCTATAAGCGATGCATTTAACACTATGAAAGTGTTGCAAATCCAAGGTGACAGTAAAAATTTTGTAATAATTGAAACTTCACTACATCTGAGCTCGCTAGGGTGTATGGATAGCCAGATTGCAATAACAATAAAATTCTTTGCATTTAATATAACATTAATGTTCAATATTTAAATATAATAAATAAGTAATTTCTAAATATTTCTCTCCTTCCCTCATATACAATAAACATTTCAGTGGAAAAGTCCAAATCTGAAAGTGTTAAAGTCTATGCTACAAACAAAAAACTCCAATAACAAGCATAACTTTTTAATCATAAAATATTTAATACAAAAATATATCTGTAATGTGGAAAAGGTTATAACAGTTCAGAATAAGTTTTTTTATATTAAGATTGTAGATCAGGAATTAACAATATAAGGCACAGAGAGAATTTATAAAGGTATGAGATAGATTACAAAGTGACAATAAATAATCATTAAATTAATATAAGAAATATTCCTCAATCTACTGAATTAAATAAACTGAAATTTAAAACAAAAATTGCTAGTATAACACAATACAACCAAACATTTATTGAATTATTCTTATTCCAAATTTCTCACTGTTGTGAGAAAACCCAGATGAATTTTGAACATTTTTCTTCAGAGTACAGTTTTGCTCATACTCGGTCATAGACCCTCGGTCGAGAATATTGAAAACAAAGTAGTTAAGACTGTCTTTACCATCGGGAAGATGCTGGGAAATGCAAAAGAAAGCCATTTTGCCTGTCATCAGGGCAAGGGGATGTTGATCCCTGAGTGTACGAGAGAGTGGTCTGAGCATCACTGGATGCTGGGAAAAATTCCAGAGGCTTATGCCAGGGTGGTCCTATAATCACGGTGATAAGGGACGATAGGAATATATAAGCATAAAGGATGGGCTCTAGAGGAGACGCCCCCATGGTCCCGAGAGAGAAAGGTTGTACTGATGGAACTCGCACAGTGAGCTGATTAGTACAACCTTTAAGGGATAAGCTAACATGCCTCGTAACAGTCGAGGATTGTTGTAAATTCTGATGTGCAGATAATGTTAATAAAGTTTGTTTTATAATTGCAAACTTGGCTATACCATGAATCAGCAGCTCTATGCCTTAGCATAGAACATCACGATTCGAACATTCACGCAATCCGAAGGACGATGAATCACGAGAGTAGCAGAGACCGATTAGTTTCCAATACTGATTTTCTATGAACATGACAAGAGAACAGTATGTACGAGCAACAACTATTGTACATACATTTCATTACAATTGTCATAATTATGTTCCCCATGTAGCAACTGGCATTAGCAAAATGGTTTCAATTTTTGTTCTTCAGCACTGAAATAGCCATTCTTCAGCACTGAAATAGCCATTCTTCAGCACTGAAATAGCCACTGAAATAGCCACTTCACAGGCAGTAAAGTCTGTTTAAAAAAATCTCTTCACTAAATTGCAGTTAGAAAAGAACACTTCACAAAATTTTAAACCCAAGCAAAGATCCCATAATTTTTTTGATTAAAGATATGAAATGGATTTGGAGGTAAGTGTCAGTTTTAATGAATACTTATATTCCATGATTTTTTTTTTTTTTTTCATATTGAAATAGATGATGATATGTATGTTTGGTTTATCTGTCATTGAGTACTGCGGCCTTTGGAACAGTATTTAAATACTATAGCAACTGCTAACTGCAGGAAAATTTGTCAAACAGACTTGACATTAAAATAAAATATAAATGAAAATCTACATCTACATGAATAATTAATAAAATAAGGAAACAAAGTTACAAGCTTTTAAAACTGATTAGTAAACAATATTTGATTATAGGGATATAAAATGCATATTTTTGGCATCCAAATGGTGGGTAACAGACTTGACATAGCAAAATATTTTTTATCTTAAAGAGGATTGATAGTACATTTCTAAGTATGGTATCAATCAAAGATTTTTTTCAAGTACTTTAACAAACGATACAGATTTTTCAAAAGTTTTCTTAAAAAAAAAAAAAAAAAAAAAAAAAAAAAAAAAAAAAAAAAAAAAAAAACACTATAATATTTGTACATAAAACACAAAACCCATCTATAAGGGGCATTTCCAAAATTTGGAAGCACGCTTATTGCAAGAAATTAGAAACACTCCTTATATGCAGGTTATATGTTCATGAATTTTGCCATTGCAGCTTTGTGTGGCTTTACCTAGATTATAAATGAATTCTTTGCTAGCCACATGGAAGGACTGAAATTATCCGCTCCCATAGAAGTTTGTAAAAATTGTGGCTTAGAGCAAGTTTCTTGCTGTCATTGCAGATATCTGTTATTCCGTGCTGACGAGCACATAATAAATGCAAAACCAGTTCATGGATACTGGTATCTGCAATGGGAGTGTATTTCATATAATATTTGAAACAGGTTTTCCTAGGCTATTTACCATAAATGTTAAAAATTTCTAAAATGGAAATCCAGATCAAAAAAATATTTATGCTCTAAAGGGAAAATTGCTAAGTACGAAACCTGATATTAGGGAATGACCAAGCAGAGTTATAATGGATCTGAACCCCACTTTTATTGCTCCTTGCTTTTATTGTCTTTGCTACATCATATGGGATAGGGCTTTGTGATGGCTTAGGAGGTACTATCAAGAGGTTAGCTGCTAAGCAAGTTTGCAATGTCTATATGCAGAACAAATCATGATGACACACCAGTTATTTAATCGGGCTAAACTTAACACCGCAAAAGTAACATTACATTACTATTACATTATAAATCAAGATTATGCAAAAGACAAAATCCTTGAAATTCAGTTTTAAAATACAATATGCATTCAGGGAAGTAAAAAACATATGCAATTATTCCACTCCCTCGAAATAAAGAACTTGCTATCAGAATATATTCAGAAATATTTTAAAGAGAAAAAGATTATTATAGCAAAGCTAGGAATGAAATAAATAAATGGCTTTGTCACATGTTAATTTATACCATCCATGGATACCTTTTACAAAGGTGGATCAAAACTATTTGACTGGATGATTTTACACACGTTCAGAAGCTAAATCTCAAGCAGCAACAGCCAAACTACACGATTTCTGATGAACATAAATTCACTGAAACTAACTTAAAAGTAATAAAGTTCCTTTGAATTTCACATTTAATATAAAGCAGACAATAGTATTTTTCAAAAATGAGGCATATGCAGCATATTATTAACAAATAAGATTTTTCCTTAGTATAACACATGTCTGTATTAGCAAATAAATTTACACACTTTTAACATTTCTTATGGTTCTACATCAAATTTATGTGAATAAACGAATGATTATGTTTTGCTGATAACTTGTGTTAGTTACATTATGATAATATTTAGCACTTTTCAAACTTTGTTTCTTATTTAATGAAAATTCATGCTACAAAATCTTTTGTTGTTGTTGTTGTTGTTCGTGTGTCCTAATTAAGGAAAGAAATTTGCGCTGCTTCTGTTTGGTCTAAGACCTGGGGCACCCCTAAGGTAGAAGTCCGACTTCTGCCCAATAAGACATCACAACATCCATGCCGGCAGGCGGAACTCGGACCCGCAATCTGGCAGCCGAGCCATCACGAGGAAACGCCTGCCTCTTTGACCGCTCGGCCACCACATCGGCTACAAAATTTTTTACTATGCAATTATAAAAAAATTGTAATTCTTTTATAGTTCAAATTCCCATTTTAATATATGGCATGGGTGTTTAAAAATGTTGAGGAAAATTATAGGAAAAATATCCTTTTATTTAGGGTTAAAGGTCAAAATTTATAATTTGATTTTAAGAATATATTTGTAAAAAAAAAATTCTTTTTCAGAAAACTTGTTCTTGTCACATTAAATTAAAGCTCATCTCAAAAGTTTCAAAATGATACTAAAAGTATTTATCTAAGTAGATCTAAAAATATATTTATTTTACTGTTAGCCAAACAGTAGAATTGTACATT
Source organism: Amaurobius ferox (assembly GCA_951213105.1). Classification (NCBI taxonomy): domain Eukaryota; kingdom Metazoa; phylum Arthropoda; class Arachnida; order Araneae; family Amaurobiidae; genus Amaurobius; species Amaurobius ferox. The sequence continues at coordinate 2,411,386 of OX578152.1, read as the reverse complement.
TTTCTTAAAAGTTTAATTATCCATAATTCTAGTTCCATGAATGTAATATTTTAGAGAAATTATTATCTTTACCAACCAAACAAATCTACAGAGTTTCAGAGAATCAATCATAGGAGGTCAGGTGAATTCATTGGTTGATTTGATATAGAATGACCTGAATATTGCAATGATCAGAAAAGACAATTGGTATATACAAGTACATCTCCTAGATCAGTGGTGCTCAACCTGTCGATCGCTGTGGATTGTGAAGTCGAGTTTTGGATAATTTTGGGGGAAATGAAAAGTTTTGCATTGTACATTAAGGGAACAAAATAAAATGTTACCTTAAAACTCTCAATATGTAAATAAGTATGGTTAAAAATATTTATAATTTGATTAACTTTTCATTTTAAGTGTTGTAGTTCACACACACACCCACACACACACAAAAAGTTCATAAATAAATAAAAAATAAAAGATGATTCACAAAGTAAAGAAAAAACTTGCTCTAAGTCCTTGGACGAGCCAGTTGGTCTGGGCTTTCGACAAAGTAAAGAATGAATCAAATTAAATAAATTTATTTCATTAAAATAGTGGTGTTTTAAAACATGTTACATTAAACATTTAACATGTAACATGTAACATTAAACATGTTACATGGTGTTTTAAAACATGTTACATGTAATATTGAAATATGTTACATTTTTCTGTAAAACTTCACGCTCTCTATCTGTGCAACATTTGCAAATTAAAGTCCTCTCTTTTTCTAAATTATGAGACATTTGGTAGGGGGTTTCAGAGACATTTTCATCTATAATAACTAAAAATGCATATTTACAATTTTATTAAGATTTTCAGTTCAAAGAGGTAGGTTGAAATTCCACCGTAAATACATACCTGATGATATGTTATGTTAGCAACATATAGAAGTTGATCTTTAGCTTAAATGCTTCTCAAAAGTAGGTCTCGATGCCTCAAAGGCTGAGTACTACTGTATTAGATCATTTAACAATATTAAAATATTTCTTGAAATTTTTATGGTTCATAGAAAATTAAATGCTGATCAAAAAGGAAAAAAAGAGGTGGGGAGGGGAGCATTTACATTATATTATTCAGAGGCATTATTTTGCCAATCCACACATAAAAGTTGCCAACCTTTGTTTTTAAATTTAGTAACATTCAAAATTAAGTAATGCAATATTAAGTAGGTTTAATATGCAATATTAAGTAGGCTTTAAGTATAAAACTATAATATTTTTAAAAGTATATAATGTTAACAAGCATAAAATAGAGTAAAAACAACAAGCATAAATAAAATAAAAACTACAAAACACAGCATTTCTAAAAATATATACAAGTTTTTATTCTATGGAAACTTATACAAATTAACATAACCCAAACTGTAAAGTAAAAGATTCATTAAAAACACAGCATACAGCAAATTAGTAATGGTACCAACCATCTTCAGAGACATAAAACAGCCTCCTTTTACAGGAAAAAACAAACAAAGCAACCATAATAGAAAGGGCAAGAAGACATGTTGCACCCAGGAAGAAAATTATTAGGGGGGAAAAATGGAGAGAAAAAGTCAAGATTTTAAACACCTTAATGAATAAGATTACAAGCTTTAGTGCCACATAACAAAATAAGAAATCAACAGATTTCAAAAGCTATATGAGCACTATCATAACTTATAATTTAAAAAATAAAATATGTGCACAAAAATTATTGTAACTAAAAGACTACGGAATTGTGTAATATATAACACACACAAAAAAAAAAAAAAAAAAAAAAAAACAAGCTATTTCAGAATAAATGAGCTATCTTCATAAGAAACTGCATGGCAGATGTGACATTTTGTCTTTATTACTAAAGTTGGTTTCAGCAGGGTGAGTAATTTCAGAGATACTGTAAACTATATGTGCATACTATGCACAAACTAAAAGAAATTCATCCCTTCATGTAACAATCTATATATCACAAATTTAGTTTTATAATTAGTTGAATAGTTATGGAGAAAAACTTAAGCACATTTATAGGAAGCCAGAATACTAAAAGGGTTTCCTTAATTAAGCACCCTTTAAAATGTCTAGATTTTCAATTTTGCTTTAAAGTTATTTAATATGAAAAATATACTTCACTTATCAAAGAAATTAAAATCTTTATTGTTTTTTTGATGAAGTACCGGGTTTAGGAAACTTTTTTAGAAGCTTCACTTTCTAGTTTGCTAAAAATTTTACTTGTGGCAATTTAAATTCTGAATATAAAAGGACAGACTAAGTGATGAAGGAAATGAAATAAACCTCAAAAGAACCTTAAACAGGGACCATGCCACAAATTTTCAGCAATTAGCCAAATTTGAAAGTGGTTAACTTAATGTCTAAAGTGCAAGCCAGAAATTTTTATTGGTTTTAAGGCATGCTTTAAACCAAACAGTTTTAGGATAGGGCAATATTTTAAAAAAGATATTCCAAGAATTTTAATGGTCATTTGCCAAATTTTTAAATTGACCAAACATTTTTGCAGTGGTGGACAAATTAGTTATTTCTAAATTGTTTCATCAAAATCAATTTCGTATTGTTATTTTTCTTGAGGAGAGGGGGGGGGGGGGGGGTTACATTTTGCGAGGTAGTGAATACACACAGACTCTGCCTAAAAAATGCGAATGCAAAATATTGATGCCAATTGTTTAATAATTGCAAAATAATACAAAACAAAACAACTTAGGATATGGGTGTAAAAAAAAATATTGTAACCATTATTAAGTATTAGAACTGCAAATGCAAGTGCATTGCTTACATTTTAATCCATGATTCGATATCAGCAAACTGTTTCTTTCAACATGACATCCCTGTGGACATTCAATGATTCATTGTGAACACTTGACTTCACTGGTTCAAAAGATGAATGTTTCCATTCAAATCCCTTTATTGCAGCCTGAAAGGTACAATACATTTTCTTCAATAAAACAAAATTATCAAAATACAAATTACTTTTACTTTCTTGCATAAGCATAGCTATGATCTCAGAATGGGAAGGGGGCTGCGATTGAAAAGGATGTTTATAGTGCTGAATTTTCTTTTATACTAAGAACCAACCCTATGCCAAATTAATGTGATTTTTCCAACAATGAGGGAAGGGAGAATAGGGCATGCCTAGATGCCATTGCTTCCTTGATGGAAGTAAATATATAAAAATTAGGTGAAATTGCTTCAAAGGCATTATGAGACCTTTTCATCAGGTCAGAACTCAGAAGCAGTGTGTGCTAATTAATACAACTGTGAGTTATTAAGTAAAGCCCAACTGGTCAAAGTGGAAACACTAAAAATGCTGCATAAGTCTCTGCAGTCAAAACCACAAGTGACCACCAAATATAGTAAAACCATTAAGACACAGAGTGTAAAATAACCAGCAACATATCCCAGTTTGCAATGCAAAATCTGCAAATTACAATGAAATCTCTAATTTGTATTGCAATGATGCGAAACCTAATTTTAAAAAATCTTGCTAGTTGCAAATTTGTTTTTTTATAGGTTCTTCACATATTGATGCAAATGAAAACTTCTTTTTCAGAAAGTTCTGTAAATTTTTAAAGAGTAATTGTCAGACAAAGCAGACATATAACAAAAGCAAATTGTGTCTAATTCAAAAGTATGAAGTTTAGTTACTTCACCCCCTTAATTAAAAAAAAAAAAATTGACTTATTTAATAGTAGTTTGAATATTTTTATAACTTTTTTAGTTCTAAAACATGCATTTTGAGAATGTGCAAGTTAGTTTAAGAACTACCACAAATTTACACATTATGCAAGTCCCTAATTTACAGATTACGTTCCTATAGCAGATAACAGCATTCATGGATTGGTTTTGCAAGTATGCTCATTAGCACAAAGAATCAATATCTGCAATGGTAGATAACTTTCTATAAGTCACTATTTTGCAAACCTCTTTGGGAACAAGTTCAGTCATATCATTAGCTGCAGGGTACGATTGAATTTGTCAGTTCTGATAGAGGATTGCAAAATTATGTCTTATTGCAAGTTTTCTTGCTACTACTGCAGATATATCAGCTATTTGGTGGTAATGAGTATATAATAGGCATGAAACTTGTCCATGCACCTTGTTATTGCAATAAGAGTGTAATTCTGATTTTAGAAATGCTCCCTATAGGCAGGTTCTACAACTATCATTTTTTTTATGTTTATTAGCCATTATTCGAAACAAATTAATAAATAAATGACATAAATAAGAAAACACATACTTACAATTAAATATATGAAAGAAGCAGTAAAAATACAAGCACCTCCTATAAGTGTGGGAAGCAAGAAAAAACATGGCACAGATAGGCTGAAACAAAAAAATCATTCTAGATAAATTAAGTAATCACATTTAAAAATTTATTCAAATTTAAATAGCATATTTGTAAGTCAATATTTTGAAAATGTAAAATTTTCAAGACCTCATAGCTAGTGATAGTCACTACTAATTAGTTTCAAAAGTGACCAATAAAATTTTTATATTACAGAATTTTGTTCAGATGCTGTTAATTTACACAAATACAAATTAATTATTTACAATGCTGTTAATTTACACAAATGGTATTAAAAATAAAGCAAGGAAGTGCACAACAGATTATCTTTGCATCATTCATGGACTATGGTTTCTCGACTGTTGCTGCTTGTCAGCATGAGCCAGCTGATAAAATGATTAGCAAGTACAAAACTCCTTAAGGCAAATACTTTTAAGAATTTTCCTGATTAAAAGTATTTATTTTGAACTAGGAATGATGTAGGTTATTATTTTAAAATTGTCTACTATCGATAAAATTCTAAACACTCAAGATTAGGCATGTAGCTTGTACTCTATAACAGGGAAAGGCATACAAGCAAGAAAATACTCAACTAATCATTCCACCATTATACACAGACCATGGTTGTGTGGTCATCACTACTCGTTAGTAAAAGCTAGGCAATGAGTTATAGGGTCATACAGGGGGATTCTCTCGCTAGGAAACCAAAACATTCTTCAATAACTTGTTTAATTTTTTATGTTTCCCTAAGAAGATTGACATGTACTCACCTTATAAATTGCAAAACAAGATCTATCTAGAATACATGCTAACAAGAAAGATCAATTATGCATAAAGCATTGATTATGAAACACTTTCCAACTGAAATGCAATCTTATTTAAGTATCTCTAAAATGTGATACATTTAGAGCTGATATATTTTAAATTATCACAGTACTACAATAATTTATTATATTTGAAAACTTAAAATTTCACAAAAGAATGAACTTTATTAAAATGATGTCAATGAAATATAAATCATCTGGCTCTCTATGAAAAAGTAATGAATAGCACTTTTATTCCAGACTCCAGAGCTAAATAATTTTACACGAAAAAAATTCAGCAATCCTTATACAACTTATTTTACAATCACTTGTTTACATTCTGCATCCATTAAAATTAGGCTTCATTGGAAAATAATCAAAGTTTGATGATCATTTAAACTCAAAAACATTGTAATTGCATTGGCACAGACTATAGATGCACAGAAAATATGCAAAAATAAAGTGGTTTTAGGACGGATGCAACACTAAATATAAATTTAGAAGAACTTTAAAAATCACAATTTTTACACTGGGAAATAAAGATGGATGCCATATTTTATTTTGAAGTGGGTCAAGTGATCTCTTCATATAATATGAGTGTAATTATTATGTTAATTTTTATTTAAAAAACTACCATACATATTTTGCTGAATTTTTTTTATAAATTTTATGGGATAATTTAAATATTTTCTAAAATTTTTGAAGCAATTTGTGAATTTAAACTTTGCTTAAAAAATCTTTGAAAAATTAGGTCCCATAGGGTTTAATGTATTTCACTTTTTCAACCTGGGTTCAATCCAAAACTAATTGGGTGATATTATTCATTTACATTCCCATATCTCCCACAGACCGTCTCAAAAATATACTAAAATTTCATTTTGATAAAGTCATTTTTAAGGCAGTTATTGTGCAGACAGACAGACAGACAGAATGAACAAAGTCATAAACATTTTTCAACTATGTTGGAAAGTGTTAAAAATGGGTCCCTCCAGCATCCAAGCACCTTTGTATACAAGTCTGCAAGTTAGCAAGGTGAAGACATGTGCTAATGTGACATTGGTAATCATAGCAATCCCCTGCTATATCACGGTTCTTGTGGAGTTTGCAGAAGGGCTATGTATACATGAAACAAGCTGCAAGCAATTGACATGACTCAAATGTGTGATTAATTTTCATACGGAACCATACAGAAATTAAAAAATTATGGCAGAATGTTTGGGTTTCCTAGCAAGAGAATCAGCTTGCATTTTCATTACCCATTGATCATACTTTTTTAGTTATTCACATTCATTAGCATGGGACAGATAGCTGCTATGAGGTAAAAATCATTTCACTGTAATCTGAATGGTTAGATAATAAAATATACAGTATCACATCTAAAACTTGAATTTCTTAAGAATAAACACTTATAAAAGTCTTTATTTGACCATATTAAAAGATATTAAAATCACATTAAAATCCTGAGTGCTTTAGGCATTGAACATCCACCATGAAAATAAAATTTTAATGTAACTTCTTATTTTTTGCAATTGCTTTTGAAGATAGATGTTTGACATCCGGAAACACTCAGGATTTTAATGTGATTTTAACATCTTTTAGTGTGATCAAATAAAGATTTTTATATATAAGTACTTATTCTTTAAAATTGAATAATTAGAATTTTTCAACTCTTGGGTATGGCTAAAATAATGTAATTTTGTTTGTTCAAAGTAAAGACTTCTATTAGAAAAATTTTAAAACTTTTTCAAAGTGTTCAAATTGGCTGCTTACCGCCAACAACAGGGAAATTTTTCTTTCCCTGGAGTGCATCCTTTTAACACATGACAATGCAAAAGTATAATAACCATTGTTGTGAAATAGTTAAAAGAGAATCCAATATCCAGCTTGGCTTCTCTCTATATATTTTTAATGCATGACAATGCAAACTGAGGTATTTTGAAGTGTTTGACTCCCATGACATTCGTTCAGACAAATGAAACCTGGTGGAATCAATTTTGCTGCTTCCTTACCTGTTGCCATCAATTTTATGAGCTAGAAACATTGCAAACATTGGAACAGCCTTATTTTTGTAACTAATGGTTTATATATATATATATATATATATATATATATATATATATATATATATATATAATTGAAGCTAAAATGATTGTAATGACATAGTTTGCTATAATGCATGTAGAAGGGCATGAAGTGCCAATGAAACTGTTTATGAAGCTATTGAATAAGAAATAAAATGAAGCTGATAGATTTCAATGGACGAAAGAAAGAATATATTGAAATAAGTCTCACCCAAAGAAGGAATGAAAAACTTAGAGCAAATTAAATTGTTATTTACAGAGTCAATAAAAATTTTCACAGATGCTCCATGCAGGTACACCTATACACAAAGAAGATGTCTCTCTGTATGTATGTATGTGCAGTCTGTAGTGGGAAATCTAAGTGTCATATGGTCATAAAATTTGATAGACAGGTACTTCAGAATTTGGGACAATGTGCCTCAGTGAGATTTATTTTTGTTGTCGTTATAGTTGTTAAAAGTGGGTATATTATTAAAGTGTTCCTTAAATGTCATTCACCAAGACTTACAGTGAATTGTCAAAAACCAAAGAAAGCTTTATCAATATGTCCACTTATAACAAAATAAATAAATTTCTGCATGGCCATGTTATATCATGACACTTGGGCAATGCCAGGTACATTTTCTAGTAAAAAATAAAGAAAGTAAACATTAGTTTAAATAATGATTATAATATAAACCTAAAAAATTTGACAGTTTGAAATTATTTTTTACATACTTAAGTAGTTACATATTAATAATAATTAGATTAAATAATATGAAATGCATAATATGCAGCAAATATGTCATTTTATTTAGCAAGATCCTTGAAGCTGATGGCTTACTTGGTCAATTGCGCTAGTTACACACACGTGAAGATTTCAGCTCCAATCTCTTAAATGTGAGAATGATATTGTGTTATATAATTTCTACACGGAATGAAATTATTTTAACATTACAGTATTTTTAATATTTCAAAATTATATTTCAGAAATGAATTTCCATGTCCCCTCAATATTTTATTTTTTATTTGCGGCTGCTAAAAAACATGCAGTGGCTCTTTGGAGGTCCATATTGCCCTCATTCAGAACTACTGCACTAGCAGATATACCTGGCATTGTCCATGATTTAAAGTAAGTGCAAATTCTAATAGTATTCAAAATATCAAAATGATATTGTTCTTAAAATTCTATTTAAATATTTTATTTAATTCCTTTAAAAAAGGAACATTAAGAATCTCTGAGGCAAATCTGAAGCATAAAATATACTGTCCCCATTTGTAAACAAATGTACAAACACATGAAGTGTGGTCAACATATGCCAAAATGAATATGCTGAAATGACAATAAAAATTTAGCCATGCCATACCATTTTATTCTTTAACAATCATCAGCAAAACACAATAGAAAATACATAAATATGAAACATCTTTGCCAAAATAAAACAGGTGACTTAAATGGGAAATATCAATAATTCCTGTAACTTTATTTCCCAAGATCATAATTGATATAACCCAATCAAAAACATAATACTGCTCATTTAAAAAAATAATTATATTATTTTTTGTCATAATTTAAATCAGATAAATTGAACAAAAATTATTTGCCATATCATATACACTAGAAAATGTACTCGGCATTGCCTGAGAAAGATAAATTGAATTTATTAATCTAAAATTAAACTGACTTATGAAATCAAAAACTTTTTGTTAGAATCTGAAGATATATACAGAATGTTTTTGCAAAGCTATAGAATTGTGCTAATCATAGTTTTTTGGATGCGGTGAAATAAATATCACATAACCTAAAAAATCCAAAATTCGACGCCTTTAAAAAAATAAATAAATATGAATGAATTATTCAACAGATTCAGTTTAAGTCTCATATAGTAGTGAATTTTCCTTGACCTTTCTGGTGGTGTTAAGATAGAAACTCTGAGATAATATTGTCAGTCATCAAAGAACTGATTTGTGTGAAAATGCAAAAACATAAAATAACTAAAAAACTAATTCGAATTTAATAAAAATATCACTGAAGTGAACCCTCTCGTGTTTTGATGTACCCGTGCACTAAATTTCAAGGCCATACAATGCTTAGATTTCCTGCTACAGACCATACACACATCTTTTATAAGTAAGATACAACTAAGATATGAATTACACAGCCAAAACTACTTGAGGTAGAAACTTAAATTTAAAATCTCAGAATTTCGTTAGAAAAATTTATAAATCATGGGTTTTTTTTTGGTTTTTTTTTTTTATGTAAAACAAATGGGTGAGACTGAAGGCTGAGGTATGAATTACACAGCCCAAACTGCTGAATGTAGACATTAGAAACTTTGCATACATGTGAGACTTAGCTCTTAGGTAATGCGAAAAATTTTAAATCTTAGAATTTTATTTGATAAATTTATAATTCATGCAATTATCTGTTCTAGAATTCTTTCAGCTATAACTGCAAGCAGTTGGACACAAAATATATATAATAAATTTTCCTAATTAATTTTGTTGGTGTAACAATCAACCATTCTTAAGATATTTAAATTTATAGTTACAGTAAACAATTTTTTTTATATTTTATCAATGAATTTATTTACAGTTTTTGATTCAATTTTGGTAACTACGGCAACTGAGTCACATTTCAAATACCAAAATCGTTTGTTGACTATTCTTTAAAACAAAGCATTGGAAAATAATGCTATAATTAATTGATTTGTTTGAAAACATTGAAAAATAACAGGAATATACAGTGATCAGAAATAAAACTAGTTTCACATACCGCAATTTCCAAGTTAACAGAACTATAAATGTGTGCCTTTTTGTGCTTAAATTTGAAATGGTTTTTGATATTGAGAACTTTTTATTAAGCATGCAGGTGTCACATTTTGTGACCACTAGTCATTTCACGTGTTTGAAGCATGGGTGCAAATGGCTAGTAAATTCCATTGTTAAGCAATATGATATAATTTTTTTTAAATGAAGTTTCAGAAAAAAAAAAAAAAAATTGTCTGCACAATGCTATTTCTGTGGAAGTGTTTTTTCAAAATTAATATCTCAACTACCCTTGGTCCTAGAAATTCAAAATACAGATGAGGGAGATAATAGAAAATAACCATACAAAATTTGAAAGATACCTACCATTAAAAATTTTTATTTTTGAATCATCATTAACTCGCTCAATAAACATAGAGAAATTTAAATAAGAGAAACTCACCATAAATATGCAACAAATCGAATGTAAAAATTTCTTCCATAAAATCCTAAAGTAATAATATAAGGCACAAGGTAGTTTTGAAATCTGAAATTAAGCAGTTAATTACAAACCTAAAATATGTTTTAACACTGCAAACTACATGCAATCTATCATATAATAACAGTCATAAGTTTACATTTATTACGTTATATAGTTTAAATTATTTTTGTTATGTTCATAAGGCAATTTTTGTCAATCTCTGGTTTATACTTATCTTTAAAAAGTTAAAATTGTCACTAAACTTTTCTGGTGGTTAAGAAACATGTGCTAAATCAGATTGAGTTTATGTAAAAAATTACGTTTCTTTCAATTAAAAACATGCACTATGCATTACTAAATATTATTTCAAATCTTATCTTATCATGGTTATTCTCACCAAAATATTCAGATGTAGGAAAAAAGCAAAGTAATGGCAATCAGAACCTAAATGAACCAGGTGCCACTAATTTATGGTGCTGCTAATAATTTTGATAGTATTTACAAATTTTAAAAGCATTCAAAATCATATATTTATTCACATTTTTCATTCTTATGTGATGGTTGGACAAACAGCAGCTATAAAACGCAAGGTGAGCTGTCCAGCCTGGGATGTGAATTCTTATAAGATGAAAAGGAAATGTTATTAAAATTCTCTTTAGAAAACCAAAATCTGAATCTGCTTTCTACTAAGAGATGTGTTATATTTATATATCTCAAATGATTTTGCAAAAGGTCTAAGGGTTATTTAATTTTTTCTAGTCAAATCAATCTAAGTGAATTCAGAAGAGGAAAAAAATATGTTGTAATGCGACAACCATTTTGTGCCTAGTGAATTTGTTTTTAATTTATCAATAAATTTTTTTAAAAACAAGATGGTGAAAAGGTCTGTTTGTCATAGGAATGTTTTACTTTCCTTATATCCATGAGGGCCGATTGCCATGCTATAGTGGAGTAACTCGCTGGTCGAATGAACCAGGGTGCTACAGGAAGCATGCCATAAACAACAGTTCAGAGAATCCTGTTGTGTCTGGGTCTTCAAAGCAGATGGATGGTCACTGCACCTATGCGAACAAAGGTGCATCAGCAGAAAAGGCTTACATTTGCATGGCAGTACTATCGAAATTGGACCTCCGCTGATTGGCAAAAGATTGTCTTCTCCAATGTGTCATGTTTTCTGCTTCATCAAATGGATGGGTGTTTGTGCATAAAGCATGAAAGATCAGAGAACAAATACACATCAACCATTGCTCATGTTGTTGAAACCCAGACCGTCCGACCTACCAGAAAGGTGTAAGGTAACTGTTTTGGACGGTCGGGAAGTGCCACCCAATTTAGACCGGAACCCAGTGGGGGAGGCATCCACAGGGACCGTACCCTCCTTCCCCTACCACCAACCTCTCGGAAGGACTTTCGGACCCACATGTTTAACGTGATCGTACTCCGCATGAACACGGCGGCAGTTTTTTGGCAGCGGCTGGAATCGAACCCGGGCCTACCGAGTGCAACTCCAGCGTGCTAACCAATGGGCTACCGTGCCCACCATTGCTGATGTGAAAGGCCCAGACCATGCAGCCAACCCAGGGGTTTACGGCAGTTAAATGCATGGCCGGACCATTGCTGATGTGTATTTGTTCTCTGATCTTTCATGCTTTATGCACCAACACCCATCCATAAAAGATCAGAGAACAAATACACATCAACCATTGCTCTACCATAAGCCTTCGGGTTGGTCGTGTGGTCTGGGCTTTCTACACATCAACCATTGCTGGAAGAACACAAGGTGATGGGGGCAGTGTTATGGTCTGAGAAATGTTTTCATGGCATCCTCTGGGTCCACTCATACCTGTGGAGGGCACTATGAGCCGAATTCATTCTGAATTCATCCTTGTAGACCACAAACACCCATATATGTAATTGTCTTCCCTGGGGCGGATGAGACTTACTAGCATGACAATATGTGTCATGCAGCAAGAACTCTCTGAGAGTGATTGGAGGAGCACGATGAAGACTTTAAAGTACTTTCCTGAAGCCCTAATTCCCCAAACTTAAACCCAATTGAGAATCTGTGGGACCACCTCAATCGGTTGTTCACTCTATGGATTCTCCACCACGCACCCTCCAGCATCTGTCAGATGCACTGCAGTCAGCATGGCTCCACATACCTGTGAACATCTTTCAGCACCTTATTGAATTACTCCTAGCCTATTTAACTGCTGTCAGCACTGCACAAGATGGTTACTCTGGATTTTAGCTGGTGGTCACAATAATGTGACTAGACTGTGTATTTTTCAACATCTGTATTTAAATGTGCACAAAGCAAAAGCATAAAAAGAAATTCAGTTGATGTGTAGAGTTTTATGGCCTAGGATCTAGGTGAATATACCTAGCCTTAGACAGGGCTACCTATACAAATTTTGGGTCCCTTCCATATTTGATTTTTTGTACTTGTAAATTTTTCATGTCTTTCGCTCCCTAATAAAAAAAGAAAAAATCTAGCACCAGGGCCTTTTTGAGTGGTGTCTGTCTCTCTCTATGGGTGACGGTATCTCAGGTGCCTGCTTTTTATGGCTCATGTTACAACATGAAAAGTTCAAATTAACAATCAATAAAAGAACTTTAATTAAATTGTTTACTATTTTTTTTTAAATTTTTAACAAATCTATATAGAGGTTAATACCATTTGTTTAAAAAAAAACCCTATAAAAATCTGTTCTACAAATTCTATGAAAATGTAGGGAACTAAACTGCAACCAGAATTTAAACAGAGGTATGCTACTTTTAGAAATTTTATGACACTTTTAGACAAATTCACAGATAAAGATTGATTTTGAGTACAAGTAAAGTATAATAAAATTGAGATCAATAATTTTTACCTTCTTTGCACATATTTAAAATCATCTCTATAACTTCGTGGATATTCAAGTATAAAGACTAATATGCCAATAATGCTTTACTCTGTTAAGTAATCAACCAAAAATTTACAGAAAAGAATAACATGTATGCAGATATATATTGCAAGGATTAGGATTAGATTCTTTCATTGATACGTAACAGATAGAAACAGACAAATTCAGTCTTACCATGCAACCAGTTTTAATTTTTTTTAGTTTGAACTCAGGGTAGAATGGCCAAGTTCATATTTACAGGAACAGACTACAGGGGACCTATTCAATGTTAGAATAGTGTTCTTATTAAATCTGAAATTTCAAGCAGCCAGAGATAAATTTTTAAGAAATTTGAAGCTGACTGCAACTGAATTTGTGCTCTACAAAGAGATGTTCAAACTAGTGTTAAATAGCAAGTCTTCTTTCTACCATTGCAGGTATCAGCTATTCCATGTTGACGAGCACATAAAAATCATGAAACCAGGGACGTAAGTGGGCAATCTTGTCTGGGGGGGTGTGAAGGAAAATTTTCCGACTAATATTGAAAATTTCCGACTTTACAAACAAGTGAGTTAACTTTTGTTTTTGGGCGAGTGCATTGCTGTTCTAGTGACCTTTATGCAGTTCAAAGTCTACACAGCAATTATTTGTTTTCATTTTCGAATGTTTGATGTATATGTCCAAATCATACCCCAATTTAAAAAAAGAAAATGTCTCAAAACCAAATTTTTGGTTTTGAGGGTTTTGTTTTATAAATAATTGTACATTTGTGTAATTATCGGATGTGTTATGCAAATGCCCGGATCTTCAGCTACCAGTTGAAACAAGGCAAGTTTCTAGGGCAAAAATTAGTAGAATTTTAAATATATTTGGAAAAATATTAAATTTTGTACATTTTGGGATTTTTCTTCGAATGCACTTGACACATTCCCAGATGGTTGTCTAGTACTTAAAAACCCATAAGTTTCTATACCAATAATTGGTTGTGTAAATTTCGGAACATGCATCTTTCTTTTGATAAAATTGGGTCTTTTGTTAGGTTTTTATAAATTATTAAAACTTTATTACTTTTTTCTAATTTCCGAATGCACTTTGCACATTTCCAAACAATTTCCTCAAAAAAGAAGAAAAAACACGTTTCTAGGCCAAGAATTAGCTTTGTAAAACACGGGATGTGTATAATAGCATGCATATATACACTGTTCAGAGGAAATTAATATGACTTGATTTGCAGTGCTCATAAGGGGATGCCGTTGTTTCATTTCCTCGATATTTGTTTTCAAAAAATTGTCCAGACACGGACGTAAAAAAAAAAAAAGAAATTCCAAATAGTCCACCAGAAAACTTACCTACATGTGGCTATACACATATTCTTAAATACATTGAAATTACATTTTTTTAGGTTATCTGATACTTATTTCGCCGCATCTAAAACATGAAGTTTAGCTTAATTCTGCAGTTTGAATTCCACAGAAAGTTGTATTTATCTTCGCATTCTAACATTTTTTTTAATTACTACATTTTTTTTAAGAAAACGCATCAAAGCAACAAATGCATCGCCCTTAATGAAATGCATAGGGCTGCGGTTTCTCCCCGGTAGATTGCACATGCCTGAACATTCTTCTAGAGAAAGGAACCCGTGCGTTATGTTACGAGTTGGTATAATATATATGTTTTTATAGAGAGATATTATCCTATAAGAGATAGTAATATTGAATAGGGAGGTGTATGACTCGTTTGTGACTGTGGATATTAGGAGCGGGTGGGAGGATCGGTGACAGTTGATGTCTGCCGGTTCCTGTTTCTGATGTATGGCCGTGGTGTACTTAGCCGAGCTTAGCGCTCGAAGTGCGCAGAACTTTGCTGGTTTATAAAAAAATTTCAACTTCGATCAAAGTCTTTGAGATATAAATAATTCGAAAGAACGTCAGATTAAATAAACCAATTGCAGAGATGGGAAGTCCACAAAATATAAAAACATTTTTTTTAATTGAACATCTAAATTTTCAGTATAAGTAATTTATTACTGGAAACAAGTGCATATTAAGTGGCGCAAACAGAATCAGAAATGAATGAAGTAATATAAAGCATAGCAAAAAATTAAAAGCAAAAAATTATGTTATTCATTATTTTGATCTATTTTACTGGCTTCTTCATCGATATTTAATATGCAAGATCATTTCATTACATTTTTGTTTCCTACTTATAGTGGCAGCTCTAGTAGAAAGGTTGTGACTATTAAAATACCAAATAATGACCACAAAATATCTGAATACAATATTTCGCAACTATCAACTTTAGTTTATTATTTTGAAATAACGCTGTTTAATTTTAAATGACATTTTGGGGGATTTTTATTTGAACAAGAAAGAAATATTTTAATTTAAAAATAAAGTAATAGTAATTATAAATAAATTAATGATTATTTATTAATAAAAATATAATATATAAAATGTGTCTACAAAATGTACAGCAGTAAAATTATAACTAATGGAAATTTTTATTTATTGGACGCTCAACTATTTAACATATTTTTTCGATTAATAAAAGGTTTATAAAAACATTTCGACATTGTCACCATTTTAGTGTAACATTCTAATTTATACGCAATTTAATATCAAACGGTTGAGTAAATGTTGCATTATTATTATTTAGTATTTTTAAAAAGATGTCTGTTTCTATGTGTGTGTAACGCTTAGCAGAAAATTCAAGCTTTCAACAGTTTTGAAGATCTGTATAGAGTTAGTTGGCATCTTAGCTTATGCAAATACGCACCTCGCCGGGATTATTTTTCTTTTAAATTTCAATTAGTTTAAAGGTTATGAATATTTAAAATCGAAATTTCGTTGTTTCTAAATCCATTCCTTTAAATATTCAGAACATAAAGTTGCCAACAGATTATTGTTTGAAGAATAGCAGATGTTTATAGACAATTAGCGCGACACAATATGGGTGATAAAATAAAAAATTCTAAGTTCCAGAATTTTACAGATATCATTTTGATTTTTTTAAATGAGCAATTATTTTATTTTTATAAGAATTCGCTCGATAAATATCTTCTATAGCACAAAAATATTCGGAGACAGTATTTAATTATCTAATTTTACTTTTCGGCATTTATTTCACGAAAGTGCAGCAGCCGAAAGACATAAAGTGATTTAAATTGAGAAATTTTCTTATTTCTTGAATTTTAAAGATATTATTTATATTTTTCAAAATACAATTATTTGCCATTAAAAGCATTGTGAAAAAATCATATAAACGGGATAACTACAATCATAATCCCGATTTTTATCTCCTTGCTTTTTGTTCAATCCTAAAGGTGTCGCAGCGCAACGAGAAAAAACGTGTTTAAGCGCTTATTTAAAGCGTGCGGTTTGTACATGCAGATTAAATACGCGCCCACATCTGCAAACCGACATCGCAATGAATCGTTTAGGTGTTTATAAAGGGCATATTACGCCCGTGTAGCATGTGCGGCCGCACAGTAGACTATCACTGTTATTTGCAATAGAAGCTGAATTCTATTTTCGTCTAGATTAGTCTTACTATAATGGAATGATCAAACAATAGTCTCGGCTACCAATAGGAAAACCAATAAATTGGTTGCTTTTACAGTATAGAAGAATGCATTTTAAAGAAAAACTTGCATGACTTAATGCTCTATCACTAAAACCGTTTATGTTTGCTAGTTCAATTTTGCTACAATATATTTTGGTGCTAGTCATTATAGTATTATAAGACAAGCATGTAACCTAAAATGTTATTTATTTTCTTTTAGAAATTTCTCTGGAAAGGCATTTTTCCTGAGAGCTTATCTGACATAATTCTATTTTTTTCTTTTACTTATTTTATTTGAAAACTCTTGAAATTAACTTTACATTTCTTAACTTTCTAGTAAAAATGTGTAGAATGTAATAGATTTTAAATCGTATATTTAATAAAAGAAACTTTTAAAAAAATGCAAAGCACAAGTGCTTTTTCTGTGGTGATATTGACGGGAGAAAATTTTCTAATATGATAATTATTGTTCTAAAAAGGTTTAATTGCAGTAATTTAAGAAAGGGAAACACCTTAACTTTAAAAATTAAGGAAATGTATTAATTTTGAAAAAAATGCGATGAAATTTAAATACGGTAGAAATAAAACTTGTAAAATAATACTTTCTTTCGGAATTAAATATTTTTATAAATAAATTTCGTCGCAATTTGTACTATAATAGATTACTTAAAAAGATTATAAAGAACATTTTAGGGGGAAGGAGATGAAAAAGATTTTATAAGGCAAAGATAGCATAACAGAGTCCTGCTGCTAAGAGAAAGTTATCTTTCGTGAAGGATTTTATAATGGAAATTGTATTTTATTTGTTTTACTGATCAGATAGTCAAAAAAGAACCTAATACACGCAACATGTCAAAACTATGCGAGCTGGGATAAAACTGAATTTTGATTTTCGACACTATTATAATATTTATTCAATTTTCTACATACATATTACCATGCATTTGATTTAAACGACGAAATTAATAAAACATTTTTATTTCAAATCAGAAGATATAAAATTTCATACGAATGACGACCGCATTTAAATATGTTTGTAAATACTTGAAATTCCTTAATCACAAATAGTTTAAATACAAACATGTAAATATTGTTCATTTTTTCTGGTAATATATCAACCAATTATATTCTATAAGGATTGCGTCCCCATTGAAAATCTGTAGATCGTTTTTGCACTTTTTACTTTCCCTGCAATACATGGTAATGTATAGGGAAAGTATTGGAATCATGCCGAAAATCGCAACTCGAGTTTTCGACGGATCTACACGTTTCGAGACCTCTGGAATACGAAAAACCATTTTTAGCGTGACGTCTGTCTGTCTGTGTGTCTGTCTGTGCAGATTTTGTATCCACTCTAACTAAAAAAGTAATTGACCGAATTTCATAAAATTTGGTAGGTAAGTCACTTGTGGGCGAATCTGGTGCTGATTAGTTTTGGGTATGATTCGGGATAAAAGAACCCGCCTTTTTTTGCGAAATGGTCCGCAAAAGATTGTATCCACTCTAACTGAAAACATAATGGACTGAATTTCACAAAATTTGGTAGATGAGTCACTTGTGGGTTACACTGGTGCTGATTAGATTTTGGTACGATTCGGAAATAAATAACCTGCCTTTCCTTTTTTTGCAAAATGGCCCGCAAAAATCGTCAAAATCTAAACTAAAGAACTAGATATACTCAAATATATCCATTAAATGCTTGTTTAATACGTAATTTTTAACGACGAAAAGAATAAGACCAATCCCATTACTCTAGGACTAGCCGTTCTCGAGATATTTTAGTTTTTCGTACTTTCTCTAGGCCACCTTTGAAAATAAGTCCGGTTACCGAATGAGAACGAAAATAGAATTAAAAGTGAAATAAATTTAATTAAACAAAGAGAACGTTAATATAAGTCTGCAGGGAGAGTCATGTGCTGCCCACATCAGATTTTTACTTTCCCTGCAATACATGGTAATGTATAGGGAAAGTATTGGAATCATACCGAAAATCGCAACTCGAGTTTTCGACGGATCTACACGTTTCGAGACCTCTAGAATACGCAAAAACTATTTTTAGCGTGACGTCTGTGTGTGTGTCTGTCTGTTCAGATTTTGTATCCACTCTAACTAAAAAACTAATTGACCGAATTTCATAAAATTTGGTAGGTAAGTCTCTTGCGGACGAATCTGGTGCTGATTAGTTTTGGGTACGATTCGGGATAGAAGAACCCGCCTTTTTTTGCGAAATGGTCCTGCAAAAGATTGTATCCACCCTAGCTGAAAATCTATTGGACCGAATTTCACACAAGTTGGTAGATAAGTCGCTTGTGGGTTACCCTGGTGCTGATTAGATTTTGGCATGATTCGGAAAAAATAACCTGCCTTTTTTTGCAAAATGGCCCGCAAAAACGACAAAATCTAAAATAAAAAACTTCGTATGCTGAAATATATCCATTAAATGCTTGTTTTATACGTAATTTTTAACGAAGACGAGAATAAGACCAACACAATTACACTAGGACTAGCCGTTCTCGAGATATTTTCGTTTTTTCTCTACATCACCTTTGAAAATGAGTCCAGTTACCAAATGAGAACGAAAATTGAATTATAAGTGAATTAAATTTAATTAAAATAAAGAGAATGTGTATATAAGTCTGCAGCGAAAGTCATGTGCTGTCCACATCAGATTTTTACTTTCCCTGCAATACATGGTAATGTATAGGGAAAGTATTGGAATCATGTCGCAAATCGAGTTTTCGACGGATCTACACGTTTCAAGACCTCTAGAATACGAAAAAACCATTTTTAGCGTGACGTCTGTGTGTCTGTCTGTGCAGATTTTGTATCCACTTTAACTAAAAAAGTAATTGACCAAATTTCATAAAATTTGGTAGGTAAGTCACTTGTGGGCGAATCTGGTGCTGATTAGTTTTGGGTACGATTCAGTATAAAAGAACCCGCCTTATTTTTTGCGAAATGGCCCGCAAAAGCTTGTATCCACTTTAACTGAAAAACTAATGAAACAAATTTCACAAAATTCGCTAAATAAGTCACTTGTGGGTTACTCTGGTGCTGATTAGATTTTGGTACGATTCGGAAATAAATAACCTGCCTTTTTTTGCAAAATGGCCTGCAAAAATCGTCAAAATCTAAACTAAAGAACTAGATATACTCAAATATATCCATTAAATGCTTGTTTAATACGTAATTTTTAACGACGAAAAGAATAAGACCAACCCCATTACTCTAGGACTACCGTTCTCGAGATATTTTAGTTTTTCGTACTTTCTCTAGGCCACCTTTGAAAATAAGTCCGGTTACCGAATGAGAAAGAAAATTGAATTAAAAGTGAAATAAATTTAATTAAAATAAAGAGAACGTTAATATAAGTCTGCAGGGAAAGTCATGTGCTGCCTACATCAGATTTTTAGTTCTCTGCAAGTAATACCTAATGCGGAATGGCAACACGAAAACTTGCTATATTCTACAAATTTGTGAACTTTTTAGAGACAGATAAATTCAGTCTTATCACGCAGTCGGCATTAAATTTCACAAAAATTGAGGCCATACTACACAATTTATCTGTGGACTATGACCAAAACCAAGCGTTAATGGTTACAGAACTCGCCTATAGGGGACGTTCCCCAAACTAGGATAACTTTAGCATCTATGTCGGAATCTGCAATGGGACTATCCTATGTTTTGGAACGCCTCTCTTTGGTGGTTTCTGTTAGTATTTATAACTTAAAAATTTACTGCAATTTAAGAGTAACTTTATTTAAGTTATAAAATTAATAACATTTTAAGTTAATTAATCAAACTTCCAATTTTTCAAATTTTTCCAATTTTAATTTTTGCCGCATATGCAGCCATAAGTCAAACACAATGTTATTCAATACTTATATTTGTAGAAATAATTTGTTGATATCATCCCTAGAATTTTTTTCTCCCGAGTTCTGCGTTTTATACATTCGTAGCATCTTTCAAGGTTACGAAGCCTAACTTTTTTATTTAATGAATTGGTTTAAATAATTAGTTGCAAATATGTATTAATATATTAAACCTGTTTTCACACATAAGTTTAGGCAAATTATTTTTCTTTCAATTTAAAAAAAGAAATACATCATCATAAAGAAAAACAAGCAAAAATAAAAAGCATTAAATTTTTTCGCCCTCATCAATTTGATATATAATATTCTCCCGAAAAATAATCACAGTATGAAAGGACAAATTGCATAGATTTTATAGATTTTAATATGAATAACATGTATGGTTGGGGAGTCTCTAGCAGACATCCGGGCGTTACGAAAAATATAAACACTTTGGGCGCTTATATCTCCGAACCTAACAGATAAAAATATCACCAACTTTTACTTGTTTTGTTGGAAATATAGTACCTTTTATGTATATAGAGATAATTTCAATATTTTAGAATATTGGCATTTTTTTTCGAAAAATTAAAAAGTTTTTGTGGTAGAGAATTTTAGTCTCCTTGCTTTCACTCGAACTATTTTCTAAATTATGAAAGATAAACCATAAGCGATAAGAATGTTTAGTAGGAAATCCAAGTTCTAGCTTAGTAATGGGTTTTTATAGATCTAATGCAATTTTCGAGGAATCGTCTTATCAAGTTTAAAAAGATTGAAATTTTCCTGTTTTTTAAGTTTATAAATGCTTATTTCTCGAAAACGAAAAGTGGCAGCTATGAACAATATTAGGTAATTTGTAGCCCTTTGAAAACCATATAGGAGTGTACAATTGGATTTTGGATAGGTTCTTAGTTTTTGAAATATAGTAGCAACAATTTCGATATTTTAATATTTTGTAAATGTGGTCCTAACTTCGATATTTTAATAATTTAAAAAAATTGAAAAAGTGGTTCTAATTTCGATGTCTTAATATTTTGAACCATTTTGAAAAAATGGCTCTAATTTTGCTATTTAATTATTTAAAATTATTTTAAAATTGTTAAAAAAGATATAATATCTACATAGCAAAATGTTATTCAGGCGAAATCATTTCGACTCGGGCCGTGCCAAAATTTTATAACGCTGTTTCGGGCCGGGCTCGAACTTTGCTTTTAAAAAAGGCCGAACATATTTTGAAAATTTTTCTGGGGCCGAATATATTTATTTCGCCAGGCCGAACATATTTAATTTTTAAAAATTTTTCAAATGAATTTTAATTGAATATATGAAATAATAGTCTTTATTTCACCTATATATAGATAAATGTTTAAAAAAAATTACCTCAATTCTTCGTAGAAAAATTTCACTCTTTCCCGGCCGTCCAAATAGTTGCTCAAGTCCTCAGGATGAGTCGGACGGTTTGGGTCTTCAACACATTCATGTTTTTAACATATATGAATGTAAATTATTTCGGGCCGGATCAAGCCGAGACTCAATGGTCTTTGGGCAGGGTTTAAGCACTGGTGCAGTCGTGCCAGATAGGGAAAAAATCTAAATTTTCAGCCCGTTCTGATCCGTATTGGAACCACTGCGGTATATTTGTATAGTTTAGTGTTTCATTCACAATTTGTGATTTTATTTTATCGCAGAAAATTTATTTAAATGACGTATGAATTGTTAAATGATACCTTTAAAAGCACAAAAATATTATAACAAAATTTAAAAAAGGAATAAAAATAAATAATAATCATTATGAGAAACGTATATAAACAATTCTTATGCATGCCTTTAAATAATTTATAAATACTACCTTACTTTACGCGGTCCCAACCCAGCTCTGCGAAAAATTGAAGCAATCTGGGCTGAATGAAGATTCCATGCTTTTCAGAATTATACAGGAAATACATTCACATTTTCTGAGCATCATAAATTACTTGCCCAATTAAAGACACTTTTAAGGGAATGCATACTGGGTTTGCTTTCCAAATCCCTGGACAATGTGTTTTAGTATTTTTCTCCTGCTGTTTTGCCGATTGCACAGCGAAGAAAAGTGATTTTTTCCGAAGAACTCTTACCAAACCTAATTGCTCTTGCATGGTTTTGTCCCCACATATGGGTACTACAAATGATCTGCACCCTCCGGGTGCAAGGCCTGCTTCTCCGAATTTCCTCAAGTAAAAGGCCGAAAAAGATTGGGGACTTCCTGCCCTCGTTGTCATCGCCCTTCCAGGTGGCTCAAATGTATTTAAATGAGATTTATGACACCGCAAAGAAACCATTTGCCCGACGTTCATCAGATGGCTTTACTTCAACATGGACTTCAAGGATTTTGTTTCACAAGAGAATCGGTGATTTTGTAGTGAACATTTAGAAATTAAAGTAAAATATAAGTTTTTGAAGTGAAATTTATGGTGAACAAAACTCACACTTATTCCGATTTCTTTTCCGAGTGATTGCCAAATTTTCCGACTTTTTTGAGTCAGGGGGTGTGTGACCCCCCCCCCCCCCACACACACCCCCGGTACTTACGTCCCTGCATGAAACCAGTCAATGGATGCAGTTATCTGCAATGGAAGCACAATCCTAATTTTGGAAATGCCATATGTAGGCAGGTTCTGCGAGTATAAATACAAGGATTATTCAAACTTGTTAGTACAAAAAATAAAATGAACGCTAATAAAAGCTAATAAATAAAAGTGCAGTATTACTATTTGTTTAGAATATGATCTGATCTATATATTTTTCAATAACATTAAACATAGTTTTGACTTCATACAAATGTGAATTTGTTATTTGTATAGTTTGTCAGTGATGAGTTGACTTTTCATCTCGGAATTTTATCAGTAAAAAATACAAATAATGGAAACAAATAGGTGAAGCATTAGAAATTATGATTGTAGCTTGTAAAACCCCCTTTAATTTATAAAAATTTTAATAATATTATTTTTCAAAACTGATTATACATGATTATCCCTGAGAATTTGTGATATTATGATATTGTTAAAAAATAGGCCTTTTCCATTGACTAGCTTGATACCCGTCTTTGTGACGTTGAAACCCAGACCGTCCAACCTACCAGAAAGGTGTTGAAGACCCAGACCGTCCGACTCGTCACCAAGGACTTGAGCATCTATTTGGACGGCCGGTACCAGAAAGGTGTAAGGTAACTGTTTGGACGGTCGGGAAGTGCTGCCCAAATTAGACCGGAACCCAGTGGGGGAGGCATCCACAGGGACCGTACCCTCCTTCCCCTACCACCAACCTCTCGGAAGGACTTTCGGACCCACAAGTTTAACGTGATCGTACTCTGCATGAACACGGCGGCAGTTTTGGCAGTGGCTGGAATCGAACCCGGGCCTACCGAGTGCAACTCCAGCGCGCTAACCAATGGGCTACCGCGCCCATGACCTTGATTGTGTAGAAGGGGGAAAGTTCCTCCTTTCCTTCCCCTATGGGTGCTCATGACCTTTTCATCTGTCAGATGGCAATAGCAATGGTTTAAAGTCAGTTGAAGGAAACTATGTAGAGTTTTATGCCCTATCTGTTTAAAGTTTCGGAATTTTGCTATTAGCAAGTAAGTGAAAATCTCAATTTTATTACTCATTGTTTTAATATATTTATCACCTGTTAATTCTGATACACATTTAGTTTTTGTTAATATGAATGAAAATTTTAAAA
Source organism: Amaurobius ferox (assembly GCA_951213105.1). Lineage (NCBI taxonomy): Eukaryota > Metazoa > Arthropoda > Arachnida > Araneae > Amaurobiidae > Amaurobius > Amaurobius ferox. The sequence goes on along the minus strand of OX578152.1, from coordinate 2,386,993 downwards.
TACTGTGTCTCCTGTTAGCACACCACAGAAGCCAGTTATGCATAATGCAAACTTTTTTTCCCATGTTAGTTTCAATTTCTATGCAGAACAAAAACAAACCCATATATGCCATTTCTGCTACGGTCATTTTTGTCATGGGAACATAGTGCATATGCGTTAAAATTTTAACAATTGTATTAAATAGCTCCAACACTAATTAGGAATCTTTAAAAGACATTTCTGAAAACTTATCAAAGTTAAAAGTTTCTAGAAACTATTAAACAAAAATTTTTTGGAACCTAAAAATTGATAATTATCAGACATATTTAGCTATATACAATTTATAATATTCATAAAGGGTGAACACAAAATAACACAACAATATTTATAAACAATGTTTCATTGTGACTGTTGACAGAAAGAATTGGAAAAATAAATACTTAGTTAACAGCATAATAAAGTTTAATAAGACATCGGCTGATTTCAAAGGCAACATTTTTTTTTTGTCAGGATAAATCAGACAGAGCACTATTACTAATGAGGGGCAATGTCTGTTTTGCTATCATGTGTTTAATTCATGAACTGTGTTTAGTTCCATGCAACATTAATGTTTAATTTTTAAACTACAGAATTTTCATTATTTCTATTTTTAGTACTTTAAAGGCAATTGCATAAAAAGTTTTTAATAACCATTTGAAATTTTACTTTTTAACAATATTAACAACCATTTTATTTACTAACACAAAGATTCAATTGAAGCATCATATGATTTTTATACACTTATATCATTTTCAATTTCAATATGACTGAATGTACACAGTAATGTAACACCCGAGCTCATAATCAGGGAAGGGACATATGATTGAAGAGGGACCTTAAAATTAGGACTTTGAAGGGACTTAATTTATTATCAAAATAGGCTTTAGGCACAGAACCTAAGTGGTTAACTAGAGTGTGGACCAAAGGGAACCTGATCTTTTTTTGAAAATGTAATGCATTTTACTCTTAAGATTATAACATAGAATCTAAGTCATAAAAATAAACAAAAAATTAGAGCTATGGTTCATAACTTTTGTAATATGGCAACTCAAATTGGACAAGCAAGTTCCTGAACAGAAGATCCCCCTTCTTCCTTTTACTAAAGTCCCTATCTTGACAACACCCTTCTTTCTCAATCCAAATTTAGTAAGATTCACAGAAAAGCATCACAAAATTATAAAGTGCAGCAAGCCTTCTATAATCCGAACTAATAAATTTCTGAACTGTTCAGGTAAAGTTTCTTTGCTTGTAAAAACATTGCAATTAAATAAATTAAAATTTGCAATTTTGTCAGCTGAGAGTAAGAGAGTTGCCAGCGGATCAAGTTTGATCTTACCTTCATATAACCCTAACTTCAATCACCACTAAGGACGGCCAAATATTTAAATATGCTCAGGTCTCTTATGCCAATGCTTGTACAATTCTTATTTCATTCCAAAAAGTAAGCAACGTACCTTTCACATAGAAAAAGAAAATTATTTAGTTTGGTTATGAAATGTGTTTTATACATACTTTTTATAGGGTAAGTGCCAGTTTTAGCCACTGTACCAGTTTTGGCCACATTGTAACATTTTTACAAATAATTAACAATTGAATATGTTATTTAACCAAGTCACTTGTGGGTTATTCTGATGTTGATTATCTTGGTACGGTTTGGGGAAAAGAACCTGCCTTTATTTTACGAAATGGCAAGCAAAAACAAATGTCTTCCACATAAATTTTGTGATTAATATTTTTGTAATAACTTTTTAATATAATTATTTTACAGCTACTAGATCGACCTATAGTTATTAAATACCCATTATAGGCATCTGAATATTCATTTATCCACGCTTTTATAGATGTAAATTTACTATTAAATCAATTTATAGTGTTTATTCAATTAAGCAGGATACATTTTTAAGCTTATACTTTTCCTAAATGTGGCCATAACTGGAGCACTCTCCCTACTATAGAAACTTAAGATTTGTCCACACAATAAAAATAATTCCCATAATATATAATTTGTACGATCGTTAGGATTCAATCAATATTCATTAATAAAACAATATTTCCACAAATTTTGCATAATACTGATAAACATGCAATTAATATTTAATAGTAAAAAATTACAAGTATTGATGTTTGCTAAAGGATACAAAGAATATACTCCTATTTGCCATTTGGAGAACATGCTTACAACGCCAACAAAACCTCCAACTATCATCCCTACCAAAATAAGAAAATCATTAATAAATTTGACAAAGTATTATAAATAAAGTAAGTTAACATTAATAGACTAAAACTACTTATAATACCATAAGAGCTCAAAAGTGCGAACTCATTCGCGAATATGCCCCATTCTAAAGGTTTTAAAACTTTCATTATTACAAACTATCGTAGTTATTTTCCATTGAAACATATTAAAAAATTAAAGTGTATTGAAACACAATGGAAAAGCAGTAATTAAACATTAAATCATCTTTAGTTGAATTGATACAATTGAATTGAAACCAATACAATGAGTTAAGTTGTCCAACTCCTACTACATTCAAACTCATAATTCTTCAAATAAATAAATATATATTATTGTAATAATAAAAAACTAGGTAACAAAATTCCGAGAATAGAAATATTTTAATCAAGCAGAAAGATATGTATTACGTGGAACGATTTTATAAATAAAATTAGTTTCAGACAGATAGAGGGATCATCGCTGATGCTGCCATCTGTTGGGAATTACACAACAAACACATCGAATTTTTTTATTTATATTTAGGCGTACATCAATGTAGATATATATTTATGTTATAGATATATATTTATCAGAAATAAATATATTTCCAATAGCATACATTTAGTAAATTAGTATACGCGATTTAAAATTTTTTCAAAATAACCTATTATATACAAAGTAAAGCTATAAAATACCATATATTTTCTTTATTTAAGCTAAATTAGAAGCTAAAAGATTATGTGATATTTAAAAATTTTCTGAAATTGTACAATCAAGAAGTTTGCAATACATTTTAGGTATTTTGACAATAGATGAAGCACGAATTTCTTATTAAAAAAATTCCACTTTAAAATTCTAATAAACTCTTATATGATAGCTTGCTGATAGATGGCAGCACCAAAAATAATTTAAGCAGTCAAGTGATTCTAGCTCTTTGAGAAACTGTCTGCAAAAGTTATTTTCCCTTTTCCTGCAATACATGGTAATGTATAAAGGAAGTATTAGAATCGTGTCGAAAATCGCAACTCTAGTTTTCGACGGATCTACACGTTTCGAGCACCCTAGAACACGAAAACACTATTTTTAGGGTAACGTCTGTATGTCTCTGTCTGTTCAATGCATGTATCCACTGTAACTCAGAAACTAATTTCATAAAATTTTATTGGAAAGTCACCAGCACCCTGGTGCTAATTAGATTTTGGTACAATGACGGATAAGAGAATATGTCTTTTTTTTCGAAATGGTTCGAAAAAATTGTATCTATCCACTCTTCAAATTTCACTATATTTGATAGATAAGTCACTTGGGAGGGAGAGGGTACCCTGGCGCTGATTAGATTTTGTACGATTCGGGATAAAAGAACATGCCTTTATGTTTTTGCGAAAGGGCCCGCATCCACTTCAGATAAAAATCTAATAGACCAAATTTCAGAAGATTTGGTCACTTGTGGTTAAAATATGATACTGATTATCTTGGTACAGTAAAAATCTACCTTTTTTACGAAATGGACAGCAAAAACTGCATGTATCCACTCTAGTTAAAAAACTAATTTACTAAGTTTCATAAAATTTGGTAGATAAGTCACTTATGGGTCATTCTGATGTTGATTAAATCTTGGTAAGGTTTGGGAGAAAGAACCTGCCATCTTTTACGAAATGTCTCGCAAAAATTGTATGTCTAGCTAAAAAACTAATTGCCCAAGTTTCACAAAATTTGGTAGATAAGTCATTTGTGGGTTATCTTGGTGCTGATTAGATTTTGGTACAATTTTTGCGAAAAGACCCATAAAAATCATATGTATTCATTCTAGCTGAGAAACTAATTGACCAAATTTCACAGAAGATAGTTAATTGACCAAATTTCACAGTAGATAAGTTGCTTGTTGTTCTGGTTACAGATTTTGATATGATTCGGAAAAAAAAATAGAAAAAAGAACCTGTCTTTTTTTTTTAAAAAGGTCATTTTCGAACAGTGAAAAATGGCAGTTTGAGGGAACTGCCATTTTCCACTGTAGTGAAAAAAAAAACTATTTAATGACATTTCTTAAAATTTAGTAGTTATGTTCCTTAAGGGTTATTCTGATACTGATTAGATTTTGGCATGATTTGGAAAACTATAACTGATTTTTTTGTGAAATGGTTAGCAAAGATGGTGAAAATGTGAAATGAATGACTAAAATTGCTTAAATATATTAAACAAGTACTCGTTCTTCGTGTAATTCTTGACAACACAGCGAATAAGACTAATCCTATGACTCTAGAGTGAACTGTTTACGATATATATTTTAGTTGTTTTGGAATTTTGAAGAGCTGAAGGCAAAGTTAAAGTGCCAAATGAAACGAACATGCATTAAAACTGCAAATTGGATATATCAGATAAGTATCCATATTATTTTCTACAATTAAACTCAATTTAATGCATTATGAAATAAAAAATAAGAAAATTAATTTGAATTTGTAGGGAAAGCCATGTGCTGGCCACATCAGACTTTTTATAATGCGATATAAGGAAAATATTCCTAACGCAAACGCATAACAGCAAGGAATTCTCACCTACATACTGTTAATCTATTAATATATTCCTTACATCATGCAAATATAATTATGTACAATTTTTGGTAATATTCATAAATCAAGAGATTAAAGGAATAATTTGCTCTTCTGTTGTCACAACACTTAAGACATATTTCATGTTGAAACTTGTACACTTTGGTAGAATTATTTCAATTTCTTTAAGTCGCACAGAAAATATTTAGAGCTTCTGATTTGTTCTAATTAAATATATTACATGCCACAAGATAGCCCATAATTCTTTAGTTTTGCCCAATCTGAATACCAATCATTTTTAAAGGCTAGGGCAGAAAACAACCTTTTTTACACCATACATTTAAGCAGTGTTATCTTGATGGCCTGTTTACACCATATTTATTGAACTACTGAAACAATTATCTTCCTTTCTATATCAATCTTATATTTGAAGTAAGATACCTGCTACAAAACCTGTTATTTGAAGCTACATCTACCCAATAATTGAGTAATGTTAAAAAAAGTATATTTAGTCATATCTTCCTTTGATGGGATTCATGAATTTTGTTACTTTTCAGCTAGGAGTAGGGATCATGTAACTGAAGTATACAATTCTTTGAAAAGAATTGTATGTTTCAGTCTAGTTTTTCTAGTTCTGGATTCTAGTTTTTCTAATAGGAATTTTGAAATAATTACTGCCAGCCAGGTGCAGTGCAAGTTATTATTTCTAATTTCGCTCCATTCACTATTAACAATTCTAGATGTTAATAGTGAACAGAGTGAAACTGAAAATTGGAGCTTTTCTAGATTACAACATGTAAAACTATTTCAAAGTACCCAATAAACTTATATTTTGTGTAACTCTAAATTGACAATTATTAATATTGATGGCATCCACAATAAGCAATATAGTCCATATATTAAAATAAGGTGCATCTCATAAGTTTATGCACTTTAGTATAAGCAATAGATATCAGAAGAAGAAAATAAGAAATGTAATTTCATCGCTATATATTTAATAACGACTAATAAACAATATAAGACCATGAACATACCTGTTTGATTTGCAGGTTTCAATAAACGAAGTAAACACAAAAAAAGCATCAAAAAACTTGTTTCAAAAGTTTATGCCCAAGTAACAAAAAATGAAGTTATTTAACGAATGTGGTGTCCATTTTGTTTTATAACTTGAAAAACACGATCTGGCATTGACAGAATAAGAGAATGAAGAATTTCTGGGTCTAAATTATACCAGCAGTTTTCAATTTCACACTTTAATTCGGCCAAAGACAAAAACTGTCGCCTATTCGCATAAACTCTTCTGGATAGGATCCCCCAAAGGTTTTCCATGGGATTCAAGTCGGGACTTTTGGCCGGCTAATCCATAATTTTATTACGCTGCAACCAAAGTTTTGTTGACTTTGCTGCATGATTGGGAACATGATCATGCTGAAAACAGAAGTTTGGTCCTGCTAGATTCGCAGCTTCTGGTAATATGTGATCTTTAATGTTTTTTGATAATTTAGTGCATTTTGCTTACCATTAAGAAAGGCTAAGGATAACGTGCCATTAAAGCAAAACGCTCCCCACACAATTAAGGAATGACTTTGTTTTCTACTGAAAAAAAACTATCAGTTCTCTGCGCAGGTCATGCCAGTATGATGACTATCCATCTGGGCCATCAATATTCCATTTCTTTTCATCATTAAATATAGCAGTTATCCATTGGTCATCCCAGTTCATGTGTTACTGAGCTCATTCCATACGACGTAATTTATGATTTTCAGTTAAACTGGGAATTCGCTTCATATGTGCGAGCATTATATTGCAATTACTTTGTAAACGTCTGTGAATAGTAGATCGAGATACTCTACTGGTACATTTTGGACAGCCTGATCTATCTTTTACTTTATAATCACGCTCTTTTTGTAGAACAGCATAAATGCCTCGTTTTGACCAATTTAATATTTTTGTGATATCAAGAACAGACTTTCCATAAGCTTTTAATCTCCAAATTTCACACACTTCGTCTTTTGTAAACTGTTCATACGCTGCATTGTACTGAATGGTGAGATGAAACTCAGCAGTCATATATAGTGGGCAAACGTCTGCAGAACTGTTTTATGCAAATTACTACCTTATTTGCATACTTTGTTTTGATTTTCCACATTTTTTGTTATTTGTGCATAAACTTTTGAAACAAGTTTTTTGTGTGTTTACTTAGTTTATTGAAACCTGCAAATTAAACAGGTATGTTCATGGTCTTATATTGTTTATTAGTCATTATAAAATATATAGCGATGAAATTTCATTTCTTATTTTCCTCTTCTTCTGATATCTATTGCTTATACTAAAGTGCATAAACTTTTGAGACACACTTTATATCATAATTAATTTGGTGTCATTTCCATTAATTTAGCATAATTTTTGTAATTTTGATTATATTTTGGACAATCTGGGGGCAACATATCACCAAGATAGAGAATATTTCGCTAAATCAGTCACAAAGTGTTACACACAGATGAAGAGAAAAGCTTTTCTTATATAAAAATGACTCTTTTCTCAAAGATTTAAAAATGAAGATTTTTCCAAGCCCTTAGAAAAGAAGGATAAGAAACAATAATTGGGATCATTTGGACAGATAGCTTTAAAAAAAAAAAATTCTTGTAAAATTTGCACACAAAAAAATCTTAAGTTACTTAAAAATGTAGTCTGTAAAGAAAGTCAAGTTGTGCCACACTCCTGTTAATTTTTAATTGTTTAAATCATTTAAATATTACTTCTCTTAAAATGGCAACTATAAAAGCATTTTCAACAAGAGATTATATTTTCCAAAAAAAAAAAACTCATAAACCCATTAGTGCCTAGCATCCCATCCAGTATGGGATTCTAGGTACTAATGGGTTAAATGGGCACTTTTAGCAACTTATGGGTTCAAACAGAGTGACTTATTCATATTTACGTGCAAAATCTTCAACAAAATGGCAACTAAAGTTAATAATTATCCCATGAAATAAATGACCATTAGTGAATTGTTGGTCTTAAAAATATAAAATTATTGCACAAGCATTATCTCTCCTAAATGGAATGAACTAGATCCACAAGAATGATGTTAACAAATTTGTCCCATAATATTGCATGAAAAATGAATATATTTCGTAACAGTCAATACCTAAATTTATTAGGAAAACATGCAATATCTTGAGAACGGCTCATCCTAGCATTTCAAAATTTATGTCATTCGTTTTCTAATGAAATATTACATAAGGATAATTTAGGTAACATTATTAAAAGTTCTGCTTTTTAATGAATTTTTCAAAATTTTAGGGGAGGGGGGGAGTCTTCCGAACATTCGACTGTGATTAAAATCAATAGGCTTCAAGTATTCACCAACTAAGATTTGTTATGTGTTTCATTCATTCTTGGACAGAAAAATGAAGTTATACTGAGAAATCATCTGTTTTAGATTTCTAGATCTTTATTATGTAATTTTAGCAGTATATAATGCATTTATTACTAATAATCCTGATCAGTTAAGTTTTCTCAAACTTCTCCACTTTGTTTTATTTAACAATTATATATTTCAGGGTAATAATTATACTTGGAAATATCTGGAGTCCTGCAAGGTGGTTGTAGCAGTAGTATTTTGGTTAATTTGTATCTTTATTATGAACATACTTTTACATCTACTGACTACCAATTCAGCACAATTATTTGACAACTTGAAATATTAAGCCTAAGTTTCAAGGCGTTGCATGAGAATGTTAACTGAATTATCTTGCTTCCAACATTAACTCAAAATATTTGGTTAATTATGCACACCATTTCTTTAAAATCAACCCAAATATGAAAAACATGTTTAGTCCATCTACTGTGTAGTAAAGGATGAAGGTGGATGGGAAAAATATGCTTGTGGACTAACGCACCACGATACAAAATGAATAGCACAATCCCATCATATGAGATAAATTTAGTTTAAAAATATTTATTCATTTGCACTGGTGCACAAAAATAAGTTGAATGATATTTGAAATTAGTCACTTTGAAAATATTGGGAGTAATTTATACATATAGTGCACATAAGGAGTCTTGAAGATAATAAAAATCTGATGTGGGCAACACATGACTTTCCTTATGTAATGCAATGAATTTACTACTTTTACAGTTAAAAATGTGTTTGCTTGCTTTTGAATCCATTTTTTATTGGGTCTGACATGCTTTGTGAAAAGAAAGATGACTATTTCATTGTATATTAAAATTTAAAGGATATCGGGCAAATGTTTAAATATAAACATCCGAAAAATATATATTTCAATTTCATCAAGATACTTGACCCCCTTTAATCCCAATAATTCTTAGCAGAGATCACTAACCAAAGAAGCAACTCCTGGCTCCCATCCCTTCAGAGTATTTTGACTTGACAGACTCCAGCAGTAAACACGAAAATATCAGTCTCACTAATGAGGAACAAAAGAGAATTCTAGTCCGAATAATTATATTTGGAAATATTTGTTTTAGTGCAAAAATTACCAAAGTTTAAATTTTCAGCACTTTTTGCCCCAAATTAACATCAATGAATAATTGGGCAAAAATTTACCTTTGTACAGAAAAGAACTTTTCAGTAATTTATCAGAAGGGAAGTTCACTACAATAATCAACATTTGTCTTATTTTTTTTTTTTTTAGAAGAGTTGAAGGGAATTATTTTTGCTTCTGCTTTTTATCCCATTAATAAAGTCTGAATTTTGGGAAAAGAAAAAAAAAAAACAATAGTCGTCTCTAATATTTTGATAGTAATTCTCACAATGCCGATTCAATTTTCGAACCGTTAGTCGTTTGTTCAGTTTCCTTTTGAATTTCGGAATTGAAATAGCAAAAATAGAGTTTTAATAGTCCTTAAAAACAAAATGTGAATTTAAGGAGTTCTTAATGATCATGCAAACCCATAAAAAGTCATTTGATATAGTTGTCTACTCCCAGTTACTTTGTATAGCCACTAGTTGATATCTTTTTCCTGATTTTTACGCTCATCTTTTGAATGACATTGGGGTTTTAACGGTTTTATTTGAGTAGCCATAATGGGAAAAACTTTATTTAAAAATATCTCTGCAGGCAAACAAGCATTTTTATATTGTTAAAATTATTGAGATCTTCAGAGTTCCCTCGCTAGAAAAACATTTAACCTCATCACTGAATACACAACCGTCCTGACAAAGACAAAGCAGTACAATTGGTTTTTAATTGTTTTATTGCTTATCTTACAAACCAGTTTAACAGGTTTACATATATAAAAATACAAAATACAGTTAACATCAGTTCTTTTCAACTGAGCTGCTTCAAGATATACATGTGAGAAACATAAATATAGTACATAAGCTATATACAAAACACATGAATTCGTAGACAATCTAAATAAGACACAGATCTACAAAATAGTTGTATTTATTGATGAGAATTATGAAATTGGCACTTGGGAAAATAGAATGAGTTTATGGAACTTTCAAACTAACTTTTAGATTTCTTCATTTATATGAATGTCTCTAAAGTATTTAAATACAGAAAATGGGGCTCCACAGCACAGGTTGGTTCAAGCCTAGCCTTTATATTGATTTCACACAGATTAAGTTATTCAGGTACAGGATAGACTAGTAGAATAGACAAGAAAATCCACTCACAAATATTAGAAATTTGGGGGGGGGGGGGGGGGGGGAGCTATGCGTAATAAACTGTCAAAGTCTAACTGCAGGGTTTCCACATACAATGTGTCATTCAATTTCATTGACATCTGAATAAAATTCAAAATAAAAAATTGATACATTGCCTAGACTGAAAATATCAATCTAGCTGCAAATTTGAAGGCATCAAGTTAACAATGAACTCCGCATTATGCAATTATTGCAAGTAGCAAGAAAATGTCATGTCAATAATAAATAAGACAAAAGTTTTAAATTTGTATGTCGATTAATGTGGTGCTCATTAAATGAAGAGACATTTGACATGTCAGCAATAATGCTGATTTTACAAAATTCTAAGAAAGTTAGGATGAAAAAAAATTAAGTTTTAAATACAAAATATTCCATTATTCCTGCTTCCCTTGTCTTCAATGATTGGTGAACCCTAAAATGAATCAAATAAATTCGTGGAAAGGAACAAATAAGTAATAATGTAATAAAACGAAATAAAAGAGGGTTTGTAAATATAGTTCATTAGTTCTTCAAGCACACACTTTTCAAAGACAATAGTTCTTACTGGCTATCCCAGGTTTTGATGAATAAGTATAAATGACATTTGGTTCATCAACAATTTTATACTTGCTTCAACCAAATTGAATAATGTAAACAATTTTTGCAAGATATAATAATCTAACACATGGTACACTCGAGAAGGGATTTTCTATTACCTCTTCTGGCATACCCTTAATAGAATGGATACAAGTCAACTTTAATAAACTTTTAAAATTAAAAACAACCAAAATAGGTTTAAAAAGTCATTTGATAAAAACTCATTTTCTCGATGTACACAAATTTACAAAGTCAAAGTGCTTTTGGACATCACCATGCCCTTCATCAGTGGCGAAATGAAAAATACAGTACAAACAAATAACATATAGGCTAAATCGGCAGGCAAAATTTACATATTATCCATTTACAATTTTGCAATAGTTATATTGTATTGTTTTATAAACAAGGCATTTAAAATTTAAAAATTATTAAATACAAATTACAAAAAAGTAGAAGGTTCATAATCAAAATGTATGTAATTGAGACACAATGAACCTTCTTCCCTTTGGTTATGAACCTTCTACCTTATTGTAATTTGTATTTAATAATTTTTAAATGTTAAATGCCTTGTTTATAAAATAATGCAACTATTGTAAAATCATAAATGGATAATATGTAAACTTTGCTTGCCAATTTGACTTATATATAAGCATTAGTTGGCACTGTATATTTTATTCCACCACTGATGAAGGGCATGGTGATGCCGCAAAGCACTTTGGCTTTGTAAATTTATACATGTCGAGAAAAGGCGTTTTTATTAAATGACTTTTTAAACCTATTTTGTTTGTCTTTAATTTTAAAAGAAAATTTCTTAGTTGTATGTTTAGCCAGCTTGGGAAAAGTGCCAGAAGGTTAGTAGAGAATGTGCAGTCATATTTTTATGAGCAGTGCCTAAAGTAAAGTGACACTATCCACTATCAAACTAAAATTTTGGAATAAGAAAACAATAAAAATCAAGTACTTTTATACAATTCAAACTCTTTCAATGACTCTTGAAAATAAAAATAGCAGTTTGAAATATAGTGGGAATTTTGATTTTGTGCATCTTGTTTTTTGGTACCCCTGAAATATCAAACTAAAAACAAATCAATATCAGAAGTTAAACATGAGTTGCTTTTGTCAAGGAATAAAACAGTGTAGTGACCTTAAGCTTAAGTCAGTCCTATTAAGTCATCATTCTGTTAATTTGACTCATTTATAACATAATTTTCATTTGGAGCAGTTGAAAGCAACAATTTCATTACTTTGTTCACCTTTCAGTGCAGTTTGATGCTAAATTATGGTTTATTTGTAGAACCTTGTGTATCAAGGTTTTTAGTTTGTAGTAGTTGAAAAAGCAATGGCATCACTTGCAAATTAACATACTGTTAGTCTAAGAATATTCTATTATTGCTGTACCATTGTACAGAAAAATGCTAACAGGTAAGGTACAGTGAAAACCATTTACCATCAAAACATAATGTGGAATATCAATTAACTACTTGGTGTGGAATGACAAGCCTTACTAGATGTGGAAAGGTGGCCAAAAAGAGCAATAATGATCTACACTTGTTATGGACTTTTAATCATATCTTGTCTGTGATTTGATTGAAAAATCGGAAATGCCATCCCCTCTACAAGCAATTTATATGCATAAACGCAACACCTGAATTATAAAGAGATGGGCAAGTCGAGTGACATTCAATGCAAATATTTTGAGTGAAATAGTGACAATGATAGTTGTATACAAAGTGATGACAATGATATTAACGACATATATGAAAATAATAGAGATGTGCAAATAAACGTTTTTAGCAATATTGTGCATGTTCAGAAGCATGTGAGATCGCTAAGAACTGATAAAGTTTTTTTTTTTCTATTTCACAAATATGGCACTTTTCAACCTAAGGCTTTCATTTTATACTGTAAACTTCAAAAGTACAGATTTTTGGTATGCCATCACTAAGCACATCTTGCATAGCATGGAGTACATCTGTTGGTGCACAATATATTTGGCATAATGCCCCCTCCCCCTGCTTATGTCAAGCTGGCCATGCAATTGTAAATTAACCAGTATACCAGACAATTTATTGCTCAATATAAGACGCTTATTTGTGCAGGACAATGACAGTCTTTTTTTTTATTAGCAATGAGATATTTACTCATTTTTCCCAATTGCCTAAGTGAAGGGGGGGGGGGGGGGGGATCACTGTGTAGTAAAAATTACTATGGAGAACACCCTATGGAGATACACAAAAATTACTATGGAGTAACCACTGTGTTATTTCCTAACAAAAAAAAAAGTCATTTTATTAATTCCAAAAGTTGATGCATTTGTTTTTACACTGCATATTACATTGTTTTTCAGGTGGTTATTTTCAGTATCACTTGAGAAATTTCAGTTTAATTAAAAAAATCTGAAACTATCCCATACAGAGCTTTTAACAGAAACTTGATTGGACTTATTTATAACTATGATTAAAAATCATACATGGAAGAAAAATGTATATTATGTATGAAAATATGTAAAATTCTACTTTTCTGCATTGCTGTGAAAGTCCATGATCTATCCATACACATACTGATTCACAGACACCAAACTTCAAACACAATGGAATGGTTTGTCACACATCATACACACATAAATAAAATACTGATATTGGCTAAGTATCAGTTGATAGAAAAAGAACAACTTATTGTTACTTAGTCATAAATATGATTTGTACATAATAAATAAGCTTGACATAAATAGAAAGTTAAATTATATTGCAAATCATTACATAATTCCAATTTCATTTCAGATTTGAAAAGGAAAAGAATAAATTATTATAAACGGAATTTGCACACAAATGCATTATTCATACAATGGTGATGGACAACAAATTTTTCATTTGAATGGAAGATGAGAGGTTTGGTCCCATTGTCAACTTGTACAATTTCAGCAGATGAGACTTTTTGGAAATGAGATGCATGTAAAACACTTGACATATTTTGAATAAAAATGGGTGAATATATAAACAGTGGAAAAGTAGTCAATATTTTACATTTATTGCCACAAAATCAGAATAAACTTTTATAATGGTTATAACGAGAAAAATGCTGTACAATTAACAGGATATAAAAACACCATAGACACCTGATCAACATCAATCAAGTTGCATTACTTGTTCCAAATTAATATGGCAAGAACTGAAAAGCATAACAACATTTAACTTAATCACATAAATATTAGTTATAATTACCTAATTTTTGCAAAAATAAGTTTTTCCATTTTGCATATTAATACAGAAATTTCATTTTTTGTACACAAACACATTCAAAATTGAAGTAGAAAATTTAAAAAGATTGCAACATTGTTTAATAACTAACTTTAAGTATTAATACACAGGGTGTGAAACTACAAATTTGTCATCACTAGTTTCAAATAACTAGTGATGACGCTAGTTATAGATGTTGCATAAATGTGTATTAAAAAGCTTATGCACTAATTTATGAAAATGACTGCAGAGTTTCCGGTGTTATATATTGAAACTTAAAATTATGTTGTTTAATTTTTAATTTAGGCCATTATAATCGATAACAAATTTGTTTTCTTATAAAAACAGTGTTCAAAGATGTAAATTGTGTTACTGCACCTTTAAAATTGATTGAGATATGCTGTTTTTTAAAAACCAAAATTTCCTTATTGTCCTCATATACTGCTGAAATAAATTTAGTTTAAGATGGGGGTAGGTGTACATGCAGCTTTCTGGGTATCAAACACGGCAGTCTCAAAGAATCTGCTTTCTTTTTAAGTTGTATATATTCAAATATATTTTCCAGATTTACTGTTTACAGTACATTACACAACAAAAGATGTCTATTTCATCTGTAGTGGAAAATCCAAGCATCAAAAAATTCTTGTACACTGCCTTATTGGAGAGCAGTTTACTTCAATGCAGCCTTAAAACAAAATTGGTCAACACTCCTAGTTTAAGATATCAGATTTGGTGCCATTCAATATCAACTAAATCTTGCTTGAATGTTTATTCCTACAACACATTCGCTGATTAGATGAAGCTTGCAAATTGTTTTTTCAAAAACATTTCAATCTGTTTTATTTTATTCTTAAGTCAAGTATTTAGTTTATCAATATTTTCGTTTAAAAAAATATTAATTAATACAACTAAATTAGTGATTAAAAAAAAAATTGCATTTCTCAACCAATTTTAAAAGGTACAGCAATATAATTGACATCTTTGAGCTTGATTTTTATAGGTAAAAACTTTGCAATCGACAATGAGCTAAAACAAAAATTAAAGAAAATAATTTCTACAAGTTCTGAAATATAACACCAGGGACTCTGCAATCAAGCACAAAAACCTTTTAATACATCTTCAGATACCATTTATAACTCTAGCATAACTATTTACAGAGTTATTTGCTTTCTCTGGAACACCCTTTATAGTTGAGCCACTACATACTTAATGTAAGTCGAATATAAGGTTAGTTAGTTGTTTTAAAAGGCAAGATAATAAAGGTGTCTATTTTTGTTTTTGATATTATCTGCATTGATAACTAGTAGGAACACATATGGTGGGTTTTTAAAATGTTAAAATATTATAAAAATATTAAGTTACTACCATGACAATTGAGTCAATTATTTTTTTTTTTAATCACTAATAAAAGGATGCCATGGAAATATTAAAATTGATGCTACTTAACATATTTGGCTGTTAATATGAATTAATAAATTAGTGCTACAACTAATCTAGCAACCACCTGCAGATACGCTGTAAGTTAACAGGGTTCCCATTTTGCACTAAATTAAAACACCTGTACATTTTTTTCTAAAGCCAATATACAGGTTTAAAAATTCTTCTATATGTAAGTACATGAGTCAAATATTTCATGCATTAAAAAGTTTAAAATATTATTCAAAATTATGTTTTTTGAGTTAAAATATATTATTAAAAACATTTTAATCAAAAGTAGAAACGGTTTGCCTTCAAGAATATGCAAGATTTTTTGTATATCCAATCCTTAATATTAATTTTTTCAATTTCAAGTAGATAATGCATACAGGATAAGGAAATGAACGAGGGTTGCCATCCATACAGCTTAATAAAATTAGTAACTTTATAAAATAGGAAGAATATTTTTTTTAAAAGTAATACTCTTTACATTATGCCTATTCAGCAACAAGCAAATATGTGATATAAAAAACAAGTTTAAAAATATAAAAAAAATAATTCCTTGACAATTTCAGGTTTTCTATGATCCGTGGCAACCCTATGAACCCTGTAGCTAGTGATGGCAAAGTGAATTGCTCCTGGCACAGACAACTTTTAATGTTGCCTATTTAACTAAAGTACAACTCAGAATTTATAATGACATTAAGCATTTGAAAGGGAAATATTGAATGTTTTTATTCATATTAATGAAATTGAATAAAAACATACAATTATCTTTGAATTAAAAAAAAATAATTTAACATTTAATGGAGACTTAAATACTTTATCATTTAAATGTTAAATTTGATGTATTTACAAAACATAAAATTGCTTGAATTTCAACTAATTAAATTTTAAAATATCTTTTGCTCTAATATTTAAATATATATATATATATATATATATATATTTTCTGTAATTTAGATGCAATAATTATATTGGTACACATAAATTCAAAATTATTTACACAATATCTAAATGTAGTATGGAAACTGATAAAATGTTATTCCATTAATATTTTTTATATTTGCTGGCACTGGCAGCAGGGTTACTTCATATTAGTTATGCATAAAAATTCTACACTAATCTTCCATTTCCAAGAACGTATATAGTTTGTTTTTGTTTAAAATCAACAGCCTGATAAATTGGCTTTGTAAACAACTTTAAAATCAAGGATATTAAAATATTATGGGAACCCTGGGGGTATGAGGCAGGTGCACATGTTATTAGGTTACGTAAATAAATACAGCACTGACACCCAAAATAAAAAAGCGAAGTACAACATATCAGAATATGGATGACTTAAAATAAAAGTTTGCACTGTCCCAAATAAAACAGCATGAGACTAGACAACCTAAAAAGGAAAACATGTACATGTCTTTAAAGAAAGTGTGTCATTTCATTTTGAATTAATATTAATCTTCTTACTACTCAGGGGTGGCGTTAATTGTCTGATGGATGTGCTAGGACTTAAGAATTCTTGCATCTTCTGTCTCTGTTTCACTTTATCCTACAATAGGACATATATTTTAGTATATATATAAATCGAATACATTATTATATGTTTCATAATTCAGTAAAGCACCAATTATTCAGAATCCGCGACCAATAGCTTTCAGATTTCAGATCCGTAGTCAAAATAGCTAACAAATGGGACAAATTACACTGATTTGGTGCCGAAGGTTAATCAATGCTTTACCTTAACCAGTTAAATTGTTTTAAGTGCTGATCCCGGAAATAAGCAATCATTGTCTTGTAGATTGTTTTAATGTATGTTGCAAGCTCCATACATCCGTGTTACGTACATGACTAATATTTATGTTAAAAATGTGTTTTTAGAGAGGTGCTTATCATAACAAATTAACTTATTTCTTTTTCTTAAACTACATTTCAAACCTATTATCTTTTTCAACTTTAGGGTTTACAATGTTTGGGTGTCAGTATATAGTTTTAACCATTAATACCTGCTGTGAAAGCCAGCATTTCATTAACAATGTCTTTTACTATGGAATGAAATAAATGATAAGATTGTTTAATTACACAATTTCTGAATGGCTTTTAAAAAACCAGGTTTGCAAAATACAATTTTTTGACTTTTCGCAACCTTTTCAACATTTCTTGTCTTGACCTTTCTCAGAAAACTTTATAACAGGCAAAGCATAAGTTTAATACTAATTGACAGACAGTCAATAAATGCCAGTGAAATCATAGTTTGCAAGTGGGTGAATGGATGAAACAATGACAACTAAAAATTTTTTTCTGGGGTGGGACAGCCCAGTGGTTAAGGAATGGAGATTGGACTCTAATAATCCAAGTTAAATTCCTGGGCCTGCCCAAACTGTTCCAGTGTTCATGCAGAGAACGGTCATATCAAATATGTGGGTTCACGAGTTCTTCCAAAGAGGATGGTAGAGGAAGAAGGGTATGGTTCTTGTGGATGCCGTCCCCACAGAGTTCTAAATTGGGTGGCGCTGTTCCAGCCATCCAAACAGATACCTTGCACTGTCTGGTAGATGGGAAAGTCTGGATTGAATGAACAAACTAGAAATTCTAATTAAATGTACCTGTTCATTCACTATACTGACTTTCCCCTAAATTTTATTTTGATGTACATGTGAAACTTTATGATGTATATTGTTTATGTTTGCATGTGTATGTCTGTGTTTTGTTATTTCTGTAATTTTTCCATCCATCTGTTGTAACTGCTCTACACCCTTTGGGTGAGCTGGACAGCCTGTGTAATAAAAATAAACTTAATTTTAATCTTGTACATGTGGCATCCAAAGTCATGTTCACTATGAACGTGAAAAAATTTCTTGACTAGTAAACAGACACCCTGTACTAATAAATGACACACATTTCTCATTTCCATCACCAAATTATAAACTTCCAGTGTAAAAAAAAATGTCCATGCTGATTAAAATTCTTTTGGGTTTCCAGGAAGTTAAATAATATCCTGCTAGAGTCTAAATCATAACATTTTGTAGCATATTTTATTTAGTAAAATAAATTCTACTCAAATATTTACCAAAAGCTTCAATCCAGCACTGTGCATTTGAATGTTGTACCAATCATCTGTAGAGGTATCACTGAAGTTTTTTAAGTCTGCACCACCATTTTCAAAAGCAGTTTCAACAAAAGGTTTCATCCATGAAACACATGGAATTAGTTCATCCCACCCTAAACCTAAAATACAAATTTTTTAAACAAGTTAGACTTAATAAATAATGAAAATAAAAGCAAATAGTTTATTATACACAGAAAGCAGACTTTTATATATAAAGTCATCTATTTACTGTCTGTATTGAAATGTAAATCATGTAAACTGCAATTTCAACCAAATTTAGTACGTCGGCTGTGCACATTCTGGAGTAGTAGAAAATTGTGCAACATATATATATACAGATATCGTTATATATATATACATATATATATACATATATATATACATATATATATATATACACATATACATATATACACATATACATATATACACATATACATATACACACACACACACATATATATATATATATATTTGAAATGTAATAAATTAAAAAAAAAATAAAATAAATAAAAATACAATTCAAGTAATATTAACATCACCATAGAAGCAAATTCACGGCCATAATGCCGATAAGAGAAAAGAACAGAACCTTCCCAAATTCGATGATTAATCAGAATTAAATTCATCTTCAGGTCTGAGTATTTAATTCTAATTAACCCAAACAAATGCCTGTTTCAGATTAAGCAATAGTACATTACTATAAATGCTTAAACTCAGACTACAGGCATCAAAAAATGAAAAAAGGATACATTAAGAAAATTGTATTACCATGCGGCATGAACCCTTCTTTTTCTACCACATGTATACACGATCAACCTCAACAGCTTAATCTAGAAGCACCGGAATGAACAAGTCGAAATTCTACCAGGGAGGCAGTATGAACGTTCACGGAAATACTCCCAAACCCGTCCAGTGAGTCTAAGCTGGAGACTGGACAAGCAATTCAGAATACAACTTCCCAAACATGCAGAACTGAATATGAATATGAATCAAAGATGAAAATTCCTACTAAACAAGTAATTCATAGAAAAACTGGATAATCGAGAATGCCACTATACACCATTATAAGGGCGCTCAAAACGTAGTTTCAATACTGACAAAAGTTACATTTTTTTTTTGCGAAAATAAAATTCAAAACATTAATGTTAATGCATCTTATTTTCCGATTTTTTGATTTTTCTAATGTTTTTGACTTAGTTTATTATTTTTCATTTTTATTTATTTATATATATATATATATATATATATATATATATACATATATATACACATATATATATACACACACACACATATATATATATATACATTTTTTTTTTTTTTTTTTTGTATGTTAGTCACTATAATTGGGAATGTTTTCTAGTTTTCTAGGATGTTATCGAGTGAAATTTGATACACTGAGTTGATAATTTTAATAACAAAATTGGGGGGATATGCATTATTAGTCGCTGTACTCAATAATTCCATAAAGTGCGCTAATTTATAATATTCATCACAAATTTTATTGATTCTAAGAGCCTGGTTTATTATAATATTTCTAAATACAGATATATGCAGACAAGAGTCAAAATGTTAAATTTTTGATGTATTAAATTTAAAATCCTGTCTTTTATCATACAAGTTTATAACCATATTACAATTTTGTAAATTTAAATCTAAAAAGTTTGCAACATTTGTGTCATTATTACTTGCATTTAATTGTAAATTTTTTTGATAAAAGTTTAATACTATAGGGATATTATTATTTGGGGATACACATAAAATGTCATCTAAATATCTAAACATGTGCATATTATGCAAGCTTGGATTAATGTTTTTTTCATAGAAGAATAAATACAGATTAGCTAACAATGATGAGGCAAACCCCCCTTTTGGGATACCAACCTGTTGTTTAAAAATAGTACCACCATGTTGAATATAATTCTCATAAAGAGTGAAGTTAAGTAATTTTTTAAAAAGAAAATTTGAATATTTTAGGTTGATATTATATTTTTCAAAAATTCCTAAAATAATTCTATACAGATCATCTATATTAATATTATTAAACAAATCTTTGAAATCAAAGGTATAAATACTACGAATATTAGTAAGAGTTTTCAATTTCTTAACTACTTCAAAACTGTTTTTTACAATATGACAATTATTTGAGATTTCATCTGACGAGGATACTTCATGTAATATCTTTAATAATAATTTTCCAGCATTAGTAATGTAAGAATTATGCCCACTGGTAATGGTTCGAAAAGCAACAGGGGATTTATGAAACTTGGGTACTAATACAATATATGGAATGTTATTACAACTATTTTTTAGATGGATTTGCTTATATTTGGCTGATATTCTATTGTATAAGATTTTAAGGTTAGTTTTATGTAAATTATAGATATGATTATTAAGTAAGTGTGACTGAAGGGTATTTTTACAATAATATTTACATATAATTGAGTAGTTTCCACTTGCCTTATCGACATATGTAATGACAAAATCATTTTGTATTTCTTTAATATCATTTTTAATTGAATTAAGTTTATATGAATTATTAATTTTCTGATTATATATATAATGATTTAAGTATTGCTCTATTAAGACTCTCCAAGGTTTAAAGGCTTCTACAGGGATTTGATATTTATAACTGATTTTATAGATAAATTTATTTAAGTCAAGAAATAAACCTTTACATATTAATTTATGTTTAAATTTAGTAGGTATACGGTACTTAGTACCCAGTAACATCAGTGATCTTAGTGCATCATAATTAATAATATTTAGATTTCCCGTTATAACATGCCCATGGTGTTCACACACATATATACAGGGTGTCCCCAAAACATTTACCATTGACCTCTGCTTTTATTCCTTAAATATTGATCTTGGGTATATATAATAATAATAAATTACAAAGTTGCGTAAAAAAAAAAAAAAAAATACAGAATTTTATGAAATCAATAAAAATTTTCAAGGGAATTAAATTTTAAGAAATACAAAATTAAAACTTTTATACAGCCCCATACAAAAACATTTCTAATGAGTAAAATGTACCCCATACACTAATAACATTATGTACAAAATTTCAGCATTTTATCATAAAAAGTCCCAGAAATTTGAAGATAAAAATGTTGACGCCACTTTTCAATGCATCAACATGGGTCCCGAGGAGAAAAATCACGTTCTCAGATCGCGTTTCAGGGGTCATACACAAATTATGAAAGAAAACAATGATTACATAAATAATAATTTTACTATTTATTGGTACAAAAGTATCTACACTGTGTAGAAATAATAACTTTACACAAAGATTACAAAGCTTGTTCAAAATGTTTTATATCCATGCCAAAGATTCATTAAAGATAAGAGGCAGATATTTGCCAATTATGCATTTCTGCGTTGCATCATTTGCACTCTTGCTGTAAACATTTACATTTTAATTTGTGTATAATCCCTCACCAACTTTGTTTAAACATATCTCTGGGACTTATGATAAAATGCTGAAATTTTGTACATCACCTTAGTGTATGGGGCACATTTTACTCATTGGAAATGTTTTTGTATGGGGGGGGGGGACTGTATAAAAATTAAATTTTGTATTTCTTAAAATTTAATCCCCTGAAAATTTTTTATCGATTTCATAAAATTTTGTACTTTTTTTTAATGCAACTTTGTACTTTATTATATATGTCTAAGATCAATATTTAAGGAATTAAAGCAGAGATCAATGATTTTGGGACGCCCTATATATATATATATATTGAAAAAGTAGATATTAGTTAAGTTGAATAGACAAGGTAGGCATGGGTTAAATTTAAGACCTGTATTTGACTCAACAGTAAGAGCCCCCTCCTCCTAAAAAAAAAATCTGTCCATACTGAGTATTTTTTAGATATATCTAAAACCATAAGTAGGAACCTTAGATGTTCATAATCGAGTACCAAGGTGCTTATATAGCTTTTCCTTCCACCATATTGCTGAAATTAGAATATTTACATATTTTGAATTATTACTCTTATATAACTTGCCCAACCCTTCCTGAAAGTTTCCAAACTTAGTTCAAAGCTTATACAGGCTTTTAGAATAGACAATTTTAGCAAACTTTTTAAATAAAGAGTTAACATACTTTTTGGATCTTATTTTGACAATTCTTTTTATCCAATACACATTCGATATTACATGTAAGGTGAACATTATGCAAAGTGATGTTGCATGCAGAGCGAGATAACAAATTAAACATGATTGCCTGTTATGGCACATCGTAATCAATAGAATTGCATATATGCATTGAAACATGTGCAAACACTGATCATGCCATGGAAAATAAAATATCTCCCCATTTTCTTTCTCCTATTAAATCAATTCGATCAAAGGGTGAATACTGGTTGACTAAGTACAGTACTTTTGATTCTTTTCTTTGGATTTGAATAAAACACGAGGTGATCATTGTAACAGATTGGTGTTTTCACCTTTTCCCCTTCGGGCATGATTGCAATGTTTCTTTTACACATTCCAAAGCAGAACACTATTTTCCAGGAGAGAAATGTTTTACAAAAGAATTAAGCACTTTTAATAACTGCTAAGCATTTTCAAGTATTTTTAAGGCCTTGAAAATATGTATGAAAATAATGACTGCGAGAATCCTGTTATTTGAAACAGTGCCAAATGTAATTACTGCCAAAGAAATGAGTCAAAAGAAAAATTTGAACCATATTACTTTTATATATAAAATGCTGTATATTTTATGTAAAGATGAAGTACTTTCTGTAAACCTGCCCCCCTCATCCTAATTTCTAACATATTCCTTGAAATTCAGCATGCAGGTTCAAGAATGGCAAGGGATAAGGCCATTTGCCATTAGACAAATTTCTTAATTTACACCCTACTTTTAATTTATAAAGAATGAACATGAATTTATGAACAAACACGGTTTACATTCAGGTCAGCTGCACTTCAACAAACCACATTTGCAATTTAAATATTTATTTCAGCAGCATTATAGGTTCAGAGAGAGAGAAAAAAGCATATTTTTCTGTATCATGCAATTACAGAAAAATATATTTTGGAGTAGAAAAGGCAAAGACAACTATTTTATGTTGCATGCAGGGTTCAGAAAAAAAAAAAAGCAGAAAAGTAAGGACAACTGGGTCTAAAATCCAGTTATAAAAATGAAATTTATATGTGCAAAATACGATCAACGACGACTAATTTTGAATCTTGGTTGCATGCCAAAACATACATAACTATAAACTGTCAATGTAGAAAATTAGACTTAAATTCAATTGTTTCACGATAATTTGTACTTTATAAACCAATTTGCAAAAAAAGTCATTATGTTAGGCTCGAAAACCTAGACTACTCGACTGGCCTTAGGGCTTACAGTAGCAGTTTGTGTGGTCGGATTATGTTGGGCTCGTAATTGGGCAGATAATTCAATTTTTATTATCAGAGAAAATTGCTTTAGACAATGTTTTAATTATCAATTACAATAAAACAGGATTTGAACAGCTAAAAGGTGGAATTAGTTAAAATGTTAAATAAAAATGTATATTAACCTAGAGTTTGATCTACCGTAAAAAGAGTGGCTAGATAATATTTTTTTTCAATGACATTACCTGAAACATGCATAGCAGTTTCTTTTGATATGAAATGAGCAATGACAGAGGCACTGATAACACTATATGAGAACCTCAAACTTTCAATATCCAGGATACACAAATCGAGAACCTAGATATGGAAAAAAAAAATTAATATAAAAAGAATGCTACTTTAAAACAGAAAATGCTGTATTGCACTCACTTTATATAAAACAAGATCAATCACGCATATTGATTATGAAACACTTTTCAACTGCAATACAATTTTATTTAAACATCTCTAAAATGCGATACATTCAGCAGTAATATTTTTAAAATTATCACAATACTACATTAATTTATTATATTTGAAAACTTAAAACTTCATCGAAAAAAATGAACTTTATTCAAATGATGTCATTGAAATATAAATTGCCTGGTTTAAACATCTTTAAAATGCAATACATTCAGTGGTAATATTTTAAAAATTATCAAAATACTACAATAATTTATTATATTTGAAAACTTCAAACTTTATCGAAAAAACTGAACTTTATTCAAATAACATAATTGAAATATAAATCGCCTGGCTCTCTATGTAAAAGAGCTGTAAATATTTCATTCATACTTTTCACAATATACTACAATAATTTATGTTACTTAAAAACTTAAAATCATGGAGGTACAAGTAATTTAACTCTATGCTTAAAACTTCATCGAAAAAATAGTCTGCTTCTCTGTGTAAAATCAATAAATGTTTCACTCATATTAGCTATTTTGCAGACTCGAGCTAAATAACTTTGCATTAAAGAAATTCAGCAATTCTTATACAACTCATCCTACATCTTTATTTGTTTAAGCTCTCCATAAGTGAAAATACGGCTCCGTTGTAAAAATAATCAAAGTCTGATAATCATTTAAACTCAAATATATTGTAATTGCGTCGTTTTAGAATGTAGATGCACAAAAGTTAAGCAAAAATAAAACAGTTTTAGGACAGATACAACACTAAATATAAATTAAAAAGAACGATTTTGACACAAGATGGATGGCACTGATCATTTAAACTCAAATATATTGTAATTGCGTTGTTTCAAAATATAGATGTACAGAAATTAAGCGGTTCTAGGATGGATACAACACTAAATATAAATTAAAAGAACTTTAAAAATCACGATTTAGACACAAGATGAATGCCCTATTTTATTTTAAAGTGGGTCGTGATATCTTCATATAATATGGGTGTAATTATTTTAATTTTTATTTCAAAAACTACCGAATATATTTTGCTGAAATGTTTTTCACATTTTTTTATGGGATAATTTGAATATTTCCTAAAGCGTTCGAAGCAATTTGTGAATTTTAAATTCGCTTAAGAAATGCTTGAAAAATTAGGTTTTATAGGGTTCAATGTATTTTATTTTTTCAACCCGGGTTCAGTCCAAAACTAATTAGGTGATATTATTATTCCCATAGGTCCCACAGACCGTCTGAATAACATACTAAAATTTCATTTTGATAAAGTCATCTTTACAGCAGTTATCGTGCTAACAGACAGACAGAATGAACAAAATCAAACACTTTTCAACTATGTTGTAAAGTGTTAAAAAATTGAGAACCAAACATGTTACACTAAATTAAAAAAAAAAAAGTATACAATCAAGACTGTCTTTACATTGCATCACAGTTGAAAAATTCAGTGTAATTTTGTTCAACTTCTGTGCTTGGTAGACTGGGATTTAGCTTGGCTGATTGCTCAAATGCTTTTTTTCCATCCAGAAACACAGAATGGAAATTGAATAGCAGCTGGGATTTAAAATTTTTTGTTTATAGATCAGTGTCTCATTTTTTAAACCGTCATAATCCGGTACCCTGCTAATCTTAAACTTGTTTAACTAAGCTTGGTATTTTTAAGTATTGAATTGGCATGTGATTAGATGAGCCACACCTAATAGCAGATACATCAATATTTAAAACATGAAGATTAGTACATTGTTTGTCCATACAGTTAAAGGGTTAATGAATAATTAACATATTTTAGAAATAAGTGTGGCTGTTATTTATGTGTAGCAGTTTTGGTACAAAAATATTGTATTTAGTTGTTATTGTACTATAATATCAACAAAATTGATTTTTTTTACTAGTGTAATTGTTCCATTCTTCATGTTCCAAAATCTGCCAAAACCATTAATTTTGCTTTATGTTTTATGTTTTTAATAGGTTCTCTGTGCAATGAAATACTAAACAAAATGGAATCCCAAAACTGGGTACAAATAAAGTTGGAATAAAATATATAAAAATAAAATGTGTTAATACAAACCTGGCAAATTTGAACAAACATGTTTTTAGGGAATTTTTCTGGAAAAATAAAGTTTTCTCCATTTTCAATGTAAGCAAGCTGCAAGAAGACATTCAGCCAATTCATTATACTAAATGGAGAAAGATTCCAATTCAATGTCTGAAATTAAAAAAATATACAAGTTATAAAATATAATTTTAATATAGCATATATAATATATAAACAGTAAAACCTGGACGACAAGTTGTCACTCAAAGGATCAAGAAAATTCGACATAAATGGAGAGGAGTAACCAGTAAAAGAACTGAATATGCATTACTGTAAGGATCATTTAAATTTCAAATATATGATGATATTTATAACAATTATATAAATTACTAGGGGGCTCCGCCTGCTGCTTGCAAACCCTGTGGCTCACATCATGAGTTGTGAGGCATTGTCCTTTACTAGCAGACACGCACTGTGAGAGCACTTGCAAGCATTGAAAGTATAAAGGCCTTATTACACAACAGTATTTGGCACAACAAAACCATTCACAAGACAGATCATTCAACAAATCAAGCCTCAACATTTTAGGTTCAAACCTAAAATGTTGTTGAGGAAGAGGTTGTGCGAAAATCGGCCAATCAGAAATGCGTAAATCTGAAAGTCACAGGTGACGTGCTTTCTAGTAATTTTATTTCTTACTTTAATGGCGACCAAGATGGTTGATAGGCTGCTTTGGAATGAGTTAGAATCTCGAGATGGAATAAATAATAGAACTTCTACTAAATTACAGACACCTGTGGGATATAAAAGAGCCAAATTATATTGAAAACACACACTAAAGAATGCTTTCTGAAATCGGCGACATTAGACAGGAAGGACCTGTTAGAAAGGAGGGGCTTGAAGTATATCATTGCCAAGCAGAAATGCTGAAATTTGTCGATGGAAAAATAATAATAGAACTTTCACCAAATTACAGACATCTGTGAAATATAAAAGTTCCAAATTATACGCAAAAAACACTAAAGAATGTTTCTTGGAATGAAATCGGTGTCATTAAAGAGGAGGGGGGGGGGGGGGGGCGTTACAAAGGCAGGGACCTAAAGTATCATTGCCGGGCGGAATTGTTAAAGTCTGGAGATGGAAAAATAATAATAGAACTTTTACCAAATTACAGACATCTGTGAAATATAAAGGATTCAAATTATACGCAAAAAACACTAAAGAATGTTTCTTGGCATGAAATCATCGGCATTAAAGAGGCGGGGATCTAAAGTATCATTGCCGGGCGGAATTGCTGAAGTCTGGAAATGCAGATGGAAAAAAAGAAAATAATTTTTACCAAATTACAGACACTTTTGAGATGAACCTTTGGGATGTTAAAAGAGATCTTTACAGTATGAGAACTCAAAAACGGTATTCTGATGAGGAAATTACGAAGCGAATACAAGGAAGAAAGAGCTTCCCCCACTTGTTGAGTGAAGTGACGTCACGTTCGTTCTGTGTTGCGTGGAGTGACGCCACAAACGTTCCAAATGCGAACGGTATGTTGTACCAAATTGTTGTCGGGTAATAAGGCCTTAAAGGCCCTGTTACACGACAATATTTGGGACAACAAAACCATTCGCAAAACAGCTCAGACAACAAATTTAGTCAACATTTTAAGTTTAACCCTAAAATGTTGTTGAGGCAACGGTTGCGCGAAAATTGACCAATCAGAAGTGCATAAATCCAAAAGTCACAGGTGACATGCTTTCGAGTAATTATATTTCTTACTTTAATGGCGATCAAGATGATCGATAGATTGCTTTGGAATGCATTAGAATCTTAAATGGAAAAAATAAAACTTCTACTAAATTATAGACACCTGTGGGACATAAAAGATCCAAATTATATGAAAAACACAGACTAAAGAATGTGTTCTGAAACCGGCGGCATTAGACAGGAAGGACTTATTAGCAAGGAGGGGCTTAAAGTATTATTGCCGAGCGGAAGTGCTGAAAGTCTGGAGATGGAAAAATAATAATAGAACTTTTACCAAATTACAGATATCTGTGAAATATAAAAGATTCAAATTATACACAAAAAACACTAAAGAATGCTTTTTGGAATGAAATCGGCAGCATTAAAGGGGAGGGGCGTGTTAGAAAGGCGGAGGCCTAATGTATCATTTCCGGGCAGAATTGCTAAAGTCTGGATATGAAAAAATAATAATAGAACTTTTAGGGCCTAAAGTATCATTTCCGGGTAGAATTGCTAAAGTCTGGAGATGGAAAAATAGTAATAGAACTTTTACCAAATTACAGACATCTGTGAAATATAAAGGATTCAAATTATACGCAAAAAACACTAAAGAATGTTTGTTGGCATGAAATCATCGGCATTAAAGAGGCGGGGAACCTTAGAAAGACAGGGGCCTAAAGTATCATTGCCGGGGGACGGAATTGCTGAAGTCTGAAAATGCAGATGGAAAAAAGAAAATAATTTTTACCAAATTACAGACACTTTTGAGATATAAAGGATTTAAATTATATGAAAAACACACTGAAGAATGCTTTCTGGAATGAAATCAGCGGCACTAGAGAGAATGGACCTGTTAAAGCGGAAGACCATAAAGTATGATTGACGGGTGGAATTGCCGAAGTTCGGCAATAAAAACTGCCCTGTGTAATAACACAATTATTCAATCCAAACAGAACTTTTGAGATGTTAAAAGTGATCTTCACAGTAAGAGAACTCTAAAAAGGTATTCCCATGAGGAAATTACAAAGCGAATACAAGGAGAAAAAGTTTCCCCATTTGCTGCTTGGAGTGACGTCACAAACGTTCCAAAGTTGCTTTGCGAACGGTTTGTTGTCCCAAATTACGGTCATATAATAGGGCCTTTAATCTCACAAGCAGCAGTTTGTGTAGTTGTATTATGTTTGTCTAGAGATAAAGCAAAATTCAGTATGTATTCAACAGACAATATATTAAAAACATTTCATAAAACTAATGGTTCATTATGTTTTTATTCCTTGCAGATTTTGAATTTTACCAAGTTTTTGTAATACCCCAACATCTTGTCAAATTTCTAAAGCTTCTCGACAATAAATTTATAGAAATATATGAATATATAAATTTATATGAAAATAAATTTATAGAAATAATAAATACCATAATTAAAATAAGCTCTTGGGTAAGTATTTCACTTTCTGTACATGCACCATCAGTTACAAAGGCAAACTGCTCCAATTTAGGAGGATAGATTTCCTGAAAGAATGAAAGCAAAATATAAAAATTTATTTAAACAGAAAATATGAATTTCAAAACTTTTTTTTTTTTAAAGGAAAGATCTGCACATTATATTTTTAACTTCACAGCAGGTAAGCTGCCTGTATACCTGCTCTTGGATGAACCAACTTTTAACAATATGAATTTTTATTCCTACAAATTTTCTAAAACCAGAGCACTTTTGACAAAAAAAAGTTTATTTAAAATGTCAGCAAAATTACATTTCCAAAATAATTTTACATGGCAATTTTGTTAATTCTTTTAATATCAACAACTATTAGGCCAAATTATTTTATCATAGAAATGGTTTCATTCATTTTGTTACTAAAAATTATATAAAACAAAACATTAAAATTTAATATAGTTAAGAATATATCTATTCTTTATTTTTTCAGATTTCTTTCAAAGCCATTTATACATAAAAGGTTTTACTGCAATTAGCATCAGATTGACACATAGATGCAGCAAATAGTCAAAGATCTTAAAAATCACAGTTTTAGGACTGCAAACTTCTGTTTATAAAGATCTGAAAAATTGATACTTCATTAGTATAACAGCGTAAAAGGTTTATTAAAATATCGATTTGTTTCGGAGACAAAAATAGCTGCTTTCTTTAGGATATAAAAACTGAGCACCAACATAGACTATTTGTTGAAAGACATGTTCTTGCCTTCATTGGTGCTTGTTCTATCTGAAAAGGAAAACTGTCCTTTCCCTATGAAACCAGTTAATTTAATACAACCTTTTATGTTGTTATACCAATGAAATATTAATTTTTCTGATAGGGAATTCATATTCTAAAATACCCAAAAACTATGAATCCATTAAAAATTCATATTTCTGGAAGCCATTACAAATTTTCCAACTATATATGGGTCATTCTCCAAATGTGGTTAAAAGTACTGAAAACAATAAAAACTTATAATATGAAAATATTGTAATGTGTTTTATTTATGTATTTTACTTATTTTATGAGTGCAAGAATATTGGATGCTTCATGACCACTCATAACACTATAAATTTTTAGTAAAATATTCAAAATGTCAACTCCATGGCTTGTAACAAGCATTAACCATTCTTACGAAAAGGTGAAGAAACTTCAGTATGTACATGAAATATGGTGCTATGTTGCATAGGTTAATTTGTTGTTTACTTCACTTTTAGTCATCGAATGTTCAGTGTTTTCTGCCCTCGCTAGTTATAGTCGTTTGGATATTGATACAAGAACGCTGGGTTGGGAGTAACGTTTTGGTAATCACGTGCATGTCGATGAAAGTGCACCGGTATGTACAATGGCGGTGCCTGTGGGTACGACCATAGAAGTTTTGCAGTAGCTGACCATCCTTCCTCTCAGAGATTCGCAAGTTCATATCTGTGAGATATAATGCTAAAAAAGATGGAACTCAATATGTTTGGCTAAATCAGGCAAAGTCTGCATATTAACGACAAACTTTATTCTTCACCATCATTCATTGCACGTAAACACATTACAAAGCACCCTCGGCTGATCGAGGCAATGTGAGTTCCCTTTACAGTGTTCGGCTCTAGAGCTCGATCCGTGCGACCTAACTCTTTGAAAATCGTGAGGAGTCTCCCCCGTGCACGTCCCTTTTGCATATATATTCGCATTTCCACGTTCAAGACCACTCTGTGATAAGCCCCTCTGAAATTTTCCCAGGGCTCCTATCATCTCAGACCCCCCCCCCCCCCCCCCGCATCTTTCTGTGGATTTCTCTATCCTCGCTCTGATGGCTGAAATGGTTCTCTTTCACAGTAATCTTGCACTCCCCGGTTGCGATGACAGACTTCATGGACTTGTTTTCGACCAAGCTGCCAATGATAGTGGGCTCAAGGTCTATGACCGCGGCCCAACACACCTATCTTACTCTGAATACTATGAAAAAATGCTCGAAAATGATTGGGTTCCTCACATGGTTGGGAGTAACATTTCAGTCGCCATGTGAGTGTCGATGAAAGTGCACCGGTATGTACAATGCCGGTGCCTGCGGGTATGACCATAGAAGTTTTTTGCAGTAGCTGACCATCCTTCCTCTCAGAGATTCACAAGTTTGTATCAGAGATATAACGCTAAAGAAGATGGAACTCAATATGCTTGGATAAACCAGGAAAAGTCTACATATTAACGACAAACTTTATTCACCATCATTTGTTGCATGTAAACATATTGCAAAGCACCCTCGGCTGGTCGAGGCAATGCAAGTTCCCTTTGCATTATTAGGTTCTCAAGCTCGATCCGTGCGACTTAAAATCGTGAAACGTCTACCGCATGCACATCCTTTTTGCACATATACAGTAAAACTTCGATTAACAGTCACCGTCCGGACTAGGACTATGATGGATAACCGAATAGACGGATAACAGAAATATCTTAATACATATGTACAGTAACGTGATTTCACTGCAGGCTTGGGATGAAAATGAAAATAAAATCCTTTAAAAGTGAACAATACATACATATTGTATTTAATTTTACAAAACGATCAATTTAAACCTCAATACAAGAGTAGTAATGTACAGAAATGTATTGTAATACTACAAACATACTTCTTTGAGGTTCAAGCTTTCTGCCCGGCGATGTTCCATATCTTACGCAGAAGTAGGATCTGTGTTGCATTTGCCTCCTCTTGCATTTCAAACCAGTCGATGCACTTTGATAACCTTGTTCCAACCAATCTGTTACTTCTTCTGGCGTAATGTTTTCACTGTTTAGTCCTTCATTGTTGCACAGTTGCACAATTTTGTCAACCAGGGTCCGCGCTAGCCATTCGCCTACGCGCCAAATGCGAAAAGATCGCAAAATTGGCGATAAAAAAAATACTTTGGCGAAAAAAATGGCGAAGGATTTTTTGGAAACTGAAAATTTCGTAAATATTTTTTGGGAAGTAATATGGAATAAAAGTCCTATTTAATTTGGAATAAAAGTCCTATTTAATTTGGAATAAAAGTCCGATTTAATTTGGAATAAAAGTCCGATTTAATTTGGAATAAAAGTCCGATTCCAGACAAGTAGGCCTATGACATATGAGCGTTGTCTCCCGTCTGTTTTGGGGACGCTCGTTCTCGTGTGACAAGCTCCAGGTATTCTTTAATTCCCAGCACGCTGCTCCTCAAAACGGACGGCAGACAGCGCATTCCTGTCTCTCAAGCGTCCTTGACCCACCGCGGCAATCAAAACATTATCTGGATTCCGTCCGTTATGTGAGCCGATTTTTTTCGTTAACCCTGAATCGCACAACCGTTAACCCCCCAACAACACAGTTATTAGATACTCTCCAATAAACAAAACAAAAAAGCACTTTCAACTTAAAATCTTGCATTATAGTTTTAAACAATCCGTGTTACAGAATTATTTCTGAAAAGAGCCATTTTTTGTCGAAAACGATCAGCCGTAAACAGAGAAATAAGTGATAAACATCGAACGAAAATGTATGTATATTTTTTGATGACGCGTATACAATGGTAGTCCGGAGCATCTGGAGGGCAGAGAAGTTAGAAGTGTGAGATTGTGTAATTACTACCGCATTGTTTTAGGATCGATTGTCTTACGGGAAAAAATAACTTTTAGACTTACGATGTTTTTTTTTTTATTTTAGACTCCGCATATAAATTGACCCCTCCCACCCCCACTTTGAAGTTTTTTTTTTTCAAAAATTTCTCGACTTACGCGAGTATATACGGTAAATAAAAAAAGCATTTAATTTTAGTTAAACCCAACTGAAAAATGTCACTGCTGAATATTGTCACAGATGCCAACTTGCTGTTTTCTGTTTTTGTCATAAGTTGAATCGTAGTTTATTCTTTTGTTACGAATTTTTAAGCCTGCCTGGCTTGTTTTCGTTTCATCTTCATCATCATCTTTGTGGTTTTTATAGGATCCTTACGCCTGCCTGAATTTTAAAATCAACATAAAAATTTATCCCTTAGATAGTTTTGGTGCCTAAGAAATATAATGATGATACTGCATATAAAAATATTATGAATGTAGCAAGAATTTGTTTCACATGTCCTATGACAACATCCATCGTTGAAAGAGGCTTTAGTAAACAGAACGTAAATTTCATTAAGTAGTAACATCAGAGTAAAAAATCTCAGTGACTTGATTCTTATAAATAGTTAAGGGCCAGATATGGATTGCCAGATTTTAACTTTAAGGCAGCTTTTGAAAATTGGTGTTATAGTACAAAAATTCGACGCTTGCCTGGTTTATATGATAATGAAACTATGTGAATTATAAAATAAATTTGTCATTTTTGTAACTCATTGAGATCTTTCATTGGTAAATACAAGTTTAATTTACTAATAGCCTATTTAATGATTAAAAAAATGAAATCTACCCATCTTTCTATCTTGTTTAGAATGAAATTAATATTATTAACTGCATTATGGCTTAAAAGTAGAAATTTTTTCACCGATGGCGACGATAACTTTGACTAATAATCATGTAATTTGGCTAATGATTTTTCAATTTGGCTAATTTGTTAGCTAACAGTTTTAAATTCCTAGCGCGGGCCCTGTCAACACTAACAGTCTCAGTTCCTTCAATTTCGTCAATAGGTTCAGCCAAGAGTTCATTTCACCCATTCTCCATTTGTTTGTTGATACTCAAGCAATTTTTTAGACAATGACGGATAACAGAAACCGACGGTTAATCGAAGTTTTACTGTATATTCGCGTTTCCCCATTGAAGACCACCCTGTGATAAGTCTCTCTGGAATTTTTCTAGGCTCCTATCATCTTAAACCACCCCCGCATCTTTATGTGAATTTCTCTGTCCTCACTCTGATGATGGCTGAAATGGTTCTCTTTCGCAGTAATCTCACAGTCCCCAATTGCAATGACAGACTTCATGGTCTTGCTTTCGACCAAGCTGCCGATGCCGGCGGATTCGAGGTCTACGAAAGCGGTGCCACACACCTAACTCTGAATACTATGAAAAAATGCTAAAAACGACTGGGTTCCTCACAAAATATTTTACCAAAAAAACTTATTTTCTCAAGTGTATCATATTTAAGGAATAAAATGTTTTAGGAAAAAGTTAAAATTTTTTTTTTTTGTTTAATTTCTGCATGGATTTGTCATTGTAACCAGATTTTGAAACAAATGTATAAATAAATCTTTTAGTGTCTAAATTTTGTAATAAATGGTGTCACAGGTCACAAAAAGTTGCTTACATGCACATAAGGCAACCTTGGTGAGTGCTTTGTTAGAAGAGCAAACTCTAAGCAACAGATATTTTACAGCCTAAAACATCTAAGTATTTTTTTAACATGTCAACTCCCTGCCCCTTGTAAAACCTAAATATAATTAATATGTAATTATTTCTTAATGCACTATATTTATAGAATATTGATTTAAAGCGGAATCTAAAATACGAGGTTTAAAATTATTAGCACAAGTTCCTTAATAAAAAATAAAATGTTAACTCCATGGATGTCAACTCTATGAGCATTGTTTGGTCATGGAGTTGACAACAGTCCATGGAGTTAACACAAAAATGTTAAAAGGGTAGAAAAGACCCAACAATCTCTAACTAGATGGACTGAGCTTTGTGTGTTGGATGCAGTTATATTTACTATCAAATATAAATATCATAAATTTTAAAAAAAAACTGTAGCAACTTTTGGCCATTTCTGGAGAATCACCCATATACTGGTAATTGTAGGAGAAATAAAAATCAGATTTGAGTCATTTTCATAAATTTCAAGAACTTTTAGAAAGGTCTCTTAAGTTAATAAAACTCAAACATAAGTACTTTCAAAGAAAATTGGTAAACATGATAAAACTAATACAAACCTCCATTTTAGAAGCTACAAATAAAGCAGTGGCTCCCAATAGTTGTAAGCAGTTCCTTGGAAGATTTGGCTTAGCTATCAAGAATCTATCAACATAATCTTGTGCAAGATAAAATGTTTCTCTGTGTAACCTATATACTTCACAAACCTATAGGAAAAGAATTTTGGCACATTTTCAAAAAAACAAAAAATACAAATAAAAATACAAATACAAGTAAAAATACAAATTCTTTAAGACAATGTATATAAAGTAGTTATGTTTGATGTAAATTGATAAGATCTGACGAACCTCTATAGAACCCTGGAACAGAACCCTTTCGGTAAAATCCAATTTTACCGAAAGGGCATTATTGCCTTCAGGAAATCTAAGAAAAATTATTTCATATTTTTAAATCATGTCTTTTGAAAGTTTGGAATTTAATTAAAATTTTCTGCATATATTTTTGGCCACTTTTAAAATTCCTTGACATTTTTAGGTTGAAATTTTGTTAACTCGAGTATTGAGTTAGTAAATAAAATTTAAGCTCTGCATATTATTGCATATCAACATATGTAAATTAAAATAACAGACACATGCAGTCTGA
Organism: Amaurobius ferox; assembly: GCA_951213105.1. Classification (NCBI taxonomy): domain Eukaryota; kingdom Metazoa; phylum Arthropoda; class Arachnida; order Araneae; family Amaurobiidae; genus Amaurobius; species Amaurobius ferox. Next base: position 2,350,679 of record OX578152.1, on the reverse strand, counting down.
GGCCTTTATGCATATAAAACAGTGAAAATATAATTAAAAAATATACCTCAGTCAACCAATCCAATAGAATAGCCCTCATACGAGGTTCTAATTGTGGATGTTGTTTTAAAACTTTGTGATCCCTAGGATAAACCATGTCTTTAAGAACCATAGAATGCCAAAGATCTTTCTGTTCAGCCCAGCTGAGCTCAGGTAAAGGAGATTTACGATTGCATGTTAATGAGAAGGAGCTCTTCATGGTAGCAAGACCCCTGAACTCACTAAAAGTGACTGGCGTTATACTTTTCTTCATTGTTCTGTCATCACTGTCAGGATCAGACATTGGTGAAGGAGTACTATCACAGCTGCTAGGAATAGGGGTACTGAGAGGGGATGAGGGTTGCTCAGAAGGCGAGGATAACTGGTAAAAGAAAAACAATTTATTTGAAACACATATTAAGATCATATAGCCATATAAGTTTATATGATTTAATGAAATGTACACAATTTTATACATACACCATAGAAAATAATTCTTTGCAATAATACTTAAATAGAAAACACTAGATATTGGCCTCAGCAATATATCAATGCAAAAGTTCTTAGTTTCTATTCATTGATGCATGCAATACATCTTATATGGAAATTGACTTGCACTAGTTTCGGAGTCAGTAATTTTAAGAAATTACTGTATAGGAAAATGAAAAATATAAAAATGATGTCACTGAATGATATATTTTATTGAGTAACATAAGCAGATGGCATAAAACTTTCACCTAAATGGGAAAACAATTACATTAGTTCTCCGTCGGTCATTCAAATGAATGCTCCATGTTTCCGGATGAGTAGGACGGTCTGGGTCTTCAACATTAGTTCTCCATAGCACTCATCGAGAAAAGTCCAGCACTTACTCTAAACACCTCCATCAGGTCATTGATCCGCCTTCACAAAATGCTGGTTACGGCAGTGATTTTGATAATTCCCTACAAGCCATAAATAAAATAAGGTAACTTAAATAAAAGAAGATGCCTGTCAGTTGCATGGCTAAGAAATTCGGCCTCAGCTAAGAAATTTGATATAGTGATAGTTCAGGTCAGGTCTCAAGACACTTCAGAGTTTCTTTTAATTCAAAATATGTGGAAGTGCAATGGAGCAATTTTTACACAAATTGGTTCCTTAACAATTGAAAATATCATCAAAGTTTCAATCTTGACATGACCAGAAAAATAAAAAAATCTGCTACACAACTTTTATATGCTGATAGAAACAGACTGTTATTTTGTATTTATATTGTCCGACAGTTATCTAATATTGCAATTTTGAAACAGTGGAATTATTTAAGTAGCAAGCACTTTTTAGGACCTGGGGAATGCCAGGTAATTTGTTTTAGTTAAATATATAAATTTAAAAATTAAATAGTTAAAAGTGGACCCTTGCAAAAATTAAAAGATGGCAATTTTCATTTGATAGAGAACCAATGTAAATAATGGACTAATGGAGAGGAAATAACTCCCCCTCCCCATAAAAAAATATTTGTATACACCTAAACACTTAAAACCGTGAAATTTATGTTTCACATGCTACTAGTAAACAAGTCTTTGACTATTGACTTGAAGACTTTAAAGTGAATTTACTTCTTTTGGGAGGCTAGTCAGTGAAGTGTCGAATACCCAGACCACATGACCAACCCTGAGGCTTATGGTAGCTTAATGTGTGGCCGGAGTCAGTGAAGTGTAAAGTATTTGAGGAGTGAGGACATATGAGACAAGAACAAGACATTTTATACATCACCAATCTGACATTGCACAGAGATAATTTCCAGTACTAATAATCTATTAAAAAAATAATGTTAATCAGCAGTTCTCAAGTTTTTGTTGGTCATGCATCCCCTCTTTCCACATGAAATTTTTGTTTTGTGGTGTACTCTCATCCCACTCTATACATAAAGAAAGAAGCCCCTTTCTCAGGTCACAGAACAGTAAGCACCTTCAACTGCTAAGAATGAATTGCGAGAATGCAGGCAAAGAGAAATCCAAACAGAGCTAAAACACTAAAAGCAAAATTTCGTTGGTGGGTGGTATCAGTCATAAAAACAACCATAAACATATCAACACAGACATATTGAGCTAGCTCAAAATAAAAAAATAGATCAAAATTGAAATAGACAAATTTGAAATTACATATGAAACAAAATTTCCAATTAGTGGATAAAAGTCTCCGTTCACCATATTAAGTAATACAAGTTTGCTCTGTAAGAACACATATTGGTAAATTTGAACAAGATACAGAAAATTATAATTTCAGATAAAAAAAAATTGAAGAGTTATCGACAACATTTCGAGGTCAAAATAAAACATTGTTCTTCGCAACATTCAGTTGTTTGAAACTACTGTAACAGAAAATATGTTCCTGGCTGGATGCAGCAAAATAAATATACGACACTTATGTACCAGATGTCATTTTGTAACATCATGTGTTCTATAAATTTAATAAGAAAGAAATGCATACCAAATTTACTTTTTGAGAAAATGATCATTCGGTTACTATCATTGGTTAAGTGAATTTAAATTTGCTATATTTTTAAATTTATGGCAAAAAAGTTTAATAACTTTTGTATTGTGATTTCTTGATTGGTAATGAAAATATGAAATCCAATAGGTACCGTTTACTTTAAATTAAATACAGATATTTTATTTTCAATTTCTTCTGGTAATTTTAATTTCAATTATTAGATTCAGAATGTTTTTAAATTATCAAAATTAAATAAATTATATTCTTAAATTAAAACAGTTTTATAGATTTCTTTCCAATAACAAATACTGAATGAGAATTTATTTGAGTAAATGGTTAGAATTTAAATTAATATATGGTTAAGACTAATTATTGTCTTTGAATTTATTTATATTTGTATTTCAAACATCTAACACTTAATATTAAATTTTAATTGCTCATTTAATCCAGATTTGCCGGATTTTAGCCAGGCCAAAAAAAGCCAGCTGGCTTTTTTTGGTTTTAACCATTTAAAAAAAGCCGGCTTTTATTAAGAAAAGGTGGTTTACAGCCAATTGATATTAAATTTGCATTACTTTACTTTGATGCACTCCTAAATGTTTATAAGCTTCCATTAAATATTACCAAGTACACAAGATTTTACGACCACTAGAAAAATACTATGAAGGTAATATGTCTAAAAGGAAAAATATATATACATTGAGGAGAATGCATTAAATTAGACACCAAGATGGTGTTTTGAAAGCCTCTGTTACATAATGCATAGCTCTACATTACATATACTACACATCTTAAAGACTATAATTAATTAAACAGACAAATCACCACACATCAAAAAGGAAAAAAATCAATTTTACTTCAAAAAGGAAAAACTTTTTTACACACTGCTAACAAGAGAGAGCAATCAAAAAAGGTTAAAAATTGTTCTCAAATTAAAACTTGTTAAAATAAATTTTTGAAAAGCTTGATGTTATTCAAAAGAGTTCATGCATATGTTATTCCCAATACTGTTTTCAATAGTGATAAATAGTGTTTTTTATTAAATGACTTTATGCATGATTTTAAATATCAATAAGTGAAAATAAGACTCTTACATATCAATAAAATCCTTAAAACTAGTTAACTAATAAGATATATTACTAAGCAACTGTTGCCCTAAAATAAAATATTTCATTATTTAAAGCAATAACATTTTTAAAAAAATGTGTTCAAGGCCAATGTAGACCAAGCAAAGCAGTTGGTATGCCTTTTTAAAATTCAGCTGGGTTTTTTTGCACTAGCAGGTATTCCAATATTAATGGTTTCATTATTGAGAAATAAAGTTATTTATTAAATTCTAATCCAATAAAATACCTTTAAAATTAGAAGAACACTTAAAAATGTATAATTTAAAATTAAAATCCTTCAGGCCTTTTTCTTTTTTAAAAGAAAGCCAATTTTGGCCGAAAAAAGCCGGTTAAAACCAATAAAAGCCACCGGCGTGGCTTTTATTAATTTTAGCCGGCTTTTTTGCAACCCTGATTTAATCTGATATCAAAACAAAATGATAAAAGTTCACTTGACAGTAAAGCTCATTTTTTATTTGTACAGATTTTTCAAATTTGGGTTCTTCTTGATTTATTACTATATTTAATATAACTAGTATTTAATTCTTTAAATGGCAAATTTGGATTATCATACGAGGCAACATTCTCCAACGTATTTAAAAAAAAAAATGGCTTTGAGTGCTTTCAGGGACGGGTCAGACTGGTGAATTATTAAAAAAAAAATTCTTGGGCTTTGGCAAAATCAAATCTTAATATTTTTAGGCCAGGTAAACTTTTTAATTAGATCTGTGCAGATCTCTAATCTCTAAATAACTAGATTTTGATCTTAGCTTCTTTTGCTGGCTTCAGGAACTGGGATTTTTCCAAATTTGGAGACTTAACTGCAGTATGAGAATTTTCCCAATATTGCAGTGACACAGTAGTCTGAGTACTTTCTTTTGAACTCTTAGTTTCTAAAAACTCATTATTATTATTCATTTTTTTTTTTTTATCGGAGGTTAAAACGGGGTGTTCTTTTAGTTGAAGGACTTCAGAATGACAATTTCAGAAAACAAGTTATTTCTTTCATAAAATTTGAAACCCTACAAAATGGAGACAAAAAAAGTCAAACAGCAAAATCTTAATCTTCTTAGTAGAGGCAAAGACAATATTCAGATGAAAAGTAGTAATGGTACTAAAAGTATGCCAAGTATTAGTGTTTTAAGTTTAGAAGAAACATAAAAAGAAATATGTTGATACTTCGGAATGTGCAATAAAAACCAAAAGAGAAAAGGAAACTTTGTTAGGCATTACAATAAGGAGTATTTAAAGTTTGGTTTCATTGTAGCTCGTGACAATGAACTATTGCCACAACCTTGGTGTGTAGTATGCTCCGAAGTTCTGTCAAATGACACTATGAAACCTTCCAAACTTGCTTGACATTTGCATTCAAAGAATAGAGTTTTACCGATAAACCACTGGAATGTTTTGAAAGATTACGTGACCAGATGAAAATCCAGAAAAGTCAAAAGAAATTTATGACAACTACTGACAAATCACTGCTTCAAGCGTCTTATTTAGTTGCTCTTCAAATAGCTAAAATGAAAAAAACATTTACTATTGGTGAGGAGTTAGTAAAGCCGGTTATTCCGGAGAAGAACCCACCGCACTTTTAGTTTGCTCGCCAAGAGTTCTGAGAGTGCTTTATGTTGTAATCTGGTAACCTCTTGCATCTCGATTGTAATTTGGTAACATCCATTAAGCACAAGTTTCTAGGGTTGCTCTCATTTTCTGATGCAACAGTGGCCTGTGCATTTATTTCCATAGTCACACATTTTTTTTTTTTTTAGTTGTAAATTAATTTCAATTTGATAATTAACACTTTACAACAAAGTTGAAAAGTGTTTATGACTTTGTTCATTCTGTCTGTCTGTCTATCTGTCTGTCCGTTAGCACGATAACTGCCGTAAAAATGAGTTTATCAAAATGAAATTTTAGTATGTTGTTCAGACGGTCTGTAGGACCTATGGGAATATAAATAAATAATATCACCCAATTAGTTTTTTATTGAACCCGGGTTGAAAAAATGAAATACATTGAACCCTATGGGACCTAATTTTTCAAACATTTTTTAAGTAAATTTAAAATTCACGAATTGCTTCGAAATTTTTAGGAAATATTCACATTATCCCATAGAATATATAAAAAAAAATTCAGTAAAATATGTTAAGTAGTTTTAATTAAAAAAATTATTTAATATAGGGAAAAAAACAAATTCAATTAAATTCTGACTTTGGGATATCTTCCAGAAAGAAAAGAGAGAGATATTATATAATAAATATCTCTCTTTTTGTTTAAACGTTTTGCATATGGGAGTGGCTTCATATTTTAAAATAAATTTGGTAGATAACAATTTTTCATTTTTTTTAAATTTTATATAACTCTTCATGATAAATTTAATTGATGGCATTTTAAATGCACTTTCCTACGTCCTAGAGAGTTAAAATTTGGTACACAGCTTAAATTTGTTGAACATTTTATTCGACAAAAATTTGATGGATCTTTAAATATAGATCATACATTTTTTTCGAAATGGCCTGAAAATAATCCCCGTTCACTTCTATAAATCATTGGTGTAATATTGTTAAAAATTCTGATGTGGACAGCACATGTCTTTCACTGCAGACTCATATTCGTTCTCTTTATTTATTCAATGATAATTTGAGTTTATCTGCACAACATAAGTATTTTAAATGACATTGAATTTACACGTTAAACTTAAATTTGGTTCTCATTTGATAGCTGGACTTATTGTCAAAGGTGGCGTAGCGAAAACGCGAAAAAACTAGAATATCTCAAGAACGGCTAGTCCTAGAGTAATGGGGTTAGTCTTATTCTTTTTGTTGTCAAAAATCACATATAAAATAGGAATTTAATTGATATAATTGAGCACACATAGTCTTTTATTTTTATATATAACGATTTTTGCTGGCCATTTCGCAAAAATAGCCCGTTCCTTTTTCCCGAATCGTAGTAGAATAACCTACAAATGATTTATATACAAAATTTTGTTAAATTTGGTATATAAATCACTTGTAGGTTATTGAAATATTATACTCCAAATTTTGTTAAATTTGGTTCATTAGTTTTTAGCTAGAGTGGATAAAGGCAATTTCTGCGGCCATTTCGCAAAGAAGGCAGATTCTTTTATTACGAATCGTACTATAATCTAATGAACATCAGGATTTCCCACAAAAAACATACCTACCAAATTGTATGAAATTCGGTCCATTAGTTTTTCAATTAGAGTGGATGTAATATCCACACAGACACACAGAAACATACACAGATACACCCTTACACACACAGACGTCTTCCTAAAAGTAGTTTTTTCGTGTTCTAGAAGTCCCAAAACGTGTAGATACTTTGAAAATTCGAGTTCCGATCTTCGGCACGATTCCAATACTTTGAGTACATACACATACACATATATATTATCTGTGTATTATCTGTGTATCTAAATTCCGTGCCTATGCAATTACAATAGTTGTGATTTTAAATGATCCCTAAACTTTTATTATTTCTTCAAGGAAGCCTAATTTTAACATATGCAGAATGCAAATATCTCAAGCGATTGTAAGATGAATTACATAAGAATTGCTGAATTTTTTTCACACAAAATTATTTAGCTCTGGAGTCTGGAATACAAGTTATATGAATGAAATATTCATTGATTTTGCATAAAGAATCAGATGATTTATATTTCGATACAGTTTTAAATATTTAAGTATAATAAATTACTGTAGTACTGTGATAATGTAAAAGATATTACCACTGAATGAATCACATTTTAGAAATTTTTAAATGAAATTACATTTCAGTTGGAAAGTGTTTCATAATCAATGCTTATGCATGATTGATCTTTCTTGTTTTTTAATGTAGTGTCGTGAAACATGGTCAAATGGATGTTGGTTTGATTGAATTTAGCATTAAATACTACAATAATTTAGAAAATAAAGGTTTGAAAGAAGTGATTAATTGCTGTGTTATGAAAGGGATTATGAGTGATAAGTACGTCTGTCCTAAGTATTGAGATGAAATGAAGTTGTGCGAGATAGCGAACGGTTGTTCAGACTGAGTCGGAAGGAGTCCTGAAGGTTAAGTGTTTTATGTTTAATTTATCCAGTGTTTTGAAATTTTGGTTTGTAATTTTCTGTGTTTAGAAAATTGCTTTCTCCCCTCTTTTAGAAGGTCTTTTTAAAATTTTGTTAGAGTACAAACTTTTTCTAAGTATCGCTTGTTTGAAATTTTGTTAAAATACAAACTTTTTTTTCTTCTATGTATCAGTTAAATTCACAAAATGTTAAGTATCGTATGTTTTCTAAAATTTTCAAAGTTTTTTAAAATTCACAAAAATCTTATTTTGTAACATTTTTATCAGTACTAATTATTTTATAAGGTTTTTATTCTGCAGTTTTACAAAGTTACGCAATTTTCTCAAAATTCACAAAAATCTTATTTTGTAATGTTTTTATGAGTATTAATCACTGTTATTCAAATTGAATGACATTATCATTTACATTAAAAAAGCTTGTTCTAGCAAATGCCATTTTGGTGGGAGGAGCATATTCCTAAACACAGAAGAATATGTCACTTAGGATGAGTGGAGTCAATTTCAAAACACAGGAGAATGCGCCAACTTGGCACAATTTGTACTTGATTTTCAAACGTAGGGCTTAGATAGGAACAAAGGTGTCAGTTTGTTTGGACGGTGTTGTGAGCATGACTGGACATTGCTCAGGAGCAGTTGCGAAAATAAAGGAAGTTGTGCACCCTGAAGTTATGTTCACTCACTGTATGATCAAACATGAGCACATAGCTGCAAAGAAGTTTTCTACTGAACTAAACACCATGATGTAGTGAAGATCATTAATGAAATTCGTAGTCGAGCTATGAACTCCAGGCTGTTCATGACATTGTGTGAGTATGAACTCTCACCACCAACATCTCAATGCAGAAGTGAAGTGGTTATCAAGAGGAAGGGTTTTTGCACGTTTTTTCAAATCAATGCACACACACACACAAAAAAAAAATCCTAGGGATGCAACGGATGTCAGTTCGGCTGGATACCGGATATTCAACCTAAATTTAAAACTGGACATCCGGCTGACAGTATAATTTTCTTTTTTGTGCTAATTTCAAGGTTGTAACCCTTTATAGAGCGAATACCCCTCCCCCCCCACCAGAAAAATTTCTGGTTGCGCTACTGTTCCTATATCATTTTTCTTCTCATTTGTCTGTTTTATTTTACATGATTATAGCTAAGTTAAAATATGTATTTCTTCTGAATTAAGAATTTAAAATTATTATTATATTTTAAAGCAACTAATACAAATCAAAACTAAAACCAGCAGTAGCCACAAGACTATTAAAACTTTTAAAATGACCATTAAAGCTTAAGCATTTATATACTTAATGATTATCAACTGGTTATTGATATAATTACACTTGTTAACTTCTTAATAATTAGTAGCCACTGCTTAAAATAAAATTCCAGTTTTGATTATAGCAACTAATAATTTAAAAACCTTATCATTCTTTAAATTCCTATATAATATCACATAACTTGATAAATAGAAATAGAAATCATAAGTACTTTTAATTATAACATTATAATTTGTTGTAATAATGTCAATAAATTAAGAAATGCTATGTCCTTATATGCAGCGGAAAACAATGAAATAACAAAAGCTTTTCATATCAGTGGACATCAATTCAAAACTGATTACATAACTCTACTTTAACCCTTTGAGGAAATTACCAAGCAAATAAGTTCCTTAAAATCATTAATCTCAGAAGTAATTCCTGTAGTTGTAACAGTGAATAGATATTTGTCAAAATCTGAGGTATTTGGTGTTGGAACATTAAAAGAAAACATACATAAACGCTTTTCAATGATACAGCTGAATGAACATTTTTCAATAGCAACCATTTAAGACCCAAGAACTCCACTAACTGGTATCTGAGCCTTGACGCGGTGGTGTAGCTCGTGTGTTCCGATGATCCTAAGAGCTATGCCGGCAGTAGCTTTTGCTACTGGTAGGGTCTCCCTTGCCGGACAGATCGAAGGTGAGGTTCCTGAAAAAATTAGGCATCCTGGTCCTCCAGGTTGGGGGTTGAAAGTGAGGCACTTAGCTCCACTCTGTAAAATCCTCAGGGATCCATTTCTTTTGTGGATACAGGTGTTGATATCCTGAGGTACCTGAGCGATCTTTTTTTCTAGCTGCAGATTGCATCAATGCTGAGCCCCTAGCAAACATCACTTCTGCTCTATGGGCCTTATTACCACCCTTCGACCTCTGCCGTAAGGTATATCGTTTTGGGTTCGGGAACGGGACCATGTGATTATGTTGCGAAAAGGACAAAGCAGAGTGCATCTGCAGTATTGCTTTCAAGAAACGTTTGTAGTAAACGGTTCCAGAGGTTGAGTTGTTTGGATGGTGGGGAGCATTTTATATCGAGAAATCCCCCTTGGACCTTTGTTGATCCTTGGGCCCTGTGCACCTGGTGCACATTATGGCCCGCTCCTCATCATCTAGTTTTGCGAATGACTCCGGCGGTTACACTTTTCAAGTTAGAAAAGTGTGGGGAGACTGAGCCTAGCAGGGGCTCCAATCGAATTGGAAGTAATCCGTGGTTTTTTCCTCTATTAGTGGTTACAGCATGAAGAAATCAGATGATCCATTCTCTGGTTCTTCGTGCTGCCGCAGAGAAAGTGTTGAAGGACTGGGCACACCCTCGGGTGAATCCCAGTCAGCCATTGAGACAACCCCTCTGGGGTTGAATCTTGGCAAAAAGGAGGAAACCTGTAGTCTAGCTATGGAAGGAAGAGGAGTCGCAAGCCTTGGTTACCGCGACACTGAAACTACGGCTGTGACGTAGGATATACTCACAAAAGCGCATTCCTAGGCAGTCAGACCAGAAACTTGCAAAAGCTGGTGCTGTCATAGAGAAGGTCGGAGGCACCAAACTACTTAGGTCGGAAGGAGCCACACCTTCTCAAAGAGATCTGGTTAACAAGAAAAGATCAAGGACTGACATCCAACCTGGATCATATGCTCAGGCAGTCCAGGTTATTAAGATGGCAATCATCAAGGATTCCTTCCCTTCAAGTAAGTTGAGCAAGGATGAGGTTGACATCATCCAGGTGGAGATTCTCGATAAAATGAGATCTCCACTGGTGAGCAACTTCCGAAGATTTATGGCTCTGGCCTATACGCTGGAGCCTTGGTTCTTCAGTGCAATGATACAAATTCTGTGGAATGGGTTAAGAAAACCTTTCACAATAACAGACAGGTTCTGGGTGAGGTACTCAAAGTCTTGAGTGCCAATGACCTACCCAAACCCGTCAAGGTGGCCTTTAAGACCAGAGATGTATACACTAAGGAGGTGCCGGCCTCATATATTGCTACCGTAAACCCTAGGGTTGGTCGTGAGGTCTGAGTCTTCAACACTAAGGAGCTGAGCATTTTGCTGAAACGGCTGAACTGTTTCAACCCGGAGTTGAAGTCTGAGGAGTGGCGTGTTCTGCAAAATTTTGTGGAACCCCTCTCCGTAAGATGGATCTTCGAGGTGGACTCTGAGGCTGCGGATGCGATTCGCAAAGTTGACTTTGGTGCTTATACCGGTTTGGACTGCGAAGTCTTCAAGATTCTCCGGGACCCAAACGAAAGGCCCCACGACTAACTGCACAACTAAAGCCAGAAGAATCTTCTGGTCTTGTAGGAACGCTATTGGGAAAACCTGGGGTTATCCCAAGGCTATCCATTGGATTTACTCGATGGTAATGTGTCTTATCATTTCCTATGGCTCCATTGTTTGGTGGTCTAGAATAAAATGTGAAACTGCTCAATTAGAATTAATTAAGCTTCAAAGGATGGTGTGTATTACAATCTCTGGATGCATGAAAACTACTCTCACTACAACTCTTGAACTTTTACTTGGATTGCACCCGCTCTATATGCGTATAGAAGCAGAGGCACTCATTTGCATGAACAGACTTAAATATCTGAAACACTGGAAAGATTACTCAAGGTATTTATCTTGGAGGGATCTTAACAGTAACGTTGCTAGTCATCCTTATTTCTGTATGCCACCTGATGGCATTCATGCCAAATATATGTTTGACAAGCCTTACGAAATTCAGGTTCCCTCACGGGATGACTGGAAGAGGACTCCCGCCTACAATAAACAGAATTGTATTGTACGGTATACGGATGGCTCGAAGATTAGTACAAGTACTGGTGCTGGTGTGTGCTGTCTGGATGATGGCACAGAGCTGTCTTATCCGTTTGGCAGTTATGCTACTGTCTTTCAGGCCAAGGTCTTTGCCATTCTTATGTGTTGTAGAATTTGCTATGACAGAAAGTATAAGAGCAACCAAATACTTACCTGTTCCGACAGTCTGGCTGCTCTCATGGCTCTTGGGAAGTCTACCATGACATCTTCCCTTGTCTGGGAGTGCCATAATGCATTCTGTGAAATTGCTAGCAATAATGAAGTCATTCTTTACTGGGTGCCTGGACATTCGAGTATTCCAGGTAATGAGTTGGCTGATGAATTAGTTAGAAAAGGCTCAAGTACTCCTTTTGTTGGCCCTGAGCTGGTCTTGGGTATTCCCAATGATCTTACCAGAAGAAATGTTTATGACATCTTCAGGAATCTTCAATGTAAGAACTGGCGTAAAATTAAGGGTCAAAGGCAAGCGAAAATTCTCGACTGCAATTGCCCTAGTACACATCAAAAGGAACTTTTTAAGCTCAGCAGAACTGGCATCAGGAGGGCTGTTGGGTTACTTACTGGGCACTGCACCCTCAAGGGACACCTTAACATTATGGGCATCACTAAAGATTTGCTTTGCAGGGGTTGCAAATACAGCGAAGAAACTGCTGCTTCGAACACATTGGTCGTCATGTCATTGAACCCTGGGAGCTGAATGACATCCCTCAAGTGCCTGATCATCTTTGAGTCGGCTATTGGTCTCTTTTCATAGAGATTTGTTCTGTCTGAGGTAGTACAATAGACCTCTGGTCGATGTGCTGGGCTCTTTTTGAGCCACTCGTCTCTCATGTCATTTTAAGACCAAAGAATCAAAATTAATTTTTTTGATAAAGACTACGGTTATGATGAAATGATTAAATCTTCTTTATTATTGATAATGAAGAAAAGTTCAAGCTTTAAGTTCTCCTGAAGAAAACAAAGAGTAACTCCTAATAGAATTAGAATTTCCATTATTTTGAAATTTCGATCTTGCAAATAATCCTACATCTTTTTGGGATTGCTTTACTGAAATAACAATTCTAGCATATCAAAATCACAAGTGCAACAAGATGAGGAGTCATCTTACTTTGAAGAGTTGAGAAATCATCTCTCACAGCCAGGAATTGAAAGAAAAATGTCACTCTGACTGGTGGAAAATGAATACGAGTAATTTTCCTTATTTATTGCAATTGCTAAAAAAGTATCTTACCGCACCATCAAGCAGTGTATATAGTTAAAGACTTTTCTGAAGCAGGAGTCATTTATGACAAAAAGGGAAATAGAATTTTGCCAAAAAATGTAAAAAATCTACTCTTTTTGCATCATAATTTGAAAATTTTAAAAGAAGAAACAAATTTTTAATTTAAAAAAAAAAAAATTTATGATGTTTGAAATATTTGTGTCTTCTGAATGTTTAATTACTAATGCAAAAAAGTGAATGCTGTTGGAAGGAAATTTATTTTTAATTTGTAATGTAAATCGTAAGTTTAAGTAATATTCATTGTCAAAGGTATTGAATGTAAAGGAGAGATTTTGAATTTATATTAAGTAATAAAATATTAAGTAATAAAATTAAAATGAAGGTTTAGTTTAAGAAACTATAATAAAAATTGAAAAATCTGAAAATTTTAATATTACTATTGAGTTATTAAAACTACTTATTTTGCATATTTATATAACCAGATACCCGGCTGAATAATCCTAATATCCAGCTGGATAATCTTAATATCTGGCTACTGCCAAATATCCGGCTTAATAGCCAGATACAGGATATTTATTGGATATCCGTTGTATCCCTACTTAAAACAATTTCAAATAATTTTTCTCAATACTACAATAAATGTCGAAAAATTTAAAACTATATTTAATCAGGTTTTCATTTGGATCATCTGCCAATCCTGGTGTTGCCACGTATAGAACTAATGAAAAATCCTGAAAAAGGAAAACACTTAACATTCTAAGATGAAAAATTTAGAGATTTCTTTAATAAAAGGCTTAATCAAATTTCTATAAGAAATTAAATTCATTACATACAGCAGCCACTGCAAAAACAGATTCCACTAGGTGTCCTAACTGCCCAGATTCTTTCCAAAGGCTCCTGTACTTTTAAGTTTATTGCTACAATGGTCATTTTACATTTAATTTTATAATAAACAAGCCTGTTTCTTTGAATATGTAGTTCTATTTTAATAAATCAAATTCTAATCTCACTGTGTCTGCAAAATTTACTTAGGTTTTTAATGTTCTCAAACTCTATATTAAAATTTAAGGCGTCCCAAGTTGCCTCCCCCCCCCCCCCCTCAATGTAAAACGATTAAAAAAGATGCACACAAATCCTTTAAAATGGGCTAAAAAAATACCTAAAAAATATAAATAGTAGCATATGCCTTTAAAGTTCTCGACTTAGTGATAACCTTTCTGGCAGGTATATTACACCTCTTTTGAGATGCATGATCCCCAATATTAAAGCTTTCAAGAACCTTAGTTGTCCATAGATTAAAGGATCAATATAAATATATCCTAATAATTTCCATATAAGTGAAACTGTTTCTTTAGAAATGCTCACATTTTCTGGCCAGGTCAAATTATCCATTACCTAAATTACACAATCAAAGTACCTACATATTAGCATATAAGTCTGCATATATAATGCAGAAAATAATCTTAAATGATATTTGAATTACACTAGCTAAATAACGAACAAATGTTATTTATATTAAATATCTCATTAATTCAAAATGAAAAAAAAATTGTTATATTTGATAAAGGGTTATTAAGCAAAGTATCCAGACTATAAAATGAAGTATCCTGAAAGTATCCAGACTATAAACTTACAAATGTCTTGATTCATAAAGTTATTGAGAATATTAAAAATTATTTACTCTTAATATAGATTTAACACACATTTAAAAATAAAAACAGGATATGTAAGACAATTCTAAATTTTCTTTTTTTTAAAGAAATCAATATTTATAATTATATACGTGCTACATTTACACAAATTGACTAACTTCAGATCTAGGAAAAAAATATTAAAAAGCAAAGAATCTTAAATTCCAATACACATTACAAAATGCTTTTAGACAAAATATCTTGTAAAATTAAATTGAGACTTACTGTTTTCTTTGTTTAAAAAATAATTATTTATACACTATTCAATGAAGTGAAATACCTATAATTTTCTATTTCTGATTTAAATGCACATCCTTCAAGAAATCTATCCTAAATATTAAGGTTAAATATTTGATTTTTAATTACTTCAAAGCCACATGTTCTAAGACAACTATATTAAATAAGTCTTTATTATAAATTACTTTAACACTTTTAAAGTTAAGAACTGGGTTCAATTCTCATCATACACTTGAAATTAATTCTATTAAAGTAAAATATTTAATTTTAAGTCTTCATTCAAATCTCATTTCAATAATTTAACCACAAGATCACAAAAAAATTATAAACATTTTTTCCAAGTTAATATCAATCTGTACTCAAAATCAATATTGAAAAAGAAAAATATCGCATAATACATTGTTTCAAAATCTGAGAAAAAATACTTATACAAATTAAAAAAATATATAATAATTTAGCTCCATACGTCCAAGTATAATTTGAGGTATGATATGAAATGGTTTTATATCACAAATTTAATTTAATAACATTTAAATTTCTTTAAAATGAATATTAATTAAATCCTAAAATGGGTTAAAAAATTTAGGAAGGAATTCCTTCGCGCCAAACTAGATTGTAATACGTCGTCCGGTTAGGGTAGTACTCGTGCAGCCAGTATTGGCGGGAAGACTTGCCGCCCAAACTGATATTGAATACAGATAAAAGCGAAGGATAATATTCATAAAATATTTTTAAATATTCATATTAATAAATTTTGAATAATTAAATACATTTTTATCTTGAAAAAGTTCTCAACCGGAAAACGCCGGATGGAGGTATATTGAAATCCCGCTCGATCTCATTAGGCTCAACGTGGACAGGATGTAAAAAAAAAAACAAAGTAAAATTCAATTTTTGAAGAACAAATAACTTACTTCTATATCACTCTCTGCTTTCCTTTTTCGGGACAGAATAGCTGGATGTCGACAGGGTCTGTATTGTTTAGAGCTAAATATAAAAACAGTTCATCAATGGCCAAATTCTATTATGGATCATTTTTTTCAATTTAAAGATAAATTATTTTAAGATCGCTACCTTCTGAAAGACATTTTGATATTCCAGTCCAAATAATCGGATGGTCACCGGAGGCAGAATTCAGGATTATATTTTGAAGAAAACTAATAAATGTTAGCAACTTGGAATCCACACCATTGGGGGAGCTCATTCAAGTGTTCACTCCTTCTTAAATTATTTTTTAAAATCTATATAAAAATAAATTATTTGTTATGAACACAAGTAAAATCAATTCTGAAATAATTAAAATATTTTGTGCCATTAAACCATTTAGTTATTTAGACCGACAACTAACACTAATAGTGTACGGCAAAATAAAATTCTGAAAATGAATTTACACACAAAAAAAAAAATGAAGGAAAAAAAGTTTAGTACATAGTGCGATACAAAACACACATAGGTTACTTATTAAAATTTTCAGTGCTAAAGAGATGAAAACATTTTTTTTATTCCAATTTGTAAGTGCTACTTACCAGGGCTCTCGGCTCGAACTCGTTACAGCTAAATATCCCAGCTGAGTCTTGGATCGGCAACGCGCCAAAAAACTTTCCGGCACCATGAACTTCGCGAATGCGCAGTGCAATCTTTCAAACCAAGTTTTCCTCGCCAAAAGTAACTTATCGCCAATTGCTATCCTTGATTTAGGGAGGAACGAGAGAAGTTTAGCCAGTAATAGGCGATGAATTAAAAAATGTGGCATTCAAATAAAGTTGTAAATACTGCTCAGTGCTCCTTTTGACTTTACAAAACTTAGCGCCCGTTTATCGATGATAAATGAGTTGAAATCCCTAAAATATTTTGAAAAGTACCTTAAAACATGAGCTTTATTTTACTCGTCGAAAATATGTAGAGATAATTTCAAGGATAAATTTATCTCTTTAAAACATTTTAGTACTTTATGTTAATAAAAGTAGTGTGTTTTAATTTTAGTTGAATCTGGAAATCGAATATTTTTATAAGCGGACCAGAATTTCTTGAGATAATCAAATTCAAATGTCTAGAATTTCACTTAATTTTAAAGTTTAGCGATGAAAGCAATATTATACGATTTATGAATATATAAAATATAATTGGATGTCTGAAATTTATAATTAATATCATTGTATATTTTACTGAAGCAGTTATTTTAAAGTTTTAGTTCAATTCCTCAATTTTTATATGCATTGGTGTAAACTAAAATTATCAAACATAAATTTTAAATTTTCACAGTTCCGCATTTGATTATAAAAATAGAAATGTCTTAAATCATAAGGATATGTTCAGTATTAGTTTTCAGTGCATTTTTCAAGAAAATCATACGTTATCTGAAATGTTACTATTGTTTTCGAGGAACAAAAATACGCTCTAATAATTAAATTTCTCTACTTTTAGTATAAATTTAAATTTTTTTGAAAGTCTAAATTAATAAAAAAGAAATGAAATGCTGTAAATTTATCAGAGACTTTAAAATCCTTCAATTAAAAAAGTATTTTGTGCAATATTTTTATTTTATATATTTATATTTTGTACTATAATCTAGTTATAGTATATTTAAATTTTTTCTTAGTTACAAGAAATTTAATGAAATGTTGAATAACACTGTAAACAAAATATGCCTGCCATGGAATTTTTAAATTGTATTAAAAAACATACTTATTTTATGAGTATTTTATTAGTATTGCATGACTTTAAAGTCATATTTATTATAAATTCATTGAAGACATATCAAATTTATTATTTCAGTAAAGATATATTTATCATACGTTCATTTAACAAATGCAAATCTCATAGCTAAGAAAATTGTAATTTTTTTTTAAATTGAGCTAGCTTTTCTTTGTTAAAGTTAGGAACCTCTTTATTGGTAAAGCTAGGAGAGCTAATCTCTGACAAAAGCTGCATTAGCATCACTAGTTATTTATAAATGTATATCGATATTCCTTCAACTAAAATAGTTGAGACTATGGGTGCATAAATACAGATAAGGACACTGCAGTACCTTTAACTATGAATCCTAATTTTCTGTATGAGCATTAGCAGAGCTAGGAGAACTTGTAAGAGCTAAGCACGATACACGTTTCAATAACTATCTCACAAATTTTTCAAATGTTTATTGGTATTAAATATTGCAACTGAAATGACAAGGTGCTGTAACACTCCCAAAAGAAGTACGCCTAAACTACAAATCTTAGCTTTGCTTATGCCTGTGAGCCTTCTTTAATATTCAGTCAGCAAAATGATAAAAAAAATTTTTGATGTATGAAAGTCTCATAAAATTTAAAAATGTCTTTATATGAATGTAATGTATGTCTATATATTAAAAAGAAAGCATTAAGTATTTAGTATAATTTTTTTTAGAGTGCAAAGTGTATGGGAAGTGTAGAATTTATTACTATGTTTTTTTTTTTTAATTAGCATCTGAAAGTTATAGGCCATATAGATCATTATACTCAAAATAACTAAATTTATTGTGTTCTTTTTTGTTTTGTTTATTTTAAAATGTAATTGAAACTGTTCATAATAATGATTGTGATTTTCACTTGATTAAAGCATAAGAGTTCTCTTAGCGACATCATGTCACATGGAAGAAGAGGGGGCACTTGCCCTTCCCTAGATTTTTAATGTTAATTAAGAAATTGATTTTCTATTTTACACAACTGCAGAAGAAAATGAAAATGTAGTTATACATTTGGTTCCTCCTTGTAATATTTTCTGCAAAATATGAAACAGTTTTAATCTTAGTTGAAGAATTTTTTATGTTAAAACAAATGAATTATGGATATTATAGAACAAATGAATAATTGATTGAATAAAATTAAATTCTGATATTTTTTGAAGCATTTTATTTGAATGGTTATAATTTTGAATTAATTTCACTTATTGTTATTATATGCATTGCTTTTCTAACAGTATTTGGGTATGTTTCACATGAGTGTAATCAAATTCCAAGTTACTGTAGTGAATGAAATTCATGTTATTTACAAAATAATTGTATAATGAAAGTTGTTTATTTCTTTATTTAAATAAATGGCAGTTAATAAACACCAAACATGCTGTGTGGGATGCTATAGTTACCAGTTTCATACAAAATATTTCATTAACTGTAATTACATATGCAAGGATGTAAATTCTGATATAATACAAAACCCAAAACTATATTTCAAGGAAAATTGAAATATAAAAATCAACTCTATGAAGCTAAATAATTAAAGGTATATTGTATAAAACCTGACACGACAATACTTCAATTCTAAATACTTGGAATCATGTTCTTGGTGCAACAGCAAGACTTCAGTGGACCGGTTTTGCTCTTGTTAGACCTCATCAGCACTAAATAACTATTACTGAATTAACAACAAGAAAATTGTTATTTTACTTGTTGCCAGAGCAAGAATGGCTATTTGGTGGTGGTTAGTTGTAACAGTAGTAAAACTCGTCGTCTAATAGCATGTAGAAAAATTATCAGAAATAAAAATATGTTCTAATTTTATACAAGTTGGGATTGGGTTGGGTTGAATTAGTTGTGGGATGAAGCTGTTGTGTGCCCACAGTGTTATTTGACTGCTGAATATAAAATATACTGAAAAATTAATGCAATATTTATAACCATTTATTGAAATTTTATTTTTAAGGTTATACCTATCCACTTCTTGACTACCATGTTCTAAAATAAGTTAATTATACTTAACAAGGATAAAGAGAGATTTATTAGGTAAGAGCCAGATACAGAGATTCAGCTAGGAGGATACTTTTCACATAAGACTTGCTAAGGAAAACTGAACAGAATTATGTTTATCACTGAGCTAGAAAAACAGATTATGATTAAGAAGGAATCAGATTATGATTAGGAAGAAATATATTTTTGGCCAGTGAGCATGGGATTGAGTATGAGTATGGAGATTCAAAGGGCTGCTTCAGGGGGTTTATGAAGGAAATTGTATTTATATAGCATATGTCTTTTTAATAATTTTTTCTAACAAAATTGCATATAATTTATTTGCTCAAGGTTAGATACTAGTAAGAAATTATAGAAATATTATGGATATTGGGGGATGGTTTACATGATTTGAAATTGTTATTTCAAATCATGTAAACCTTTTGATTTTGCAATAAAAAAAAAATGGTTTGCATAAAGAACATTCTGTTGTAAGGAGTTAACGAGCCTAAGAAGGTGAGGAATCACTGTTTCAGGTAATAGTAGATGTCTGGTATAGGTTAAAACAGGTTTATTTGGATTGAGTTTCCCCTCTTCCTCTTTTAAAGAGTTAACTGTGACATTTTCTCTTGCATGCAATTTTGCTAATATTAATCAATTTGAATAAAATGTTATACTGAGCTTTGGGTTTGCAAAAAAAAAATCTATTTAAGAGGGTTTGCTGAAGGAATATTCTGTTATAAGGTATTAGCAAGTCTAAGAAGACTGGGAACTACTGTTTTAGTTAATAGCAGATGTCTGGTCATGTAATCAAAAGGAGGAACACCTTTATTTTTTTTTTTTTAAGTGGAAATAAGGATTTCTTTCTTTTCACTTATATACAATCCTTCTAATATTAATCATTTTGATGAAAATATTTCACTGAGCTGATTAATAGTATGTTTAACTTTTTATTATCTCTAAACATAAACATATCTCAG
Organism: Amaurobius ferox; assembly: GCA_951213105.1. Classification (NCBI taxonomy): domain Eukaryota; kingdom Metazoa; phylum Arthropoda; class Arachnida; order Araneae; family Amaurobiidae; genus Amaurobius; species Amaurobius ferox. Next base: position 2,330,052 of record OX578152.1, on the reverse strand, counting down.
GATCTGAAAGAGAAGGGATAATAAATTGAAAGTTTACAGTGATAAAGATTACTCAATGCCTACCCAATGTAATTGTTCAGCCAATGAGAGGGTATGACTCCAAAAAGCCCCCCCCCCCCCCCGGTTGTGTCACTGACTATATTAATATGTTTAATTTAGATTAAGTAAAAGTTTTACTTTAAAATTCATAAGTACTAAGTTCCCTCACAACATGAGGTGTTCAGTTAGTAGAGCACTTGTCTTGGAATCAACAGGAGGGACTTGAGACCAAGTTTTTGGTCTCAACCAAACTTTTTAATATGTCGTGTGTGTTTAATGAAAATGTAATTGTAATAATGTAAAATATTTTATGAAAATGTTTAACAATACAATGAGTCAAAAAGCTGAAATAATTATAGGGAAAATGCCGATTTTTACTTTCCCAACAATACTTAGTATTGTATAGGGAAAGCATTGGAATTGAGTCGGAAATTAGAACCCGAGTTTCCGATAGATTTGCACGCTTCGAATATTCTAGAACACGAATTTACTATTTTTAAAGTGACGTGTGTGTGTGTGTCTGAGCAATGTATATTTACTTAAACAGAAACAAATATTCGACAAAATTTCACAAAATGTAGTAGCTAAGTCAGTCATGGGTTACCATGGTTCTGATTATATTTTGAAACGGTTCGAAAAAAAAAACGAAACAATAAACCTGCCTTTACTTACAAAATGTCTCTCCAAAATTTGAAGTGAAAAATTAAATATTTTTAAATGTATTGATTAAATGCTTGTTTTATACCTAATTTTTGGCAAGCAAATGAAGAGGACCAATCCTGTTAATCTAGAACGAACCTTTCTCGTGATATTTAAATTTTTTATAATTTTAAGGATATGGCAGAATTTTAAAATGCGTTAAAAATGCCTGATGAAAAAGAATATTAGAACTGCAAACTGGATATCAAATAATGTGTGAATTTTAGCAATTAAACTTAATGTAATGGATTTTGAATTTGAATCTGTGGTCAACGCCATGGACGCTGACATCAGATTTCTCATTTGGCAACTTTACTTATTTTATAACAGTTCAGTTTCTCGAAATTTCAAAAAACTCAAATATCTCGAGAACGGTTAGTTTTAGAGTTATGGGATTGATCTTATTCGTATCGTCGTCTTAAATTACGTACAATATAAGTCTTTAATTAGTATAATTGGGTATATTTAGTTTTTTATTGAGGATTTTAGCAATTTTTATGAGTCATTTCGTAAAGAACACAGAAAAAAAAAGTATTTTTTTTTATTTCTGAATTTTATCAAAATCTAATTGACTTATCGTTCCACTTTTGGGAGATTTCATGGAATAGTTTTTAAGTTAGAGAGGATACAGACACACACACAGACGTCACGCTGAAATGGTGGATTCGTGTTCTAGATTGTCCGAGGCGAGTAGATTTCTCGAGAACTCGAGTTCCTATTTTCGACCCTATACATTACCATGTATTCTAGGGAAAGTAAAAATCTTATACGAATAGCACATGACTTTCCTCCCTATAGACTCAAATTAATTTTTTCTTTCTTTATTTCATAACTAGAAAATGTACCTGCCGGAGGTCATGTCGTAGCGCGCTCACGCAGCAGATTATTTATTTGTTTATTTTTTGTTATAAGCGAACGTATTAAAGCGTTCTTTGGTTTTCGAAAATTAGCTGCAAGTTGCGGCAAACAAAATCTAAAATAGGGTTTAATAATACGCTCGCTTATATAGCAACCACAATGGCAAAAGAAAAGAAAAACAAAATTAGCCTAGGTGTATCATCCTATGTCCTAAAGTACTTGCATGCCAAAATTCATGGCCATACGACGTTTAGCTTTCCCGTTGCAGATAGTACATACACAGAGACAGACATTTGCTATTATGTATAGCTGTATCCGCGCAGAGCATCTGCACTCTAGGCATCTGTGAAATTTTTAACAATAGGACACTAAAAATAACAATTTAATTGGCTCTAAGTTTATCATTTTTTCTTTGACTGAAACTTATTTCAATATTCTCTTTGGTCCGCCAAACCTATCAGCTTCATACATATATCTATAAAACATGTATCTACAAAAATAAGCCTGTAGTTGCAAAATTAAGGCCAAATGTATGTCAAACACCCCAAAATACCTTCTTTTGTGTTGTGAAGCTGGATTTTGGACTCGTATTTATCTATCTGATTATTATATTTTGGCATTTAAAGTGTTAAAAGGACGCGCACCCAGGGGCGTTATTTAGGGGGGGGGGGGGCCCTCCCCCCAAACTCTGGAAAACTTGTGGGGGTTGCCTTCCCCCCAAGCTCAGGAAAACTTTTTTGATTTGTAACTGCAGAAGAAAATATATAACTTTTGTTTGCGATTTATTAAATTGTTTCCTAATTCTTGCTACGAAAAAGAAATTACGTCACCTCAGTACTGTGTTAATTTAGCGCCCTTTTTCAATGAAAAAAATCTAATGTGAGCAGTACATGACTTTCCCTGCAGTTTCAAACTAATTTTGAAATTGAGTTTAATTGCTGAAAATAAGATGGATACGTTTCTGATATTATATCCAACTTGCCTTTTTATTGCATCTTTGTTTAATTTGGCAACTTAATTCGCTTTACTTTCTTCAGGTTCCCCCCCTCCCCCCCCCAAAAAAAATATATATATATACCTCGAGAACGATTCATCTTATAGTCATGGGGTTAGTCTTATTCGCTTAGTTGTCAAAATTTGCCTGAAGAACAAGTACTTAATCACCATATTTCAATATATACATATGTATTCATTTTAGCCATTTATTTCAGATTTTCACTATTTTTGCAGGCCATTTCGCAGTGAGTCGGGTATACTGTTCTGAATCATATCAAAATCTAATCAGCATTAGGATAATTATCAAGGTACTTAACTACAAAGTTTTAAGAAATTTTATTAAATAGTTTTTAACTACAGTGAAAATCGTCTTCGAATTTCCTCAAAATTAAACATTTAAATAATATCTCGAGAACGGTTTATTTTAGAGTAATGGGGTGAGTCTTATTCTTTTTGTCGTCTGAATTACGTTTAAAACAATAATTTAATTGATACATGTAAGCATATGTAGTCTTTTATTTCAGATTTTGTCGATTATTTTTGCGGGGCATTTCGTAAAAAAGGCGGGTTCTTCCAAATCGTGCCCAAATCTATTCAGCACCAGGATAACCTACAGAAAACTAATCTACCAAATTTTGTGAAATTTGGTTGATTAGTTTTCCATCTAGAGTGGATACAAGAGATGTTTGCGGGCCATTTCGCAAAAAAGGGGGGCTCTTTTTACCCGAATCGTACCAAAAACTAATCAGCATCAAGGTCACACCTAAGTGACTTACCTACTAAATTTTATGAAATTCGGTCCATTAGTTTTTGAGTTAGAGTGGATACATACATTGCACAGACAAACACACACACAGACATCACGCTAAAATTAGGGTTTTCGTGTTCTAGAGTCCCAAATTGTGTAGGTCCGTCGAAAACTCGAGTTGCGATTTTTGGCATGATTCCAATACTTTCCCTATACATTACCATGTATTACAGGGAAAGTAAAAATAGTCATATCTACAAGTCACAATAATTGCACCGACAAACAGACGTCACGCTAATAATAGTGTTTTCGTATTCTAGAGGTTCCAAAACGTATGTATAGATCCGTTGAAAACTCGAGTTGTGAAATTTGGTATGATTTGAATACTTTCCTATGTATTGCAGGGAAAGTAAAAAATCTGATGTGGGCAGCACATGACTTTCCCTGCAGACTTATATACACTTTGCCTTTTAATTATATTTAATTCAATTTTCGTTCTCATTTGGTAATTGGACTTATTTTCAAAGGTGGAGTAGAGAAAATGCGAAAAAAAATAAAATATCTCTAGAACGGCTAGTCCTAGTGTAATGGGGTTTGTCTTATTCTTTTCTTCGTTAAAAATTACGTATAAAACAAGCATTTAATGGATATATTTGGGCATACGTAGTTTTTTATTTTAGATTTTGATGATTTTTGTGGACCATTTTGCAAAAACAGGCAGGTTATTTTTTTCCGAATCTTACCAAAATCTAATCAGCACCAGGGTAACCCATAAGCGACTTATCTACCGAATTTTGTGAAATTCGATCCATTAGTTTTTCAGCTAGATTGGATACAGGCAATTTTTGCGGGCCATTTCGCAAATAAAGGCGGGTTCTTTTATCCCCAATCGTACTAAACACTAATCAGCACCAGGGTCACACCCAAGTGACTTACCTACCAAATTATATGAAATTCGTTTCATTAGTTTTTGAGTTAGAGTGGATACATACATTGCACAGACACACACACAGACGTCACGCTAAAAATAGTTTTTTCGTATTCTAGAGGTCTCGAAATGTGTAGATCCGTCGAAAACTCGAGTTGTGATTTTCGGCATGATTCCAATACTTTCCCTATACATTACCATATATTATAGGGAAAGTAAAAATAGTGGTCCTCAATAAAAATAAACCTAACGTATTTAGTTATAATTAATTAAAATATTTTATTACAGCAAGTTATTTGAATATTAACAATGACTATTTCAGTACATTTCCAAAAAAGTTAGTAGTGAGCTCCTTCAGCACTGTTTTCCTCCTGGATTTTCTCTTCAGCCCCTCTTAGATTTCATTTCTGGCAACGGTTCTAGAGGATTTAAGGACAAGATTTGATTATATCGGATTCCAACGAGGGGTACATTATACGTATGTATAATTTTTGCGCTTATTTTTACTTTCCCTGCAATACATGGTAATGTATAGGGAAAGTATTGGAATCATGCCGAAAATCGCAACTCGAGTTTTCGACGGATCTATACGTTTCGAAACCTCTAGAATACGAAAAAACCATTTTTAGCGTGACGTCTGTGTGTGTGTGTGTGTGTCTGTCTGTCTGTGTGTCTGTCTGTCTGTGCAGATTTTGTATCCACTCTAACTAAAAAACTAATGGACCGAATTTCACAAAATTTTGAAGGTAAGTCACTTGTGGCCGGGGCTGGTGCTGATTAGTTTTGGGTACGATTCGGAATAAAAGAACCCGCCTTTTTTGTGAAATGGCCCGCAAAAGCTTGCATCCACTGTAGCTGAAAAACTAATGGACCGAATTTCACAAAATGCGGTAGCTGAGTCACGTATAGGTCACCCTGGTGCTGATTAGATTTTGGTACGATTCAGAAAAAAATAACCTGCCTTTTTTTGCAGAATGGCCCGCAAAAATTATCAAAATCTAAACTAAAAAGCTACGTATGCTCAAATATATCTATTAAATGCTTGTTTAATGCGTAATTTTTAACGAAGAAAAGAATAAGACCAACCCCATTACATTAGGACTAGCCGTTCTCGAGATATATTAGTTTTTTTCGTATTTTTCCACGCCACCTTTGAAAATAAGTCCAGATATCAAATGAGAACGAAAATTGAATTAAAAGTGAATTAAATTTAATTGAAATAAAGAGAACGTGGATATAAGTTTGCAGGGAAAGTCATGTGCTGCCCACATCAAATTTTTATAATAAATGCTATAAACTGGTTATAAAAAATGTTTTGATTTTTGAACTTATAGGAGGGATCTCAAAATATGGGGCGGGGGGGGGGGGGGTGATATGCAAATTTTTTTTTTTGGGGGGGGGGGGGGTTCTGCAGTTTGTGTGTGCATGGGGAGGAGAGGGGGTCACATTGCTCATTTGACGCCAATTTCATAAAGTTGTTGGGATGAAACAACGGCGTTTATATATGAAAAATACATTTTGTCTCTCCTGAATGTCCCCCGCTCTTGGTTTCCAGTATTGACTACTATCTTTCTAGGATATATAATGCTATGAAAATCGTAAATTTTGTAAAATTCGTGTTCTATTAAGAAAAAAAATAACAGCGAGAAAGTTGAGTCCGCTTAAAAAATATAGAAGATGTTATCGTCTCAGTTGGATATAGCAGTCGAGAATTTTCTCTGTCGCGGGTGTGCGTTAGGTTACGGGTCGAACATTTTCTTTGTTGCAGGTACAGGTCGGGTCACAACTGATCCGTGCAAGACTCTAGCCCGAAACGCCAGCCTAGGTAATTGTTTAAGAGTTATAAAGAATGGAATGTACCCATGCGGATGATCGACCAAAGATGGCATCTTAGTGGCAAAATATAGAGGAACTTCAAGAGATCTCCCGATTCTTCTGTCATTTCGCGCGGGTTTATCCATGAAGGACTTTTCAGTCACCCCAAGGAAAAGGGTGGGCAAATAATTTTTTGTTCCACGCGTGGTTCATTTCGAACGAAGAGGAGTGTGCGCGCGTTCCAATACCTAGAACATTGAAGGAGAGCCCTGTTTCCAGCTGTTTCTCAAGGCATAAAGGAAGGTTCCCGTCCTTTTCAATGTGTCGCGTGCCCTTTTGAAGGAAATCCCCCTCATGAAGGAATTTTTTATGTCACACCTTTAGCTTCATCAGGATACTCTTTTGATGTGAGAGAGGAGAGGACTGACGCATCTGGCGGGCAAATAAATTTCAGAGCCGCGTGAACACGTGAGCGCCTGACATAGGCACGGTGTGCCAGGTCGGTGGTTCTAGGCCCCCAAATTGAGTGGACCTCAAATTTTGCCGAAATGGCCCAAAACTTCTAAACGTATCAGAGTACCAGTGACGTGCAAGAAAATTTTAGCAAAATTATTCAATTTTAGCAAATTATTCAACTTTAGCAATTTCAGCAAAATTATTCAACTGTATGCCATAGGCTTTAAACATTTATTTACTGTTGACGATATACGTGAATATTAAAATGTTTACTAGAGACACCGAAATACAATTCCGCCTTGGGCCCCATCTATTGTAAGTCAGGCTATGGATGTGAGCAGCGCATGACTTTCCCTACAGTCTCAAATTTATCTCCTCCTTACATCTTTTATAAAACGTTTATTAAATTCAGTTCAGTGGCACAAAATAACACTGATAAATATTTGAAATGACACCGAATTTTCAGTTTTAATCCAATTTCCGTTTTATTTGGCGACTGGGAGTATTTTCAAAGGCAACTTGGCAAAAATGCGAAAAAAATAAAAAAAAATCTAAAGGACAGTAAGTCCTAGAGTTATGGTATTGATCTTATTCTTTCCAATGTCATTTATTATATGAACTTTGTAAAAACAAATTATAGAGCTATAAACATGGATTTTCTACTGAATATTTTTGTCGCTTACTATGTATATCTTTCTTTTATAATTTCGAATGTATTTCGAGTGAAAGTAAGCAGAATAAAACAAAAATTCGCCAGGACAAAAACATTTTAGGTTTTAAAAAAAAAATCAATATATTGAAATTATTTTTATATATTCATAATCTATACCCTATTTTAGACAAAACAAGTAAAAATGGTTTACATTTTAATCTATTATGTTCGGAGATATAAACGTCCAAAGAGTTTACATTTTTCTTAACACTCCGATTTCGCTACAAATACCCCAAGTATAGATATTCACATCAAAAATCATATTCTGAGAAGAAAACGGCGTTATTTCTTAAGAAATTTTCCCATATATGATCCGAGACTTTTTGAGATATAACTCAATTATAGATTTTTTTCAAAGAAATATTCAGAAAAAATATCGCCTACATAATGCTACCTCTGTGGGAGGTTCGTTTTATAATAATATCTTGACAAACCCTGGTCCTAGAAACTCGAAACATGGACTAAATTTTTAAGTGGGGCTATTCCGAGGCTACCCACAAAATTTCATGAAATTCGATGCAGCCGTTCTCCTGTGATGATGACACGCGCACACACACACATTTTCAATTTTATTTAGATAAACTATTAACCAAATCTGTCAAAGACTAACTCTTAAAAATTACACTGCATCTTCTTTTTCAATAAGTTTTATTTTGTTTAACAATGCATGATGCTTAGCGTTGAAAAAATTTGTCTCAATTATTGAAAAGTAGCCCATAGGTTATGTCCCTTGACTGAGTTTCAGCCTTCTATGTCTTAAGATGATGAGCTTTGGTAAAGATCTGAGACTTTACACCCCTCCCCCTCCCATTTTGTCCACTCCGGGAGAAATAACGAAAATCTGGATTCGTTATGTTCGATTGAGTGATCGATACTAATAGTGTGCACAGATTAAACCTTCTAAGCCTCCAGAGGGGCTGATTGAGGGTATGTAAAAATTTGTAAAATACCCATAATCTCTAGATCGGAAATTCGACTACGCTAGGTTCTGTCCGATGGTCGATAATATAAGTGTGCAAAATTTCAACCTTCTAGGTCACCAGGGAGCTTCTGGAGGGTCTGAGGCTTTTCGAAAAAGCACTATTGTCATCGCTCCCCGGGGGGGGGGGGGGTAAAATCGAAAATCAATCCAGCTACGTTAAATTATGTCCAATGGTCGATAAGGCCGCCCGTCTCACCCGAGGGTATGAGTAGCAAAGTGAGCGGCCGGGGGATACTATAAGTGTTGAAGACCCAGACCGTCCGACTCATCTTTAAGATATAGAGCAGTAATATGGACGGCCGGAGATACTATAAGTGTTTAAAGATTCAGCCTTCTTGGTCACCAGGATTTTTTTTTTTTGGAAGGACTGAAAAGTCTGTTTGAAACCTCCCATTTTCCAGTCGATACTATAAATGTGCAAAGATTCAGCCTTTTAGGTCTCCGGGAAGCTTCTGTAGGGTCTGGAAAGACAAAACACGATAGACAATTAATTATATAGTGATAAAGAACATTTACCTTGCGTTGAAGTGTTTTATAGGTCTGCAATATCAGTTTTCTTTTCGAAAGTTTCAAACGCGTATGTCGAACGTTTAGATAATTTTCTGGCCTTTGGACAGTGACGTTCTGCGAATTTTAATTTGTTGAATGGCCTTTTAACAGAAGCTACGGTGACCGATAGACTGAAAAACCATAATAATGCAGAACATACACACAAAATAATTCTTTATTTTATGATGGAAATTGGCGGACTTCTAGTTTTGTCTTTTTGCCTGAGGTCCCCCCCCCAGGGGCTTCATTTAGGGGGGAGATTACCCCTCCAAGATCTGGAAAATTCTTTTGATTTGTGACTGCAGAAATAAAAACTCTCACATTTGTTGTGATTTATTACATTGTAGCTTAATTCCTGTTATAAAAAAATTTCACCTGCTGCAGAAGGTGCACTGTTTCTGTCGGCGATTTTCCGATGGACGCCAATACCTGCAAAGGGGGATCGAACTGTTTGGAATAGGGTATGTCAAATACCTGTCTTTTTGGGAGGTTCTTCGTTTGGATGGACGCTGTCCCACCCGTAAGCAAAAGGTTGAATGCATTTTTTTCGAAACTGAATTTTCAAAGGTTTTACATTTTTTAAAATGCTCCATGCGTCTTAATTTTTGTCTGAGATGCATGAAATTAGGCAAGAAGACACCTCTCATACTTTTTAATGAAACTGGGTATGCGTTTTATAATTGGACTTTATTGAGGTAATTAAAGTGAATAAGAACCTAATTAAATGATGAAAATGAAGTTTTAATGCAGAAAAATATTTTTTAAAAATTAACTTTCTAAGGGATTTAAAAATGAATACCCAAATTGGTTCATAATGTGTTTTTGAGTAATCATAATGTAAAATTAATCAAAAATGTGACCAAATGGCACGCAAGGAGCATTTTCAAATTTTCGTTAAAAAAATTAAATTAAAAAAAAAATACAAAATTGTAACAAAATTGAAAAAAAAATTAATGGTATTGTATATAGTAATGTTAAGAGGAATATTTATACAAATTTTCACGTTTCTAAATCAATAAATAAATAAAAAATAATTGCAACGTCCACCGTCCTCTTAATGTATCTGTTAATACCCTCACACCCATCCCACTCCATCTAAAATTTGTCCGTCCATCTGAAAATCTTCAAATTTAGCATGGACACGTAGGTCAGTGACTCAATTGCTGGAAAATTGTATAAGTAATTAGAAATTTGAAATTCCTGGGGGAGGGGGGGGGGGTAAATCGAAAATAAAATGTATTCAAAACAATCAAGTGAGGGGGATTAAAAGAAAGTTCGCATTAAGACTAAAAGCCAAAATAGCAGTTCGTTTTGTTTTTGCATATATTGGCGGAGGGGGAGGTAAAAAACATTAACTTTCTTTTTTTCTAGTTTTGCAGAAAGTAAACGAAAAAAAATCTGAAACAATTTTCCCAGATACATCAGTCCAACCCAAATATAGGAAAAAAAAACATTTATTTACAAAACTGATTAAAAAAGAAGGCAGTAATTAAATATGGGGTTGAATATTAAAAATCTATAACATACCAAGTTGAATATCAAAATATTAGCCGGCAGGAATTACAGGGAATATAAAAATAGTCATATCTACAAGTCACAACAAAAACTTATTCGATCTCCCCCCCCCCCCCATAGAATATGGTTAAATGATGCCTCTGGGCCCCTTTTAGTCATATGGCCCACAAGCGTTGCTTTCTTTTACTACACGACTGTTAAGCACCTACCTTAGATAGGTGCCAGTAGGCTCAAATTCATCGAGAAGCTATTTTTCTCGAATTCTAGTTACGAACAGGGAGCCCTGACAGTGATTCGCTTAATACGCTTTATTTAAACTGCAAATCCTTTTATAGGCGTAATCAGAATCTCGGAAAGGAGGAGGGGAGGATCGAAAGTCAATGGGGGGGGGGGGGGGGGGTAGAAGAATAAATAATATGAATATTTTTATAAAGGCATCAGAGTTTTTCGCTCAATTCGTAATTCCCAGTTATGGCACTCACAACGATTGGACTTATAAACTAAGATCTTTAAACTTAAACATGTTGATGCACCACATGTTACACCTGTAAATTAAGTCTAGGCTTGGGCGGGACCATAATCTAGGAAACCGGCGTTGGGGGGGGGGGGTTACTGGGCTGAATTTTCTAATATGGAGTATGGGGAACAAATATAATTTTTGTCCATGGGGGTTATGACCCCTAAAATTTCCTTGCCTACGCCACTGAGTCTAAGCCATGAAACGTGTATGTTCCCTATTACCCCCTCCCTCCTATTACCACCACCACCTTCCGACGTCATACAAATTGTCAAAAATGATTTTAATGCATCCGGTCATATTTATCATATTTGTTTCCTCAAAGTTCCTAACAGATGGAGTCAATTTAAAATTAAATTGAGCCGCGTTTCGAATTGAGTCTCTTTTAAAGCAAGACTCTTAGCCAAGTTGCCAGCTGCTTCTGCTTGCAGTCTTCCTACTTATCAATATGGCACGTGCTGCCAAAAGGTTCGGACGGAAATTCACCTCGCGCGCATCCTCGGATTGACGAGTGTTTCCTGGTGCAAAAAGTTTAACCCATGAAAAAAGTAGGAAAGGGGAATATTATTGATACATTTTTGAAAGACATCGGTGGCTCCAGTTCGATAGAGCCGAAATGGCTTTGCGTGAATAACTCAACTAATAAAACTCAACCTTTAATAAATGGAACTCAACTTTTAACAAATAAAACTCAACTTTTAACAAATAAAACTCAACTTTTGTAATGTAGAAAAAAAAAAGAACTCGATTCAAAATATGATAATATGCATTTACAGGACTTTCAAAAAGCTACAAATTCTTGCTTATTGTTTATAACTATCACTTTGAACTTTTAAGATATAAGCATTGCAAACTTAAAACTCTGATGTGGGCAGCACATGACTTTCCTTGCAGACTCATATTCACGTTCTCTATTTCTTCAATAATTTATTATATTGAGTTTAATTGCACAAAATAATTCCCACAATTATTTAAAATGACACTGAATTGACATTTTTAATTCAATTTTCGTTCTTAGTTGGTGACTGGACTTTTTTTAAACGGGGGCGCAGTCTAAATGCGAAAAAAATAAAATATCTCGAGAACGGCTAGCCCTAGTGTAATGGAGTTGGTCTTATTCTTTTCATTGTTAAAAATCATGTATGAAACAAGCATTTAATTGATATATTTGAGCTTACGTAGTTTTTTATTTTAGATTTTTGCGATTTTTGCGAGCCATTTCGCAAAAAAAAAGGTAGGTTACTTTTTTCCGAATCGCACCAAAATCTAATCAACACCAGGGTAACCAATACGTGACTAATCTATCAAATTATATGAAATTTGATCTATTAGTTTTTCAGCTAGAATGGATACAGGCAATTTTTGCGGGGCATTTGGCAAATAAAGGCGTCCCCCCCCCCCCCGAATCATACCAAAAACTAATCAGCACCAAGGTCACACACAAGTGACTTATCTACTAAATTTTATGAAATTCGGTCTATTAGTTTTTGAGTTAGAGTGGATACATACATTGCACAGACACACAGACCTACAGATACACACACAGACGTCACGCTAATAATAGTGTTTTCGTGTTGTAGAAATCCCGAAACGTGTAGATCCATCGAAAACTCGAGTTGCGATTTTCGGCATGATTCCAATACTTTGCCTATACATTATTATGTATTGAGGAAAAGTAAAACCGTAAAATTCTCATACTTCTTCAACTTGACATGACGATTACTCGAAAACTATGAGATTATATTTTAAAAACAAATATAAATTTATAAACCAGATTTCTATATTGTAACTATCTCTTATAGTTTCGAAGATATTTTGAGTATAAGTATGAAAAAAAAAATCTTTCAAACGTTTATCCTTGGCCCATGACTGACGTCAGTGATTTGCCCCCTTCTCTGTAAAATTTCTATGGCCGCTCATGATGGTCAAAATTTTGTTTAATTTTATTCCTTTATGCATTTCCTGGTACTGCTTGTTTAAAAGTTATTTTGACCAGCAAGATATATATATATATATATATATATATATATATATATATATATATAAATTACATGGCGCGCACATCGAAAAGTTTGGAGACCCACCCCAGCGTTTATTAATTGAAATAATAGAAATAAGACTGAATTGGGTCTTGTAATCTCGTACAGTTCGAACTCGATTTTCTACTGAAGCTGGGCGTCATTTCACCCTATTCTAGGGGGGGGGGGGGGGGGGGGGATCCAATCATAAATTTTTGTTATGACTATTTTTAAGACTCGTAACCTTTTAATGGCATTGAACTACTAAATTATTTCAAGAATATAATGAATCATTTTTTACATTGACGCACCAAATAAGTGTTGTGTTAAACTTTGTACCATATGTTCCTAAAAGCCTATGTTAAAGTAAAAATAAATAAATAAATATACAGTTTCTTTTCTAATTACTCAAGTGTATATAAAAGTTACTTCGATTAAAAAACATAAATAATAAATATTAGATTTATGTTTGTTTTTTAAACTACTTATGAATTCCGGATTTAGTGCGAAGGATAAAATGAATCACTTCTCTAAAAGCACAGTGCCGGTATGTCAGAGCACACAACGCAACTCTGAAAACCCTTGTATACTAATTCGGCCATGCTGAATCCAAATCTGAAATCAGTTTTTCAAATTAACCCTGGGATCTAGAAAAATAGTTTATTAAAGTTTGATCCGTTTTGCTATTTTTATGTTTACCATCTCAGGCGGAAGGTATTGCAACAACATGATGCAAAGGAAAACCATTCAGCTCATGGAGTAGGACACAGACTACTCCATGATTCATCTGAATAGCGCATGGGCATGAGTGTAAATAAACAACCTGCGTAGTGGAATGCGCATAAACGTAAGGGCAAAAGGGCTTTATTTTTACCATAGCGTGTAATGGTAAACGGACGACGATGGTCAATAAAAATTGAAACTAAACCCATTAAACATCGAAATTTATCTCTGATGAAAATAAGTTATTTAGAATACTTGAATAACAACATATATTTAAAGATTCCATTTGCTAAAGTGACCTTTAAGTGATTTTAAGTGAATGTACACTACTACTCATTTTTATCGTAGTCACTACCTAGCGTTTTTAATATGTATACATTTACTAGCAAATTCTGCAATGTATATGCGAGCTAGAATAAGGAAAGATGCATAACAATTTTTCTTAAAAAACTCGTGTATATATTTTACATGAAAGTGAATATTTTATTTACCGGTGAATTAAAAATATCCATCAAAGAAGATAAATTGAGATATGTCCTACTAAAATGAGAGATTAAACGATTGTAAGTTTCTAAAGTAACCGTTTATAATACAGAAATAATGAAAATTTTCATAGTGCTAAACAAACGAATATTTTGTTTTGGATGGTCCGTGTCATGCATGGAAAGTTAATATTGAGAGGTCATCCCAATTTAAAAATCCAGAATATGAATATTTAAACCATGGCGTTAGAGAGACTTATTTCCTGTTTTGAACAATGCTATTGTTCACGTTTAAATAATGCTATTGTTTACAAACTTTGTTTATAGATAGATTGGTTGAAGCTAAATTGTATGATCCATAAATTTAAAGAGTCCCTTTCCTTCGATGGTTTGATTATAAATTGAAAATTTGAGATAAAATGTTTGAGGTATTAAGCTTGATAAATTGGTTTATTAGAAAGTCTAGAGGGAAGCGTAAATTAATTGCGTTATTTAAGGGTTGGTATAGTATTATGTGGATTTGATAGGGAGTCGTATAAGAAATAGTAATATTGAATGGGAGGGGTGTATGACTCGCATGTGTCTGTGGATATTAGGAGCGGATAGGAAGGTTGGTGGGAGTTGATAACTGCCGGTTCCTGTTTCACATGCATGACCGTGGTGTACTTGGATGGTGTAGCGCGTGGATTTTGCTGATATATAAATAAAATTATAATTATTTAAATAACTAATGAGCACCCGTGAAAAATTGCGTGAAAATGTTTTATCCACTGAAAGTTATTAAATGTAGAAGATCTTTAAATTTGTTTAAGTTGATAAAGTGAAGTTTTTTGTGCCAAAGATATCTTCAAAAAGAATATTCTAGTATGCATTTCATATAGTAAAACGACTAGTAAACGACCTAAGTAAAACGACTCAAAATTATCTTATTAAACCGGTTTCGACATCCCCTTCATCAAATGACCGGAAAATAAAGGCAGTTGAGATTTAATTAATCAGGTGAAAGTTAAAAAATAAGACAAATATATTGTGTATAAAGTGTTATAATTGCAAAAAGGTATTTTAAAATAGTGTAATTTCTTACTTTATTAAGAGCAAATAACGTAAATAAACCCAAATCGTCGAACATGTGCATGTGCTTGTGACATTCAGCAAACGATAATAACATGATCAAATGACTCACACTCAAACTTATGTTTGATTTTAGTTTTCTTCCTAATTTAAATTTAATGAATGCATGAATAATACTAAGAGGCCTAAAATGTCTGCTTGATTTTGGTTAATAAATATCTACATATTAAATTAAGCTGATATATGCCTGGAAAATGCTTTAGAGTTTTTTTATCCATTGTCTTTTATAAACGAAGAAAAAACAAAAACATGATAGTATTTAAGCAAGCCTCCCATGAACCCAAAATTTTGGTACTTGGTACTTTTTCTGCCAACTGATATTCAACTAGAATAGGGTGATAGATTTTTAATTTTCAATCCCACATTTAATTATTCTCTATTTTTCTAATCAATTTGGTATATCAGGGTTATTTTTCCTATATTTGGTACATCTGGGAAAATCGTTTCAGATTTGGTTATTTTTTTGCAAAACTAGGAAAAAACGAAAATTAATCTCCACTTACTACCACTACCAATATATGCAAAAACAAAACGAAATGGTATTTGCCTTTTTGTCTTGATGTGAACTTTCTTTTAACCGTCCTCACTCGATTGTTTTGAATACATTTTATATTTCAATCATCTATCTCTCCCCCCCTCCCCCTTCATACCACCACCCCAGGGATTTCAAATTTGCTAATTTATACAATTTTTCAGTAATTGAGTTAGTGATCTGAGTCTCCATGCCAAATTTGAAGACTCTCAGATGAACAGGCAAATTTTTAGATGGAGTGGGATGGGGGGGGGGGGGGGGGTAGTAACAGACAAAATTAGATAGGCCTACAAACATTAATAAGGTTCTGGCTATTTCTGATGCAATCCTAACAGTAATTAAAATGCCTGTTTTGATTATTTTTTTCTTCTAAATCGTTAAACAATTTAAATTTAAATTTTAAAAGAATTTTATTTTATATAGAATTTTAACAATCTTTTACAGTTTTTCATTTTTAAAGCGGAGATTTTTCACTTTATAAAGCGATTGGAGATAAAGAATATTTAAATCTACATAAATGCGGTTTTTTAAGCTTATTAATTCCATTCAATTTCCAAAGTAGGTTTTGAGACAGCTTTTAATTAGTTCCTCACAAATAATTGCTTAAGAAATAGATCTTCAATTAACAATATTAGCAATATCTACATGTTGGACGGTCTTATTCGAGAAATCTTGATCGTTTGGGCAGGTATATTTGTCCATAGTTAAATTACATGTAACGAGTGGGAAACAGAAAGATGGCAAAAATGGTTGATCACCAACGGGTGTATTGCCACTCACCACAAGAATTTACTGGCTCCTAATTTCGAAATGCAGATTCCAATGTGCAAGATGTTGTTCAGAAATTAGTAAACGTGCTTCATCTGACTAACAAGAAACTACTGCGCGAAACGTCTGTTCGAGTTTCCAAAGCAACATATAGAGCTCAAGTAGCCTCTAAAAGGCAGAAAATTTTTGATTTTTCTTACATAACAGACATAGGAAGGTGCTATTTATGAACTAAAGGCATTTTAAGGTGTAAAATAAGATAATAAGTAACACTGAATGTATTTTTAAACTTTAAAGCTGTTTTTCTCAGATATGTGATTTTAGCCCTTGCGCGCAGCATATCTTAAAATATATTTAACCAATCACTTTCAATTTTTTGGACTTACTTGTTTCATCCATATATATAATTTGTACTTCAAAAATTCACCATAAATAGTAAAAAAAGAATTGTGAAGAGGTTTATTTCATGTTTTTTAACACTGAAAATGAAAATTTCATTTTGTTTAAATTTTAAAAATATTAAATTTATTTCAAAATTTTAAAAAGTGTGTACAAATTAAAGATGTAATAGTTATAAATATATTATTATCAAATTGAAGTCCATAAGTATAATATTATTTGAAATATCCTGCGCGCGGCTGCTACATACACCATTATGTCTGTCAAAATTGTATAAATTTTAAAAAACAATATAAAATGTACATATAATTATATGACTCCAGTAAAATTTGTGTAGTAAGAAAGGTTTTCTATATGTTTAGAGAAAAAAAAATTGAACATCTGGGATACACCTGGTTAAAATTAAAAAATTGTAAAGATAGCTCTATTTTCAATGAATTTCGACTGTTTAAAGGTCCTATGCCCCCTTAAGCACTTTTCCCAGAAAATTTGACTTTCTTCTTTTTGAGCACATCTGTGGTCTGCATACTATCTAATGGCTGTAGCACAAAGCGTGCAGGGGGCCAAGAGAGTAGAATTAACAGCTTTGTTCTGATTTGGATACTGAAATGCCGTCCACACGCACTCATGGGGTAGACAGATCCTATATTATTAACAATTCATATGTTTTCTCTTTGGAGATATCTTTCGTTAATAGGATTACTCAGCTGTCATTCTTATCTACAATTTTAATCCAGTGGTGGTTCCGCGGTTCTTCCATTATTATTATCCCTGGAGTGAGGGGATTAAAGCTGGGATCCTAGAAATCCACAAAAGGAAGGATTGTCACTTTTCTTTCACTCATTCAACTAGTTCGCATTCTTGACAAAATGATTAACTTATACACCTGTTGAGAAATAAACACCTGAAGTGTCCTACCGGCCTTCCAAATAGTTGCTCAAGTCCATTGGATGAGTCGGACGGTCTGGGTTTTCAACACCTGAAGTTGGCCCTACTATGATATTCTAAAGAAGCTAGCTCAAAGCTTTTTTGCTTGATAAGGATTAAAGTTATTTATTACTTTCCCTGCAATGTATAGGGAAAGTATTGGAATCATGCTGAAAATCGCAACTCGAGTTTTCGACGGATCTACGCGTTTCGAGACCACTAGAATACGAAAAAGCTATTTTTAGCGTGACGTCTGTGTGTGTGTGTCTGTGAAGATTTTGTATCCACTCTAACCAGGGGCGACAAATAGGGGGCGCGGTCGCGCCCCCAAATTTCTCCTCGTCGTCAATCGGCTTCTCCCTTTTTTATCGACTGTCCACTGGTCAGTTTTCTCACTCTATGGTGCTTCAAAAGAACCAACAATCACAGTGAAGTTTTCACTTCCGGCTGGAACGAATCCTTTTCAATTTGAAAAGATTGGGTATGATGTTATCCTTTTCACTTGAAAATTTCAAGTGTCTGATTAAATGTATGTGTAGTTAGTGCATGCTCATCCAATCCTTCTGCTAGAAATGTATTTCAGCAGCTCAATGTATTACATATTTTCATAGAAACATCATATAAAAGACATGCTATTTTTGAAAAGATTCGCTCATCAACAAATACTTTTCTGGAGGCTCTTCAACTCTACAATCACTAAGTGATACGAGGTGGTCTTCCAGAGTTAAAGCCATAAAAGCACTACTTGATAATTTTGAAGTGGTGATTTTAACACTGGAAGAATTATCTGAAAACGATTCTCCAATGGTGGAAGAGCCGAAACCCTTTTAACATCCATGACATCGTTCGAATTTTTGTTCACTTTGTTTGTATTGAACAGTGTTTTTGATCAATACAATATTCTCTCAACGCATCTTCAGTCATCTGATCTTAATTTTTAGACTGTGCAAGCTTTTGCTTTAGCTACCATTGAAACTGTTAGTTCTTTTTGCACTGATGCATATTTCAATCAAGTGTAGAGTTCTGTGACAGAACTTTGCGAAAAAAATTCTTATTCTGGACCAAAACTGAAATTGCGTAAAAAGTTCCAAGCAAATTCGGAGGCGGTGAGAAAACCCCCCATGATGATGTTAAATCATATCACAGAATTAATATTCAATATGAAATCACAGATTCAATATCTAATGAAATTGAGACAAGATTTAATGAGAACAATATATCTGTTTTGTTTGCCCTTAGTTCAGTATTATCCGGATCAGATGTCGAAAAAGTAAAAGAAAACGTATCAACCATATGCAAAGTATATGACTTCCAGAAAGAGGAATTGCTGTGTGAATTGCGACTGGTTTTATTTTTAATGGTGAAAAATGAAAACATAGACCATCCCAATTTTAAAAGTCGCCTGGATTATTTTAAAGAGCGGAATTTAAAAAATGTGCTTCCTGTCATAACATTATTAGTTGAATTGTTTTTGACTGTGCCAATCAGCTCAGCCAGATTTGGAAGGTCTTTTTAGTGTCTTAGGAAGCTGAAAAATTATTTTCGCAGTACAATGGTACAAGAAAGACTTTCATTTTTAGCTGTTTTAGCTATAGAACAAGATATACCACTGGATTACGATGATATTGTAGCAAAATTTTTTCTTCTTCCAAACTCTAAGAACCGGCGTTTAAAACTTCAATATAAGGTAAATAAATATAGATATTTGTATTTATTAAAATTATGTTAACATCAATTATGTTAACACAATTATGTACAAAATTATGTTAACAACAATTATTTTTCTCAACATCAATTCAATTTTGTGATCCCCCCCCCCCCCCCCTATTAACAAACATTTTTTTTATTCCATATTGTGAATTTTCATACATACAAATCTCGCACCCCCAAATGGAATGCTGAAATGCCGCCCCTGACTCTAACTAAAAAAACTAATGGACCGAATTTCATAAAATTTGGTAGGTAAGTAAGTCACTTGTGGGCGAATCTGGTGCTGATTAGTTTCAAGTACGATTCGGGTTAAAAGAACCCGCCTTTTATTTCGAAATGGTCCTCAAAAGCCTGTATCCACTCTAGCTGAAAAACTAATGGACCAAATTTTACAAAAATCGGTTGATGTTTTGGTATATGATTTGGAATTATGATTTTGGTATAACCTGCCCTTTTTTTCAAAATGGCCCTCAAAAATCACCAAAATCTAAAATAAAAAACTACGTATGCTCAAATATACCCATTAAATTCTTGTTTTATACGTAATTTTTAACGAAGAAAAGAATAAGACCAACCACATTACGTTAGACCTAGCCGTTTTCGAGATATTTTAGTTTTTTCGTATTTTCTCTACGCCACTTTTGTAAATAAGTCCAGTTACCAAATGAGAACGAAAATTGATTTATTAAAAGTGAATTAAATTTAATTAAAATAAAGAGAACGTGAAAATAAGTCTGCAGGGTAAGTCATGTGCTGCTCACATCAGATTTTTTTTCATTAAAAACGGGCACTAAATTAACACAGTATTGAGGCGATGTCATTTTTTTTTCGTAGCAGGAATTAAGATTTAATTTAATAAATCGCAACAAATGTTAGAGATTTAATTCTGCAGTCACAAATCAGAAAAAGCTTTCCAGATCTTGGATGGGGGGGGGGGGGGGAGAGGGGCGCCTGCCTCCCCCTCTAAATGACGCCCCTGACCAGGGTCACAAACAAGTGACTTATCTATAAAATTTTAGGAAATCTGTTTCATTAGTTTTTGAGTTAGAGTCAAGACATACATTAAACAGAAAGACACACACACAGACGTCACTCTAAAAATAGTTTTTTCGTGTTCTAGACTTCCCAAAACGTGCAGATCCGTCGAAAACTCGAATTGCGATTTTCGACACGATTTCAATAATTTCCCTATACATTATCATGCATTGTAGGGAAGGTAAAAAGAACTATCCTATCTTGACTACATATTGGAATATGTCCGTAAGGTAGAAATAAGACCATTAAGCAGCCCATTCAAGGTCATGCGAAAGATCGGATACAATGTATTCCGGTTGCTTAGCAAGTCCTGGGGGGGGGGGGGGGGGGTATGATCACGTGACTCACCCTCCCCCAGTGTTATCTCCCAACTCTTTGTTCAACTCTTTATTTGGAATTCGACTCATCAGAAGGTGACGAACAAGAAATCAATGGTGTGGTTCTACAAGGCGTGAAGTTGCCGCCGAAAGTACGAAATCTGTTCGCAAACAGTACGTGGATCGCAGGAAAATGGGGTCAAGGTTCTTCTAGGACGGCCGTGAGGTATCGTGCCGTACATGCTCGGGGATCCCATCGTTGCACCACGGTTATCCAAAGATATTCACCTTTTTATGTGTGCAGGTCTAGGCCAGTTTCAGAATAACGTTGTCGTTGGGAGCACCAAAATTTTTGATTTGAAATTTGGTTGAGTTCATTTTTTGAATTCTTTATACTTTGATGAGTGGCACATTGTGCAATACTTATCTTAACGAACTCACCTAAGTATGAATAGACGAGACATAGTATAAATTCCAATACTAATAATAAGTTCTCCAATACTAATAGCAAGTTCACGCTCTCCGCAAAGTAACGATAAATAAATAAATAAAAATGAAATAAAAGTTTCAAAACATCTAGGAGAGGAACGTGTCAGTAGATCCTAACAGTAGCTGTTAGATCGCATGGGTATCTGGAGATGAGTTAACTTTAGATTTTACAAATTCGTCAAAAAAATTTAATTAACATTTTGGATTAAGGCCTTCGAGGCGTATTAGTTCAGGTATATGTGTTGTTGTTGTTGAGACCCAGACCGTCCGACCTACCAGAAAGGTATAAGGTAACTGTTTGGACGGCCGGGAAGTGCCACCCAATTTAGACCGGAACCCAATGGGGGAGGCATCCACAGGGACCGTACCCTCCTTCCCCCACCACCAACCTCTCGGAAGGACTTACGGACCCACATGTTTAACGTGATCGTACTCCGCATGAACACGACGGCAGTTGTGGCAGCGTGCAAACCACCGGGTTACCGCGCCCGAAATGTGCCAACAGCACTCTGTGTTCCCAGGTGGTCACCCACCCAAGTACTAACCGCGCCCGATGTTACTTGACTTCGGTGATCTAACGAGAACCGGTGTTTTCAGCACGGTACGGCCGTTGGCTCTCAGGTATATATGCTGTTTTTGAAACCCAGACCGTCCGACCTACCAGAAAGGTGTAAGGTAACTGTTTGGACGGTCGGGAAGTGCCACCCAATTTAGACCGGAACCCAGTGGGGGAGGCATCCACAGGCACCGTACCCTCCTTCCCCTACCACCAACCTCTCGGAAGGACTTTCGGACCCACATGTTTAACGTGATCGTACTCCGCATGAACACGGCGGCAGTTTTGGCAGTGGCTGGAATCGAACCCGGGCCTACCGAGTGCAACTCCAGCACGCTAACCAATGGGCTACCGCGCCCTCAGGTATATGTGTGAAAAACCTCAGACCTGTATGCCCGATAAATAAAGCGCTGCATCGCGGACGCATTCTTTTTACTTTCCCTGCAATACATGGTAATGTATGGAGAAAGTATAGGAATCGTATCGAAAATCGCAACTCGAGTTTTCGACGGATCTACACGTTTTGGGGTCTCTAGAATACGAAAAAAAAAAAACTAATTTTAGCATGACGTCTGTGTTTGTGTGTCTGTCTGTCTGTGCAATGTATGTATCCACTCTAACTCAAACACTAATGGACCAAATTTCATAAAATCTTATAAGTCACTTGTGGGATATCCTGGTGCTGATTAAATTTTGGCACGATTCGAAAAAGAAGAACACGCTTTTTTCTATGAAATGGCCCGCCACCAAATCTAAGATAAAAGACTACGTATGCCCAAATGTATGAATTAAATATTTGTTTTATACGTAATTTTTGACGAGGACAAGAATAAGACAAATCCCATTACTGTAGGACTAACCGTTCTCGAGATATTTTAGTTCGTTCGCATTTTTGCTTCGCCGCTTTTGAAAAACTGTGCAGTTACCAAATAAAAACAAAAATTGAATTGAAAATACAAGTTTAGTGTTATTTTGTGCAATTAAACTCAATTTAATGAATTATTAAAAAAATAAAGAGAAAATGAATTTGAGTTTGCAGCGAAAGTCATGTGCTGTCCACATCAGATTATTTTATTGTTATGGACAATATGTAGGAATTATCCTATATATGTAGGAATTATATGTAGGAACAATAGTAGTTCTCATGGAGTTAGAAAGATGGAGATAAAACTCCTATGGATGAAACGCCTGAAAATGCCATAATGCTTTGAGAATTATATTTAGGTGTCGCTAGTGTTAGTAAAGTAGTCGCTATTGTTCGTTCGTTACTAATTCCCCCGTGGTGAAGATGCGCCTACGCAGCACGTCCACAAGGCCCCCCAAGGTATCACATGGCAAAGGGGATGAGATTTGTAGCTCCACTTTTATAGAGGCTCCCCGAAGGGCGGAAGTCTGACTTGTTCTCGACATGACAACATCCATGCCCGCTGGCGGGATTCGAACCCGCAACCCGGCAATCCAGCGATCAGACGGAAACGCATGCCCCTGACCGCTCGACCACCGGATCGGCAGTCGCTATTGTTAGTTCACACAACAGAAAGCATAGTATTTAGTATATGTACTTTTGATTATTTTTAAATTAATGGTTCCCTATTTATGAGTGTAATTAACCAATGTTTTTTCTTAGTTGTAGGTAGGGTATAGAACATAAAGAGATAAAAATAAATTGAAAGGTAAAATGATTTTGAATACGTAGGAATATTCTTTATTGTTTCAGGTCTACTTTGCATTTCTCTAATTATTTATTTTTAAAAACTCAACTGTTTAAATATTTATTTTAGGCCTCTCGCCATAGAAATACATACAATGCAGGACTACTTAACTTATCCCAGCGCCACCTGAATTTTTGCCTCAAACGATATTGGCGTTTTCTTAATATAAAGTTTTAACTCCGTTTACCTCCATGTTTACATAATTTTTTTTTTTCAAATAAATTTGCGGAAAAAATATCGCCTGCATAAGGCTATTCCTCGCTTTTACCTCCATGACTATCCTATTCAGGAATGATACAATAAACAACACTTACATGAATAGAAATATAGTGTAGTGCCGTTTAAAAACCCTTCCGTTAGAGACAATTGTCATTTGAATTCTTCAAAGAATATGACACCGCATACTTTGACAAGCATTGCAGATGCCACCGTGTGAAATACGCCGATGATACAACTTTTAACAGGCATTTATCGCCTTCCATGTACGTGTTTCGTTTGTTTCTGGTGTCTGTTTTTACTAGGTAATGATTAGGATTAGGTAAGCTGATAATGCACATATTCACTGGAGACTTAGACATTTAGAGATAAAGAGAGATGGATTGGTGGAAGAGATAAAAAGTGATGTGAAGTAAAATTATCAGTAGTATCTTTCGAATATTTTCCTAATTTAAGGATAGAGTGCTCCTCTCACGATAATTATTTTCTAGGAACGAGTTGGATAAAGATTATCAAAGAAAAAAAAGCGTGATACTGAGGAATCGCTATTACTGATAATTTTTTTATCGAAATAACAGAAATTAAATTACTGCGACAAAAACCAAGTCCACGTCCATTACAAAGCCCATTGCAAATGGAGGGCCCCCTTCCACGCAGACGATTGCATAATAAGCGCGAGACCGGTCCATGGATGCTGCTATCTGCATTGGGAGCGTGATTCCAGAAAAGGAACGTTTAAGCTGAATGTTATAGTGGCCTGTTTCGAAGTCCACCCAGTCTCGAACAGGTTTAGCTCAAAGTGATTTTTATTTAAATATGTTAAAACTATTTGCAGTTCTTCGATATTTATGATTTTTATAACGATAAATTGAAAAAAAAAACTTTTTTTTTCAAACTGCTTCACAAAAAGTTATACAATGTTATGATTTCCAATATACTAGAAATAGATCGTTCTTCATTCTCAAGATATTATATTTTAGTAGTGTCGATGAGATGTTAAGCAGTGTTCCTTTCAGGACTTTTTGGCCGGGGGGGGGGGGGGGCGAATGAAATTTTACAGGGGGGGACAAGTTTTCTATTTGTACTATATAAATATACCTAAATGATGTGTCACAAAAACAGATACAAGGTTAACATGAAATGTCTCCGGGGGGGGAGGGGGTTCGCCCCCCCCGGAAGTATGCTTGAAAGAAACACTGGTGTTAAGGATTGAGGCAAAATAGGGGTAATTGCATCAAAATTCTGAAATTCTAATTGGATGCTGTTTCCTATATGCATTTTTTTATCTAATTATGAGCGGTGAAGTATAAAGTAAGTCCTTAAAGTATAAAATAAAACCTTTCAATAAATATAAATTGAGGGATAAAAGAAGGTGTGTAAAGTCTTTTTTTGCTCTAGGTGTCAGATCTCTAGATACGCTAATGAAGATCTACCTTCATATAACTTAAATAATTTAAAATTTCATATTTTTATGTATTTTAAAATTCAAAGTTATCTTTTTATTTTGAAATTAATAATTTTCATTTATTTGATAAATGTAAATCCCTAATGGGTTGTGGCTCGTATGAAACAGGAGTGTCACCGTATCCGCATGAAGACATCATTTCCATATTTGGCTTTGACAAAATTCCCTTTCGCGAAATCCTGATATAAAGGGAACTGAGTATATATTTTTTAATAGCCTTTTAGGTGCTTGCCACAGTTTTCTAATACTTGGGCTTTATGGCTAGAATTATAGAAAAGGAAAATGGCTGGAGAAACCAGTGTTTTGTTTAGGCATACATCATACATTTTGTTACTGAGCCAAATGTAATTATTATATGCATATAAAATATATGTAATAATCCCCCTTTAAGACCCCATTCGCCTCACCGGCCAAAACTTCCTGAAATAAACACTGGGAGAGACGTCGCAAACTTAGCGATTTTATGGCTAGAATTTATTATTTCTGGATGCTGAGCGTTTTGAAAATTGGCTATATCTGACAATAAATGTCAAAGTCCGCAATGCTGGTTTGTTAAAAGGAAATATGATGAAAATTGATAAAAGTTTCAAATTGATTTACTTCATAGTTTTTAGTAGATAGTTTAGTCTATAGATGGCAGCACCAAAATAGAGTTCAGATATCGTGTTCCAAATTTCGATGATAAACTAGAAGAATATAGTTTATATAGCAATAAATAATATATAATAAAAGGAATATAATATTTGAGTTATGTAGTTAAAGGAGTTAAACTGTTTGATAAATGAATAATTGTTTTTATTCAATTAAATATATCTTTTAGTTTTTAAAATAACCTACAGATGGCAGCACCAAATTTCTGAGAGGGCTCTTTTTGCAGGGTTGCCAAAGTTTTTACTTAGAGGAGCAAGTAATGCTGCAATGCCATCTATTAAATAAGGCCCATTGCCGTGGTTTATGAAAGGAATGTTCACTACGATTAGATCATGTCGATCTAATATTTGAATTTTTCGGCATTTTCTAGATGAGATTTGTTAAATAAAATCAATACATTAGTTTTTCTTAATTGAACAGATACTAACTTTGATAAGTACAAATGATTTATCTTATCAGAGTCGGATTACTGATATTTACAAATGTGGATAGACTCAATGCAATAAAATATTAATACAAACATAATATACGTAATGCAATGATTTTACTTCTTTTACAACAAAAGTGTGGTGTACGAGATCTACGGCACAATGTTTTTGTATATAAGGAACATTACTTAAATTTAAATTGGGGGCTTTTGGAAATTAGTGAGCCAAAGCAGAATGACTTATTCATAATCACGTGCACAATTCTTATCAAAATGCAATGGACATTTATTTAATATTACGTGAAATAATGAACAATTGTCGAATACCTTGGCAATGAAATATAAGAATATTATAAAAAGTATCGTCTCTTGTATGGTGTTTTTAACCAGGAATGAATAGACACCATTGTTAAGAAGCTATCACGAGTAGCTAGCTCTTCAGATATTATAAATTTGTTTTTCAACCGAAAGTGCAAAACATGTTGAAAGTATCAACAGATTTCCATGATATTTGGCACGCTCTTTTAAACAAACTAAATGTCTATAAAGTATAAAAAAATCGGCTAAGATGCTGTTTTAAATAATTTGAAAATAAAAATATTTCGTTACTATCAACTGGTTTCAAAGGCAAAATGCGTCGATCTTCGTCACGATAAATGAGGCAAAACAGTCATAATATCGAAAGCAGGAAAATTTCTGTCAACAAAAAAATGATCGCGCTATCCAGGAAGATAGATGTTGCCATCCTTAAAAAATATTAATTAAACGCCAAAACCAATGAAGTATAAATCAAAGTGAAACAAACAGTTGATAAGGTGTATCAACTGGCTTCAAGGGCAAAAAATGTCAATCTTTATCAGGATAAATGATGCAAAACAATCGTAATATCAAAGGTAGAGAAATTTCTGTCAGCAAAAAAAATAATCGCGTGATCCAGGATGATGGATGTTGCTATCACTAAAAATATTAATTAAACACAAAACCCAAGAAGGTATAAATTAGAGTGAAACCAGCATTACAAAAAAAGAAAAAAAAAATCGCTCGAAACGTTCGAGTTAATTTTGAACGCAATATACTGCGAAATTAAGTGGCACATCTTACATAATAAAAGAAGATGTTTGTCTGTGTGTCTGACTGTGTACATCGGCTGTAGCGGAAAATTGGAGCTTCTGTTAGAGGTGAAATTTACTACGGAGGTTTCTCACATCCCCGGACGATGCACCTCAGACAGATTTTTGTTTAAATTTGAATTACTTTAAAAGTTACGAACTTTTAAAACTAAAAATTTTCAATTCCGCCATTTTGTCAAATCAAATCAATTAATTCTCTTCTGCTGCAGATGATTTTCGAGAGTAGGTGTTTTGATAGTAGAAGACATTTTATACCGACGTTGTTTGATAACTAAGAAAATTTAATTTATTGTTTTTTTTCACTTTGCGAATTTAAAATATTTCGTTCTAATGTTTTTAATTTAGTATTATTATGAGTATTGCGCTAAAATTTGATTTTAATTGGATGAAAACTGGCTGGGATGGCAATAGCTTTCTGAATTTAAATTCTAAGGTAAAGAAAGATCTCTTCTTTTCTCCTAAATATTTTCAGCGATTACCGAACGAGCGCTTATTTAATGCGTATCAAAGGGGCTTATTTAGAGCATATTACGCCTGCGTTGTACAACTGGTATGCTTGCGCATGGAAAAACAAAAACGGAACGCAAGAATAATTTTGGTTCAGAACAGATGATTAGGGCTGGATAGCCCAGTGGTTAAGGTACGGAGATTGCACTCGGAGGGCTAGAGTTCAATTCCCGGCTCTGCTCAAACTTATCCTCATGTTAACGCGGAGTACGGGCACGTTAAATCTGTGTGTTCGAAAGTCCTTCCGAGAGGTTGGTGGCAGTGGACAAGGATACGGTTTCTTTGAATGTCGCCCCCACTGGGTTCCGGTCTAAATTGGGTGGCACTTCCCAGCCGTTCAAACAGATACCTCATATCTTTCGGTAGGTCGGGCGGTCTGGGTTGAAGAAGAATAAGATACATTATATCTTTCGGTATGTCGTACGGTTTGGGTCGAAATAAAAGAAATAACAGGCGATTTGGAAAATGAGTGGTGTTATCTTTATCTATAATATTTTAATTATTTAGAACTCTGCAATTCGTTCTAGTAATGATAATAAAATGCAAACAAATTAAAACGAAATATTTTAAAGTCGCAAAGGTAGAAACTTTTTATATTAAATCCACACTAGTAGCAATCCAATATTGTCATATTATTGGCTCCAATATTAGACCAATATGAAAAGTGGACATTTTGACGGAATTGGTCCAATATAGGCTTGAAATGTTGGAACAATATTTCCAATGTAACACCAATACTGGCGTAATATTGTAAAATGTGGTCAATTTATTGTATACTATAGCTGCCTCGAATATTAATGAATTTTCACGAAACTTTATATTTGGCATTGTTAACGAAAAATCTAGAATTAGATATAATGATTTGAAATTCGAACGAAAAATTCGAAATTTTATATTTTCTTAATACGGCATTATGTATAGGACAAAATATGACATAATCATGCATGAAAGCGGTTATTTATGGCTGCAATTTTTGTGCTTCTGACGTCATTATCCCTCCCGGGGAGGGGGCGGCGTTCTCCCCCCGAGGGGTTACATTATTAAACTTGGTATTAATTGGAAGATCTTTTCAAGCCCTTTAAAGTGAAAGGTAACATGTTATAATTGTAATCATTTGAACCAAATCGTACAAATTGTTCAAACTTTTCTTGCAAAAGATGCAAATTTGATGTCATTTAAAGTAATAATCCGTGTTATTTTGCGAAATTAAACTCAATTTAATGGATTATGAAAGAAATAAAAAGAAAATAAATTTTAGTTCGTAGGTAAAGTTATGTGCTGCCCACATTAGTTTTTTTATTTGTATTCTGATACAAATTATGATACAGGGTGGGCTACGAAAAAGCACCCCATCTCGGTCACTTTACTGTATTCTGAATATCATGGTCTAAAGACGTACGGGATTGACATAAGTATATCTTTGTCGCTTGTTGCGTGAAGATACCGTATTCATCTTTAGACCATATTTCGCGTGATATACAGTAACGAGCCGAGACGGGCTGTTTTTCGTGGCCACCCTGTATAAATAAACCTAAACAACAACAACAAAAAATATCAATGAGTTATATATAGATATTTATTATAGTTTTAGCAGACATTTACGGTTTTGCTCGTGATTTTTGCTCCGTTCTCGGTTTACAAAATGATCTTCACAGGCAGATAGATCTTGAAGGTTGGTCAACATGCGCCAAAATACTTTCCCTATGCATTATAATATGTATATAGGGAAGAAAGAAAATGATTTTGAAAAATTTAAATAAAAGAGCTCTAAAATATGACAGTTGACTTAAGGAGTTGAAAATATCAATCATTCCTGTAATCTTATATTCCAAGGCAGTAAATGCAACACAATCGGAATTATAATATCGCTCATTTATAAAATTTACTCTTCTATCAAGATCTTTATTGTTTAAATCATGTAAATGAAATAAAAATCGTCTGCAGAATAAAATCATATGATTTAATTCGGTTGCTAAGCAACATGGTATAAATTTCTTAATAAAGTTTCGAAAATAATCGTTTACATAATGCGATTTCTATGGAAGGTTTCGTTTTCATGGCAGTTATTACTTTCCCTACATACATAGTATAAAGTATAGGGAAAGTTTTCTGACAAGGTCGAAAATTTGAGTTATAGTTTTCGACTAAAGAGCATATTTTAAACGTCTCTGAACTTGAATCGAACGTTTTAGAAGTGATTTTTGTACGTGCATATATGTTAGTGCGTGTGCGTATGTGTATGTATGTTAGTGTGCATGCGTGTGTGTATTTATGTGAGTTGTGTGCGTGTGTTTGTGTGTGCATACATGCATGCTAGTGTGTGCATACATGCATGCTAGTGTGTGCATACATGCATGCTAGTGTGTGCATGTAGGTTAATATGTGTGTATGTATGTTAGTGTGTGTATGTATGTTAGTGTGTGTATGTATGTGTATGCATGTTAGTGTGTATATATGTTAGTGTGTGTGCGTATGTTTATATATGTTAGTGTGTATGCGTATGTGTATTTATGTTAGTATGTGTGCTTGTGTGTCTGTGTGTGCATACATGCATGCTAGTGTGTGCATCTAAATTAATGTGTGTGCATGTATGTTAGTGTGTGTTCTTGGATGCGATATTTTACGAACGAATAGATCATAATTTGGTACGATTAGTACAATCAGTGAATACTAGAATCGTACTGATTTTAAACGCAATTGACTGCCCAAAATACTTCCCTCCTCTAGCAATTTTGGAATGAATTTTTGAAAAAATGACTAAATAATCAAGACTTACAATAATGATAAATAAATAATCATGTTTGACGTAATATTTCATTTGAAAACGAATGACGTAAAATTTAGAACGCTAGCAAGAAACGTTCTCAAGATATTGCAAGATATTCGAATGGATTTTTGAAAAATCGTTAGAAAGCAGGACCTTTAATATTGCCAAATAAATAATCATTTCGTACAAAATTCCGAAACGAATAGTACACACTTTAGAATTTCTAACATAAACCGTTCAAGAGATATGGCGTTTTTTAATAAAATTTTCACAAAAATTATATTAAATTAAAAAAATAGTAAGCATTATCCAATAGATTCACTTTTTATATGGAAAATTATGCACTACATCTGTTAAGATTATTTAAGTGAATCTAATTTGTTCCATTTATGAAAAGTTGTTTTTTGTGTTTTGACGTCCAAGAATTCATCAATGATAATTTATTTCACGGGACATTCATTTAACGGGACGGTGGACATTGACATTTTTTCTATTTATTGATTGACTTAGAAACGTGAAAATTTGTATAAATATTCCTCTTAATATTACTATATACAATACCATTAATTTTTTTTTCAATTTTGTTATAATTTTGTATTTTTTTTTTAATTTAATTTTTTTAACGAAAATTTGAAAATGCTCCTTGCGTCCATTTGTTCACATTTTTGATTAATTTTATATTATGACCACTCAAAAACACATTATGAACACATTAGGGTATTCATTTTTAAATCCCTTAGAAAGTTAATTTTTTAAAAATATTTTTCTGCATGAAAACTTCATTTTCATCATTTAATTAGGTTCTTATTCACTTTTAATTACCTTAATAAAGTCCAATTATAAAATGTATACTCAGTGTCATTAAAAAGGTATGAGAGGTGTCTTCTTGCCAAATTTCATGCATCTCAGACAAAAATTAAGACGCATGGAGCATTTTAAAAATATAAAACCTTTGAAAATTCCGTTTCGAAAAAAAAATGCATTCAACCTTTTGCTTACGGGTGGGGCAGCGTCCATTCCAAACGAAGAACCTCCCAAGAAGACAGGTATTTGACATATCCTATCCTAAACAGTTCGACCCCCTTTGCAGGCATTGGCGTCCATGGATATCGCCGACAGAAACATTGCACCTGCTGCAGCAGGTGCAATGTTTCTGTCAGCGATTTCCATGGACAGCAGGTGCAATGTTTCTGTCAGCCACTGCCATGGACGCCAATGCCTGCAAAGGGGGATCGAACTGTAAGCAGGTGCAATGTTTTTGTCGGCGATTTCCATGGACGCCAATGCCTGAAAAGGGGGATCGAACTGTTTGGGATAGGGTATGTCAAATACCTGTCTTCGTGGGAGGTTTTTCGTTTGAGATGGACGCTGTCCCACCCGTAAGCAAACGTTAAATGTGTAAAATAATGTTATATATTAAAACTTTTCTTAGTCGATTTTTGCTCATTTCAACGTTCACCGTCCCCTTAATGTCAATTGCATTTTGCTGAAGATTTTGTGAGTATGAATGTCATTTTGCCAAAAACGCCAGATTTCAACTAATGTGGTATTGACCCAATATTAAAAACATTGTGCTGTGCATCTTACATACCCTTATTTCACTGTGAAAGTAAAGTTATTACAGGGAAAGCCATGATCATCCACATCAGATTTTTTTAATATTTTGACAACCCTTTTTAAGAAACTTGAAACATGGATGGGGTTATCTGCGGTGAACTAGAGAATAACCATACACACACAACTCGAAAAAAGAAAATCCGTCACAAACTGTTGATTTGTAAACAGAACAAACAACAAAAAACTTTTATATAGATTGTTAATTTGTAGGCAAAGGAACGTGTCGGACACATTTAGATTTGTTTTATCTAATGCTAAGATCTCAACAGCTTGCTATCGTAATATTTTCATCTTGTCAATTTATTCATTTCACGCCGTTCGCCAAGGACATTGCCAAAGAGAATCGCAGATTTGTGCGTCCAAACAATTTCAAGAACACTATTTTGCCATCAAGGAAGTCTCGTGTTAATAGTTCAAGATGAGGTCGCCTGTGAGTGCCATAATTCTGTTGTCGGTTTTCGCTATCGCTTCTGGGTCTAAGACTTTCTTTAGGCACATTTTGGGTAAGTTCTGCATTGTTGAATACAAACATGTTTTGTAATCGCATTTGTTTACAGATTTGTTTAAAAATGTGTATTTTTTCTTTTGCGTTGTACAGAGCCGCCCATACAAACTGCTGGTTCCATCTATGTTCTCTTGTGGGTTGATTTTTTCCCCTTTGTAAATTTTATGTTCTTCCTGCCTCAATAAAATATATATAGATGTTTCAGGTCCCCCTCTGGGCCCCTACTCGAGTGGTCTATGGGAGGCCCTTTGTTGTGCTACGCAGTGTTCACACTAGGTGTTTGTGTACGAATTTAATGTTAAGATCGAAATGACTATTTCGATCTTAACATTCGATCTTATCATGCTTATTTCGTTATAAAAGAAGTAAAATCGTTGTATTATGTAGGGAATGTTATTTGCTGTGCCCCTCCCCCCCAAATTTTGTCCTGTACGTGACTTTCTACATACATCAACAAATTATACCGTCGACAAACAAAGCACACTAGAAGATCTCCTTTATGACATGATGTCACTGAAGGTCAGATATTCTCAAGAGATCAATTAAAATAAACATACGGAATTTCACGCAAATAGCTTTATTTTCGAAGCTCTTCCTTTGGAAATCACTATTAGCCTCGAGATATTTCATATTTCGTGAATGATTCGTGATATTTTCATCTAAACCAGGAAGTTTATTCCCCTCTTATAGAAAGCATACAAAGTATTCATTATCTAAATTATCTTCCGCCAAACAACGATTGCGATGTAGCCGGTAGTAGCGTCGGTTTGGTAACAAAATACCTTGTTTCCCATTTCTCCAAATATCATTTCTACGAACTTCGATGGATTCTGATGGATCCCTGGGGAAGGCATTATGACATCCCACCCCCCTCCCCACCCCTGGCGATGCCACTGAGCTCGTGGCGGTAGTTTCGTTCGTCTGTAGAAATTCGCCCACTAAAATTGGATTCTGATATCGAGTGGTTATTTCTGTTTATTGTTACACTTTTAAGTCTATTGTGAATAATTGAAGTATTTTATGTGAATATACTGTGATTTTTATTTTTTATACGTTATGCGCTGTTTTGTTTATATGCTTTTTTACTTTCCCTCTAATACATGGTAATGTATAGGGAAAGTATTGGAATCATGCCGAAAATCGCAACTCGAGTTTTCGACGGATCTACGCGTTTCGAGACCTCTAGAATACGAAAAAACTATTTTTAGCGTGACGTCTGCGTGTGTGTTTGTGTCTGTCTTTGCAGATGTTGTATCCACTCTAACTAAAAAACTAATTGACCGAATTTCATAAAATTTGGTAGGTAAGTCACTTGTGGGCGAATCTGGTGATGATTAGTTTTGCGTACAATACGGGATAAAAGAACCCGCCTTTTTTGCGAAATGGCTCACGAAAGCTTGTATCCACTGTAGCTGAAAAACTAATGGACCGAATTTCACGAAATTCAGTAGATAAGTCGCTTGTGGGTCAACCAGGTGCTGATTAGATTTTGATATGATTCGGAAAAAAATAACTTGCCTTTTTTTGCAAAATTGCCGGCAAAAATCGTCAAAATGTAAAATAAGAATTACGTATGCTCAAATATATTCATTTAATGCTTGCTTTATACGTAATTTTTAACGATGAAAAGAATAAGACCAACCTCATTATACTAGGACTAGCCGTTCTTGAGATATTTTAGTTTTTTCGTATTTTCTGTACGCCATCTATGAAAATAAGTCCAGTTACCAAATGAGAACGAAAATTGAAATAAAAGTGAATTAGATTGAATTAAAATAAAAAGAACGCGGATATAAGTCTGCAGGGAAAGTCATGTGCTGCCCACATCAGATTTTTATATGTTGTAATACTCGTCAAGGCGTGGAATCTTAAAAATGCTTTAATTAAGAAGAATAATAAGTAGCTCGTAAAATAATTTAAATTTCAAAAATACATCCTCTACTTATTGAGTTTAGAGATCATTGATATAATAGTAAGAGAATTTCATTTTAAGATGTTTTCACCTTTAGTTAAACACGTGTTATATCTCGAGAATGTGTTATCGTTATAAATTATCTTGTCAGTTTTTCAATAATAAAGCATGCATAAAACGATTGTTAGTTTCTTTTAATTATTTAACGACTTTTCAAAATAATATCAATTAGTTTAAACTAGACAATCCCAACCGTTTTTGTTTAAAGGAACCTGTGAAATATTTCGTCAAACATCTGGGAATCCCTTTCTGGTTGATGGGTATTGGGTTTGATAGAGATATTTTACAAAACACACGCGCAAAAGCAGTAGGGTTTATAAATTATAATTAACTTGCATTTTTAAATAAAATATAACAAGACTGTTTATTGTCTGTTTTTTTTTATTAATTAATGTTAATAAAAATGGCAAACATTTTGATTTTACACCTGGTTTAGTACTTACTGTGTCTATATTTTGTAATAATTTCTGTTTAGAGAAATAATTTTATTGCGGGTAAAAAAAATAAAACGTAAATTTCAAAATTTCGCGGACTTTCTTGAAAATTCTGCTGCGGACGATTTACACTAACATTTCTTAAAAAAAAACTACCAATTATGAAACAGTAATAAGTAAATTACGCAAATTGGCATTATATTAGAATTGTTTTAAATTAATACATTTATAAACCATTTATAGTCTGGTAATGTTATCATCGCTATGAGATAAAGATTATATCAAGTTATTATACATGAGGTCAAGATCATATCAAGTATCATACATGAGGTCAAGATCATATCAAGTATCATGAGATCGAGATCATTTCAAGTATCATGAGATCGAGATCATATCAAGTATCATACATGAGATCGAGATCATATCAAGTATCATACATGAGACCAACATTATATCAAGTATC
Organism: Amaurobius ferox; assembly: GCA_951213105.1. NCBI lineage: Eukaryota > Metazoa > Arthropoda > Arachnida > Araneae > Amaurobiidae > Amaurobius > Amaurobius ferox. Next base: position 2,294,285 of record OX578152.1, on the reverse strand, counting down.
ATGAGATCGCGGTCATATCAAGTATCATGAGATCGAGATCATATCAAGCATCATGAGATCGAGATCATATCAAGTATCATGACATCGAGATCATATCAAGTATCATACATGAGATCGAGATCATATCAAGTATCATACATGAGATCGAGATTATATCAAGTATCATGAGATCGCGGTCATATCAAGTATCATGAGATCGAGATCATATCAAGCATCATGAGATCGAGATCATATCAAGTATCATGACATCGAGATCATATCAAGTATCATACATGAGATCGAGATCATATCAAGTATCATACATGAGATCGAGATTATATCAAGTATCATGAGATCGCGGTCATATCAAGTATCATGAGATCGAGGTCATATCAAGTATCATGAGATCGAGATCATATCAAGTATCATGAGATCGAGATCATTTCAAGTATCATGAGATCGAGATCATATCAAGTATCATACATGAGATCGAGATCATATCATGTATCATACATGAGACCAACATTATATCAAGTATCATGAAATCGCGGTCATATCAAGTATCATGAGATCGAGATCATATCAAGTATCATGAGATCGAGATCATATCAAGTATCATGAGATCGAGATCATATCAAGTATCATGAGATTGAGATCATATCAAGTATCATACATGAGATCGAGATTTTCATCTAAGTGGATAGCGTTTTGATACATTATATAAATGTACATACAAATTAATTTTTTTAATGAAGTGTCTGCTGCCTTGTAACACGCTTTTAAATTTAGAAAATGATCGATGTTTGTGGGTATTGACAAAGAACAGCTGACGATTTTATGTAGCTAGGCAAACGAATGTTTTTCACATTCCATAGAAATCTGTCAAGCCTTTGCCGATGCGAATTTCTTTTGCACTCGTTTTGTATGAATAAGGAAGCAAACAATTTTTCATCGTATAAAAAGTCCAAGGACTTAATATATTAGATATTCTCGCAAATAATCTGAACACCCTCCCCCTCCCTCTAAAATTCGCGGAAATTTGCATCGCGAAATAAAAATTATAATATAAATTAGGCAATAATAAATAGGGAATATTAAATGCGTGAATATATTTGATATTTATGACAATTCAGTAAAACTCCTCAAATTCGCTGAAAAAATCTCGGAAATTCCCGAAATAATTACCCTAGTAGTAATCCAATATTGGTTTATTATTGACAGCCAATAATGGAAATACTGGACCAATATGACAAGATTGGGACAATATTAAACTAATATTAGAGTCACACTGGAAATATTTCCAATGTAACACCAATATTGGCGTCATATTGTAATGAAAATATTTAGCTAATATTGGCGGCCAATGTTAACTGCAATATTTGCCCAATATTGGGATTATATTAGAAATATTTTCAATGCAATGCCAAGATATACAATATTATACTAAGAGTGGCGACACGTCACGATTTCAAATACTAATTACTCATAAATGACACATCTTACAGATCCAATAGTCATTTTATTCTAAAATCATCCTACAGACGTAAAGGCAATCGCCAAAGCGCTTTCGAACATCTTACATATTCATCCTCAGTGGCAATACAATTAGAAACGAATGCCAACGTGCTTAAATACAATTTACCACTCCTTTGAACTCCTCCTTTCTCTGGATAATAACGATAAATTTTATATCGGTAGTGCTAAACGTATGGTTGGTATCCGTTTGTCCGAACATGCAAGAGACATAAAAAATGGTAAATTAACGACTGCCCTTGCCCAATTCGTGAATAAAGATAATTTTCGCCCTCTTTTTGAAAAAACTTTTCTTTTAGTTAGCTGAAATAGCCCCCGTTCGATCTTGTTGTATGAATCCCTTTTTACTTTTCTTATATACATAATGTATAAGGAAAGTATTGTGACGGGGTCGAAAATTCGAATTTGAGTTTTCGACGGGAGAGCACGTTTCAAGCATGCCTGATCACGAAACAAACGTTTTTGAAGTGGTGTGTGTGTGTGTGTGTGTGTGTGTGTGTGTGTGTGTGTGTGTGTGTGTGTGTGTGTGTGTGTGTGTGTGTGTGTGTGTGTGTGTGTGTGTGTGTGTGTGTGTGTGTGTGTGTGTGTGTGTGTGTGTGTGTGTGTGTGTGTGTGTGTGTGTGTGTGTGTGTGTGTGTGTGTGTGTGTGTGTGTGTGTGTGTGTGTGTGTGTGTGTGTGTGTGTGTGTGTGTGTGTGTGTGTGTGTGTGTGTGTGTGTGTGTGTGTGTGTGTGTGTGTGTGTGTGTGTGTGTGTGTGTGTGTGTGTGTGTGTGTGTGTGTGTGTGTGTACACGATAATTGACGAATAAATGGACCGATTCGAACAAAATTTGGTACAAAAATCACAATCCGTAGACACTGAAAGTCTATTGTTTTTATACGCAATCGAATGTTCAGAACCCCCCTAAATTTTCGAATGAAATTTTGGAAAAATCGTCAAAAAATCAAAACCATTAATAAAGTTATGCAAATAGACATTTCTTATGTAATTTTTCATTAGAAAACGATTGACATAAATTTTAGAATGCTAACATGAACCGTTCTCGAGATATTGCACATTTTTCAAAACAATTATCAAAAAGTTATATAAAATAAAAAAAAATTATTTCCTATTGAGAAACATGTTCACTTTTCATATGTAATACCATGCGATAAATTTGGCGACATCATTCTCGTGGATCCAGCTCGTTCCATTCATGAAAAAAGATACTTTGAGTAATACTTTTGTATTTTAACGCCGATAGTCATTTATCTGCTGTAAGAATAACTTATTTCTCCGTCCGCAGCGCTTGGCGAGATTTTGGCGACGTATTTGGCGGAATGTCGCCAACTTGGCGACATTTTTAATTGTTGCCAAATTAACAAAAATCTCGCCAAATGGATAAAAATGACGCTAAATCAATGAAAATGACGACTAATCGAAGAAAATTCAATATCTTTGAAAGAATATAAGTATCTACTATAAGAATAACATTTTTTTAGCTGTAAAAGTAGTAAATTCATTGCATTATATAAGGAAAGTCATGTGTTGCCCACATCAGATTTTTATTTATTTATATCGTTCTTCTATTTGTAATTTTGACCCTGTTCAGGTCCTAAGTTATGCTTGACGACTCGTTCTCGATTCCCTGCATGTTAAGCCTTTGCATAGCTACATTGATTTATAATTATTGTGTTTTAAAAAATCCCATATCTTTAAACCTTTTTGAAGTATTTGCTTTTGAACTTTTTATAAATTATAATCTGACTCATAATCCACCTTTTTGTGAAACTGACAATTTCATGATATGCAAATTTTACTTGACAGTATTGAATTGTATATAAGCACGTTGGCATTCGTTTCTAATTGCATTGCCACTCAGGATGAAGTTCGAAAGCTCTTAGGGTATTGTTTTTACTCTTGTAGGATGATTTTAAAATAAAATGACTATTGGATCTGTGAGATTTGTCATTTATTAGTAATAAGTATCCAATATTGTTCAAATATTTGACTAATATTAAATGCTACTAGGGCACTTTGTTAGGAATCAAAACACATGCTTTCGTATTTTTTGCATTCGGAAATCTAAATCGGAAGTAATTCTGAAGCAGAAATATCGAAGGATTTCAGGCTCACCGAAGCCTTCGATTTTGTGAAATATAAGTTAATTGGTAGTTTTACATGCAGTCATTCGAAAAGGTGTCAAATGTACCATTGAAAGTTAAAAACATTATTCTGAGGATCTTATACATTATTACTTTCCTTATATACATAATGTATAAGGAAAGTATTGTGACGGGGTCGAAAATTCGAAATCGAGTTTTCGACGGGAGAGCACGTTTCAAGCATCCCTGATCACGAATCAAACGTTTTTGAAGTGATGTCTGTGTGTGTGTGTGTGTGTGTGAAAGTATGTGTGTGTGTGTCAGTGAGTCTGTGGAGACGATAACTGACGAACGAATGGACCGATTCGAATCAAATTTGGTACAAAAATCACAATCCGTAACACTGGAAGTCTATTGTTTTTATACGCAATCGAATGGTCAGAACCCCCCCTAAATTTTCGAATGAAATTTTGAAAAAATCGTTAAAAAATCAAAACCACTAATAAAGTTACGCAAATAGACATTTCTTATGTAATTTTTTATTAGAAAACGATTGACATAAATTTTAGAACGCTAACATGAACCGTTCTCGAGATATTGTACATTTTTCAAAAAAATTATCAAAAAGTCATATAAAATAAAAAAAATATTTCCTATTGAGAAACATGTTCACTTTTTATATGTAATACCATACGATAAATTGAGTGACATCATTCTCGTGGATCTAGCTCGTTCCATTCATGAAAAAAGATACTTTGAATAATACTTTTGTATTTGAACGCCAATAGTCATTTATCTGCTGTAAGAATAACTTATTTCTTAGTGCATAACGCTTGGCGAGATTTTGGCGACAAATTTGGCGGAATGTCGCCAATTTGGTGACTTTTTTGAAATGTTGCCAAATTAACGAAAATCTCGCCAAATGGATAAATATGACGCTAAATCAATGAAAATGACGACTAATTGTCGAAAATTCAATATCTTGGAAAGAATATTAGTATCTACTATAAGAAAACCTATTTTTTTACTGTAAAAGTATAAAATTCATTACATTATATAAGGAAAGTCATGTGTTAACCACATCAGATTTTTTTTCTACAGTGAAAGAAATCAATTCATTGCATTATATATGGGTAGTCCTATGATATTCACATCATATGTTTTATAACTATCATTACTTTCTTTATATACATAATGTATAAGGAAAGTATTGTGACGGGGTGGAAAATTCGAATTCGACTTTTCAACGGGAGAGCACGTTTCAAGTATCCCTGATCACGAATCAAACATTTTTGAGGTGATGTCTGTGTGTGTGTGAAAATATTGTGTGTATTAGTGAGTCTGTGGAGACGATATCTCACGAGCAAATGGGGCGATTCGAATGAAATTTGGTACAAAAATCACAATCCGTGAATACTGGAAACCTATTGTTTTTAAACGTAATCGAATGTTCAACCCCCCCCCCCCTAAATTTTCGAGTGAAATTTTGAAAAAATCATCAAAAAATCAAAACCTTTAATAAAGTTACGCAAATAGATATTTCTTATGTAATTTTTCCTTGGAAAACGATTGACATAAACTTTAGAACGCTAGCATGCACCGTTCTCGAGATATTGCACATTTTCAAATAAATTTATCATAAAACCCTATAAATTAATTTTTGAGAAACATGTTCACTTTTCATATGTAATATCATGCGATACATTTGGTGACATCATTGTTGTGGATCTAGCTTGCTCCATTCATGAGAAAAGATACTTTTAGTAATACTTTTTTATATGAACGCCAATTGTCATTTATCTGTTATAAGAATAACTTATTTCTCCGTCCATAACGATTGGCGAGACTTTGGCGACGAATTTGGCAGAATGTCGCCTACTTGGCAACATGTTTAAATGTTGTCAAATTAACGAAAATCTCGTCAAATGGATAAAAATAGATTTAAATCAATGAAAATGACGACTAATTAACGAAAATTCAGTATCTTGGAAAGAATTTAAGTATACACTATAAGAATAACCTATTTTTTTTACTGTAAAAGTAGTAAATTCATAGCATTATATAAGGAAAGTCATATGCTGCTCACATCAGATTTTTTTTAGTTTGCGAGCTGTTGGTAACTAAAAAAATGTAAAATTTTCAATCTTGTTCAAATTAATATGACGACTGGTCGAAAATTATAAGATCTTTCTAAAAGCAAATGATTGATATAGAAGCTGAATTTTCTACTGAACATTTTTTCACTTACAGCTATAAATATCTTTCATAGTTTAGAGCCTATAAATATCTTTCATAGTTTAGAGCCTATAAATATCGCCTAGTAGATAGAGCCTATGTAATCATCAGCCTATAAATATCTTTCATAGTTTAGAAAATATTTATAGGCAAAGTAAAGCGGAAATTCGTTTTGCGGAAAATATTTTAATTAAAAAAATTTCAAAATAATAATATATTAATTTTTACTTTCTAATACTATAGAGAAAGTATTGTTTTCCTGAAAATTTTTAATTTGGAGATTTTGATGCCAATATTACGTTTTAGGATCTTCTAAAGACGTTTTAACATTTTTAGAGTGATGTTTGTCAGTCATCTGTGGTCGATTTAAGGCGTACGCGATAACTTCCACACATTTTAATGAATTTTAGCGAAACTTTATATCCGTATTTGTTAACGGAAAATTTAGAACTAAATAGAATTTTTTTTTAATTTCAGAGAAAAACTTCGAACTATATCATAAATTTTATATTTTCTTAACATAGCAGTACAGGACAAAATTTGACATGATTATGTATAAAAGGTGCTATTTATGGCTCAATGATCCCGAAACTTAACAGTTGTACTTATTGTAGTGAAAAATAGCCGTGCAACAATTTTTGTGTTCGCGAAGTCATTGACCCTCCTTGGGTTAGCCTCAATCAAAGATTTTTTTAAGCCCTTTAAAATGAAGGGTATTACGCTATACTTGTGATCCTTTCGGTCAATGATACAGATTTTCCAAAAATTTTCTTGTTATATTAACAACAACAATAACGTGTTATATTAACAACAACAATAACTTGTTATATTAACAACAACAATAACTTGTTATATTAACAACAACAATAATTTGTTATATTAACAGCAACAATAATTTGTTATATTAACAACAACAACTTGTTATATTTACAACAAAAAAAATTACAAGCTACTTAAAAATGGATTCTGGTATGAGACATGAGAGTTTAGCCAAACTTCAGTTAATTAATAAAAAATAAATAATTTTTTTTGCCGCATAAAAGGTACAATTTCATCTTATAAATGAGTGTATAACAGTACAAAAAAAAACAAAAAACTGCTGACTTTTTAGTTTTTTTCGGTTAAAAAAAACCCCCCCAAAAAAACTCCCAAAAAACCCCAGAGTTTCAAAATAATAAAATAGTGAAATTAAATTTTTATATATTCATAAACTGTACCCTATTTCTGATAAAACAAGTAAAAGTTGTTTACATTTATATCTATTGGGTGCTGAGATATAAACATTTAAAGTGCTTGCATTTTCCGTAATGCTTCGATTTCAGTCAGATATCACAATCATAGATGCCTTTTTAATTGTTTCTAGCAGTAGCATTTCATACAACAATCTCATTCATTAGTGCACAAGAACACACAGCACAAACACCACAGTGAGACAACAAAAGGAAGAAATACACTAAAACGAAGAACATAACATTTAAGAACGAAGAAAAAAATTAAAAGTAAACTGCAAATCTGAAAAGTCAATCAGAGTGTAGGATCTGTATCATCTGTCTTGCTCGCCAATATCTTTATAAATGTTTCCCATCAAAGCCGGAGAGTTCTGAAGATGTGTTACGTCCATAACAAATCTAGTGCCACATACTATGCAGTTGAGGTTAGGGAGGAAATTAAATTCACATAAATATGTAGCTATGCAGTCATGCTCCGTCTCCAGCCGAAAAGCTGCAACAGTATGGGATATTGGAAAGTTTACTGAAGGAATTCCTCCAATCCTTATCTTTAATTTGCTCCAGCTGTTTAATTTTAAAATTTTTTCCCCGTCAAATTTTTAGATGAATAATGTATTGTATCTTGTGGAGACTGAATAATTTCCATTCCCTTCTTCGCAAGCGAATCGACCATTTCATTATCAAATGTGTTGCAATAAGAAGGAGCCCACTGCAGCACAGTAGTGTTGCACCTAGATTTCAGAAGCTTCAGATCATGTACGTATACAACCTTCAAGTCTTGTCGAGTTGCCTAAGCGCATGAAGTAACTTCTTAGATTACTGCCATGGAGTATAAATGTATCGCCGCATTTTTAAAATCTTGCATCCTTGATATAAGTGTTGGACTACTAATCTTATAGCCTCCATCTCGCCGTTACAGGAAAAAATCATAGATGTTCATTTACATTAAAATTTAGGAACCGCCCATAGGACTTTTTTTCACCGGGTCAAACTGTAGGACAAGACTAACTGGATCAACTAGCTTAATGCCTGCCTTTGTGGCCCTGACGGTCTAGGAGGGGGCAAGTGCCCCCTTGCCCTTGCCTGTGGTCGCCCATGTCTCCTGGTAACCGACCATCTGTAAATCAATAGGACTCTAACGGTCATCGATTGAAATAATTGCACCAAAGTTTATTTGATTATCTTAATTTGTCCTATCGTCTTTCTCTTATCGTTTCCACACAGACATTGTTGAAAAATGTGGATTCGTATTTAGAAATACTCAAAACGTGTAGATTTAATCAAAATTCGAGGGCCTAATTTTTGACCTATCATGATAGTTTTCTTTTACACATACTAGGTGTTGTAGGGAAAGTAAAAAAAAAAATGATGAGACATTTGCTAAATGTTTTTTGACATCTTTTGTCGGAGGATATAAAGTGAATTAATATTTACTTTTTTCCCTCCGCCAAAAAGTATTTGAATAGCATTCAGCTAGTTTGTAAACAAAACCATGGAAAACAAACGGGAGCGCTTAAACATTTTGTTGCAGGTGAAAAGCGACTGACACGCCACAGAAATAGAATAAAAGATGTGGGCCAGGGCGAAACAGATCGGATCGTCTGCCGTGATTAAAAGAGAAAGTTCTCTAAACCCGTATGTATATCGAATGGGCAGCAATGCGCCATTCCAAAGTGGTCGGTATGTCCTTTGTTTTGATGTTCCTTGCTGTGCAACAGGCTTGGGCGCTAAAGTTGAAAAAAGTTATAGGTGTGTATGGATTTAGATGTTTTAATTGTTATTTTGTATTGTAAAAAGTACTGTTATATTACTGTATATTAAAAAGTACTGTTTTCCAGAATTTAAGACTTAGGCAAAAAAGTTTTTGCCTTTCTTACATACATATTATAATGTATGGGGCAAGTATTGTGACGGTGTCGAAAATTTCAATTCGAGTTTTTGACGGAAGAGCACGTTTTAAAAATCTTTGATCTGAAATCGAACGTTTTTGAGGTGATGTCCATGTGTGTATGTATCTATGGATGCGATATCTCATAAACGAATGGAGCGTTTTAAACATAATTTGGAACGATTATTACAATCGGCAAACACTGAAGCCCTATTGATTTAAAAATTACCGTATATTCCGGCGTATAACTCGCACATATACTTTTAAACTGCATTTTACAAATTTTAGGCATATTCGCCGTATAACGCGCATCCATTTTTTACCGGAAAAGCCTGCAAATTGCATGTGCAATACTCTTATCTTTTGAAATCATTTATTCGAAGGATTTCGTCAGGCGTTTGAACAATAGTATACTTCTCATAGTATACATTCTCATAGTAGTATACATAGTATATATAGTAGTATACATTGTATATATAATAGTATACATAGTAGCATACATAGTATATATAATAGTATACATAGTAGCATACATAGTATACATAGTATATATAGTAGTATACATAGTAGTATATATAGTATATATAATAGTATACATAGTGTACATAGTAGTATATATAGTATATATAATAGTATACATAGTATATATAGTAGTATATATAGTATATATAATAGTATACATAGTAGTATACATAGTATGTATAGTAGTATACATAGTATATATAGTAGTATATATAGTACATATAATAGTATACATAGTATACATAGTATGTATAGTAGTATATATAGTATATATAGTAGTATATATAGTATATAAAATAGTATACATAGTATACATAGTATATATAGTAGTATATATAGTATATATAATAGTATACATAGTATACACAGTATATATAGTAGTATATATAGTATATATAATAGTATACATAGTATATATAGTAGTATACATAGTAGTATACATAGTATATATAGTAGTATACATAGTATACATAGAATAATAGTATACATTCTCATCATTTCTTTATTTTTGCAGCTATCATTTTTATATCCGGCGCATAACGCGCACTCGTAATTTCCGACCTTATTTATGGTGTTATAAGTGAGCGTAATACGCCGGAATATATACTGTAATCGAATTTTCGGAAAACCCTCCCGTTTTCGAAGAAATGTTTGAAAATATCAATAAAAAAAATCAAAACCTTCACTAATGATAAATAAATAATTTTTTTCATATGTAATTTTTCATTAGAAATCGAATGATAGAAACACTTCGAGAACCCTAGCATGAATGGTTCTCGAGATATTGCACGATTTTTTAATGACTGTTGCAAAAATCATTTTAAAATCAGGGCCAACATCATTAAATAACTGTTTTATATGTACGTTTTACATGCACGTTTTTTAAATAACCGTTTTATATGTACTTTTTCATTAAAGACGAATGAAACACACTTCAGAACATTAACATAAACCGTATTCGATATTGTCCGTTTTTCAAATAAAATTTTCACTTTCCGTATAAAAATTTATGCGACAAATCTATTAACATCATTTTCGTGGATCATACTTTTAAGCCCAAGAAATAATTCGCCCATTGTCATTGATTTTGTGGGATGTTAACTAAATATTACTAACATTCGGATGAGGATTTTGCACGTGAGTAAAAGTAAGTTCATAGGTCATCCTGTATAAACTCGTAAGTTACCAGAAGAACCCAATTTTGATTTACGTGGTACGAATTGAGATGTGGACACTATTATTTCGCTGCGGAAGAAGTAAATTCATTTCATTATGTAGGGAACATCATGTGCAGGCCACATCAGATATTTTAGAGTGTAAACAGGTCACATAGTAAAAGAAATTCTAATTGAGTACATCTCGAAAATATGTTCCACAGTTTAGAAGATTGGTTTCACAGAATGTTAATCGCAATGAAGTCATAGTCATAATCCATAGATTCGCCACCTGTTGCTTGCGGCCACCAAGTATTCAATGTTAAAATTTTGTTTGTGAACATTTCGTAGATCAAATAGTCAAATCTAATAGTTTTTAAGAAAATAAATTACAAAAATGTTAACTAATTGATATCTAAAAAATCTGATGTGGGTAGCATATGACTTTCGCTACGGATTCAAAATTCGTTTTCTCTTTATTTCTTACACAATTCATTAAATTGAGTTTAACTGCACAAAATAACACGGGCAATTATTTGAAATTATACTGAATTTGCAATATTTATGTAATTTTCGTTTCATTTGGTGACTGGACGTATTTCTGAAAGAGACGTGGTAAAAGTATCCCGAGAATGGTTAAATCTAGAGTTATGGAGTTTTATTGTTTCCGTCGTTAAAAATTACGTATAGCACGACACATTTGATTGATATATTCGAGTATTTGTAGTCTTTTATTTTAGGTTTTGTCGATTTTTACGAGCTATTTAAAAAAAAACTTGTAGGTTCTTTCTTTTTCCGAATCGTGTCACAATCCAATCAGCACCAGGGTAACCCATCAGTGACTTATCTATCAAACTTTGTAAAACCTGGTCATTTAGACGGATAGACACATAGACGGATAGACACATAGAAAGATAGACACATGGACAGACACTGACGTCACGCTAAAATAGTTGTTTCGGGTTCTAGAGTTCTCGAAACGTGTAGATCCATCGAAAACTCGAGTTACGATTTTTGATACGATTCCAATATTTTCTCTACATTCCCTATACATTACATTATTGTAGGGAAAGTAAAAAAAATAATCATCTAATTATGATTAAATCGTATAAGCGCACGTAATCATATGTTTTAGATCAAAAATCCAAATAAAAATTCTCATGCTAACTGATATAAATTTTTTTTCTCTTTTAACCCAATATGTAAAAATATCTGATGTGGGCAGCACATGACTTTCCCTGCAGACTTATATTCACGTTCTCTTTATTTTAATCAAATTTAATTTAATTCACTTTTAAATCAATTTCCGTTCTCATTTGGTAACTGGATTTATTTTGAAAAGTGGCGTAGAGAAAATACGAAGAAACTAAAATAGCTCGAGAACGGCTAGTCCTAGTGTAATAGGTTGATCTTATTCTTTTCTTATGTTAAAAATTACGTATTAAACAAGCATTTAATGGATATATTTGAGTATACATAGTTATTATTTTAGATTTTTGCGGGCCATTTTGCAATAAAAGGCAGGTTATTTTCTTCCGAATCGTACCAAAATCTAATCAGCACCAGAGTATCCAACAAGTGACTTATCTACCGAATTTTGTGAAATTCGGTCCATTAGTTTTGTAGCTAGAGTGGATACAAGCTTTTGCGAGCCATTTCGCAAAAAGAGGCGGGTTCTTTTATCCCGAATCGTACCCAAAACTAATCAGCACTAGAGTCGCCCACAACTGACTTACCTACCAAATTTTATGAAATTGGGTTCATTAGTGTTTTAGTTACCGTGGATTCAAAATCTGCAGAGACATACAGACACACAGACAGATACACACACAGACGTCATGTTAAAAATAGTTTTTTCGTATTCTAGAGGTCTCGAAATGTTTAAATCCGTTGAAAACTTGAGTTGTGATTTTCGGCATGATTCCAATACTTTCCCTATACATTACCATGTATTGTTTGGAAATTAAAAGCAACTAGATTAATTGCTTTTCAAATTCTGTAATATTATTTACATTTAGATAAAATGTTATACTAATATTGAAGACCGGCCGCCCACCTTGCTGCTCTATGTTTTCGGACGAGGCGGACGGCCTGGACTTTCGACTAATATTGAAGATTGTATTATTTTGTGTCTAGATTTTTTTTTTTTTTTGTATGACTTGAAAAGCTGGACTTATAAAATTCAGTTGAGAGCACTTAATATAGGATCATGGTCTCGATGCAGATAACAATATCAATGGATGGGTTTCGCGCTTATTATGTGTTCGTTAGCATGAAACACCCGAGATCTGCAGATTTTAGGTATGTTTACAACCTTTTATTTAACTGGAGCTGCTGTTTGTCAGTGTGATTTAAATCTTTAGGCATTAACTAATTGGGTTTCATCCATCACAGCAACATAACATTTGGTATTTCGTTGTCTCTTGCAGCAAATTTTAGTTCTTTGGATATTGAAGTCGAGCAAGCCAGTGGTGGAGCTTGGTTTGGTTTAGCCCCCCCCCCTCCCTCCCCACACAGCTTAAAACATTACACCTCTTTAATTTCCCTTTTCATTTCGCCATCATGTAAACCAGTGGTCTTCAAACTTCTAACGGCTTCGGAACCCTACGCTTAAAAAACATTTTTTTTGGAATCCTAGTACAAAAAAATATGCCCCGTAAGCATAGTGACGTAAAGACTTTAAGCATAGTGACGTAAAGACTTTAAGCATAGTGACGTACAGACTTTAAGCATAGTGACGTAAAGACTTTAAGCATAGTGACGTAACAGAAAATCTCGGTGCCTCCTCTCCCTCCGCAAAAAAGTTTTGAAGCTACATTTACAAAAATTAACTACCGAAGACTGGAAATTAATTTTGACCATTATAATCATAAAACCAAATACTAAATACAAAAATAAATTATTAAAAACATGTTATTCAGATTTTTTATTGAATACAGCTGAGGTGAATTTTCCGGCTCTAAAAAGCCGCCACTGTAGTGAAACATACAAGCATATTTGTAGGCATAAATGCAAGAAAATACAAAATTCGGAATATATCTAATTCAGAAGTAATACTAGAAGTAACTAAATTTAATGACTTGAATGCGCTTGCTTCTTGCTACACAACTTTTGAAAATCAGGCTTAATTGTTGTTATTTGCAAACGCATTTATCAATTATCGAAATTTTTGAATAACAAAAAATTTAATAAAAGTGTTATAAAATCTTATAACAAAAATCTAAAATTTTATTAAAAAAGTCGCGGAACCTCTGAAACGTTTGGGAACCCCTGAAACCCCGGGGTTCCGCGGAGCACAGTTTGAATATCACTGATGTAAACATACATTCTGCCCCCAAATTCCGCCCCCCTCCGCAGTCGTGAGGACTGCGGATCCATGTCTTCGCAACTGGGGCTAGACCGTCCTGGGCTCGCCATAGCATTGCATTCCGTATTTCAGAATAATTTGAGAATCTGAGCAGCTAGAAAGTCCAAATTTATGATATATAATGTTGTATATATTAATTTTTTAATTTTGAACTTGAGCGGACTAGCGCGCCATGGGAATATACTTCTGTTTTAGGAATTTTTAGGAACAAATTTGGTATAACACAGAATATTTTAATTTTTTGGATTTTGAATCTTATCGGGCTATCTCTCCTGGACCCTCCATAGTAATGTACTCGTTTTGGGGTAACAATTTGACTGCCGGAGCAGCTAGAAAGTCTAAACATGGTGTGTCACTGTATTTCATACATTTAAGTCACATTTTAATAAATACATTTTTTCATACATTTCAATTGCGTACAAATAATAAGAGGGCACTTTTATTTGTTCCTGATCTTTTTTAAAATAAAATATTTAGTTGTAATTCAAGTACATTGCGTTTAAAGACTAAAATTTATGGAAGTTAAATATTATATTTTATTAATATGCGAGCACGTATATACTTATGTATATACTCGTATCTAGCTAGACCAGTGTGTTTTGACCTCTGTTGAACAAAGGACTGCATCTGAATCAGTAACAGGTTCGCGGGCTGCACATACAAATACGCCCGCATACGTACACATGTACGTATGTTACAAAATTGAATCTTCCAATGATTTCTCATACGCTTTCCTGATGAAATGAGTCGATTTTAACTACTTCTTGAAATAATGAGAAACAAAAAGGTTAATATACGAAACCTGACAACAAATTCAAATTTTAAAGCAGGGTAAAGAAAACTGAATCGTCTAATTTTATCTGCCATCTAGTATATGCTTTCGAAGTTATTGGATGCCAGTCTGTATACGGATATTTAATGAAATCGGCTGGCATCTGATACTTCGACTCACAGTTTTCATATAAACGTTTAAAATAGTACATTTATCTACCATAAATATTTTCTTAAAATATTTTATAAAATATAAAATTTTGCTTCATCAATTTTGTCGCGGCACACAGCAGCGATTGCTCGGCAAGGTGTTCGGTCATAGAGTATAAATAGAGTATAAACAGAATAGAGCAGTGGTTCCCAAACTGGGGTCCCCGGACCCCTGGGGTCCCCGACGAGGTTTTAGGGGATCAGCGAACAACATGCAATATTTAACTAATAAATAGTTAGCTTTAAAAAAAAATAAAATCCATTATTTTTCTCCACTCTTTTTTTATTTTATTTTTTTAAGCGGTGACGATACTCTGATATAGCTCGGACGTCATAGCACTTGTAACTTCGAGCATTAATACTACTAGAGACCGGATGACGTCAGCTTTGAATAGAGGGGGGGGGGGGGGCGTAGCGAACATCTCCCGCCTCTCCCGCGCTGATTTACGTGTGTGCTCCCGCGGACAGTCATGTGACATAGCTACTACCTATGTCACGTAACGTACTTCACTAACGTACTTTCAACCTTGCAGATTTTTGTTAATTATTTGATAAAATGGATCGTTGGCTAAAATTAGGCGCTTCAAAGCTTCCTTTGGAAACTGAAAATGTTGTTGGTTCTAGTCGTATCGCGACTAATGAAGTGACGAGTCCGAAAGTAGATAGTTGTTCCAGTAACAAAATTGTGAATACTAACGTAAAAAAGATTCGTAAATATTGTGATTCATATATAAACTTCGGGTTTATTGCCATTGAAAAGGGAGAAGTGTTATCTCCGCAATGTGTTATTTGTTACCAAGTTTTATCTAATTTAAGCATGAAACCTGCAAAACTCTCTCGACATTTACAAACAAGACCCCCGAGTTTGTTAAAAAATCTGTTGATTTTTTTCAATTAAAAGCTGACGAGTTGCGTGGAAACCAAACAATGTTGTATAAAGCTAGTGGTGGCCATAATGAAAATGCTGTTCATGCGTCATATGAGGTCTCTCTACTCATCTCTGAAAAGGGAAAGTCACATACCATTGGTGAAGAAATTATAAAACCAGCAGCTCAATTGATGGTCTCAGCAGTTCTGAATGAAAAAGCTAATAAGTCTTTGAATTTAATTTCCTTGTCTAACAATACAGTAAAAAGACGGATAGATGAAATGGCCCAAAATGTGAAAGAAGAACTTCTCAACAGAATTAAAAAGCATTGCACATTATTTGCAATCCAGTTAGACGAAAGCACTGACGTTGCCAATAATGCAAATTTGATTGCTTTTATCCGCTATGATTATGAAAAAAAATTACATGAGGATTTTCTTTTTTGTGTAAATCTACCATTACGCACAACTTCAGAAGAACTGTTTAACATTGTGAACAAGTTTATTGTTGAGAATGACATTGATTGGAATAAATGTGTAGGTGTCAGCACTGACGGAGCAAGAGCGATGTGTGGAAGGAGGAGTGGATTGGTAACTAAATTAAAAGCTATAGCAACATCTATTGAGTGGGTTCATTGCTGTATCCACAGAGAAGCGTTAGCAACAAAAGAAATGCCACAAGAAATGAAGGAATGTATTGATGAGGTAGTTAGAATTGTAAATTATATTAGAGCACGTCCTTTAAATTCTCTATTGTTTGCCATATTATATGCGGAAATGGGCAGCGATCACAAACAATTGTTAATGCACTGTGATGTACGGTAGCTTTCTCGTGGAAAAGGTATTAACCAGAATAGTTGAATTGAGGGAAGAAGTAAAATTATTTTTATTTGAATTTAACTTTGACCTTAAAGATAGGTTCCATGAAACTAATTGGATTTTGAAGTTGTCATATCTGGCTGACATCTTTAACTATCTAAATGGACTTAATTTAAGCCTGCAGGGATCTAGCGTCACTATTTTTCAAGTTCAGGACAAAATCAAGGGAATGAAAAAAAATTTAAAGATGTGGATTCAGGGATTGGACACCGAGATCTTCGAACAATTTCCGTCCATGGCAGAATATATCCAGAGTTCAGAAGAAAATGTTGCACAGGAAATAATTAATATTATTAAATTACACTGGGAACAATTGTATTTACAGCTTGATGAATATTTTCCCGAAACCAATGACGGTGACATGTGGATATTGAATCCATTTGCTAGTGAACTACCAACTAACCACTCTTTTACACCACAAGAAGAAGATTTTTTGGCGAATCTTTCATCAGATTGTTCTCTAAAATGAATGTTCTCACAAGTACAATTAGCTGACTTTTGGTTATCAGTAATGGCTGACTATTCTCAACTCGCAAGAAAGGCTCTTAAGGGCTCAACTCCCTTTCCCACAACTTACTTGTGCGAAACAGTTTTCTCCCACCTGACATATTTAAAATCTAAGTTGAGAAATAGACTTGAAGTTGAAAGTGATTTAAGACTGAAATTATCAGACATTAAACCAAATATTACTGAGTTAATTGCAAGAAAACAGCATCACTGTTCACACTAAATTATGCTTGTTGTACATATCCAATAGAAACACGCCCTTGCAATATGGTTTTAAGGGGTCCGCGAAATTTTTTTTTCTCTGAGGGTGTCCGCGGACCGGAAAGTTTGGGAACCACTGGAATAGAGTATAAACAGAAGAAGGCGACACGCTCCACGGACTGACAACGCCTAAAAGGAAAGTTCACTGTCAGTCCCCACGGACTGACGCTGCGCTTAACGTGCTAATATCCTGAAAACCATACTTTATATTTTAAAAGAATAGAAAGCAAACGTCATTTTTGCTAAAGTTCGTTTTTTATTTATTTACCAAATGTCTAAAATATTAATAAATTTTTCTTCTTCTGAAAATGCAAATCTTGCTATAATTTTGTAGAAGTAGTTAATATTTTCAAACCACACACTATTTTTTTTTAAAGAACAGACAGTAAACTTCTACTGAAGTTCGCTTTTCATTCTTCTGGTAAATATTTAAAAATTTTTAAGCAAATATTTGAAGTTTCTCTGAACCTTCCCGAGGCTCTAACCGAGGAGATAAAAGGCTGAAACCCGATCACAGGGCAGAACCAAACTGTGTCCATTTTCAATTGCGATAACTATTTTTGACGTTTTGCTCCATACATCGTTCGGCAAAATAAAACTTATTAAAAAATGTTGCAACTTAATTTTTTTAGAGCGTTAGTTTTACTGTTGATGATCAAATACTAGTAATCAAATACTAGGCTCAACTACTAGTGAACTCATAACTCTGTATAGGCATTTGATGACATGTTAATGCAGGATAGAATAGAGTGTATTATCGTATTACAAATATCCGCGACTGACAATACAACAGATTCATGGACTGAATTGAATAACTCGTGATTTACAGGTCTCGTTCAATCTGAACATATTATCAAAACTAAATAGGAAATGGGTAATCATCAAATTTCCTCTAACATTTTTCTAACAGTGTTTGAGGTTGCAACTTCTGCTGTACCGATAAGTCAAGAATCTAACAAAATACATGAAAATAATTAACTGGTGTGTGGCTCAACTCGACTTTCTCTTACCCAAATCCATTTTAGTAGCTTTTTTTTGAAATTTTACAAGAAATTTTTTAAAAAATCTGTATCATATGTTCATATGTCTAAATGATTACAATTATTGTGTGCTACCCTTCACTTTAAAGAGATTGGAAAAATCTTTTGATTGATATTATATTGTATTAATGTACACCGCCGGGGAACATTAGTACCCCCCGGGGGATGCTGGTAACTTGCCCCGGCCCCGAGGGGGAATAATTGCGTCACATACAAAAAATTATATCGCGGCCATATTTCGCAATAATGATTGAAACTATAAAGTGTCATGATCATTGAGTTATAAATACACACATTTATGCATGATTATGTCAAATTTTGTCCTATGTTGCCATGCTAAAAATATAAATTTTCAAATAAATTTCGAAGTTTTCGCTCGAATTAAAAAAAAAAAAAATTCTATCTAGTTCTAGGTGTTTTGATAACAAAGCCAGATATACAGTTTCGTGAAAATTCATTAATATTTGTGATCGTTATAGTGTACGACAAGAAATCCACCACAGTTAGATGGACACCACTCCAAAAATAGTCAAAACGTGTTCAGGAGGTCTTAAAACATATATTGGCATCAAAATCGAAAATTTTCGTACAAACAATACTACGTATGAGAAAGTAAAAATTGCAGTATTGCCTATTTCCTTAGATGTATATAAAAGTATTGCCTATTTCCTTAGATGTATATAAAAGTAATCTTATACAAGGCATTTATAAAGGTGTCTTCATAGGGTGGTAAATGATGGGCACACACTTCATCTTTGGTGAAACTAATAAACAGTTTCATTCTCTGTTATTAAACAGTTTTATTCTTTGTATACTTATTTTGTACGGTCATAGGAACTTTTGGAAACAGGAAGTGACATCTCCAGAGTAAACGCCTCCCACCTCCTCATGGATTCGGTGGTGAATCTACATATATCAGCCATTCTTTGAGCTCTATCTAAAACATATTGTGAGAAATATATGTTGCAAGGGAAATGTAATTTTTTTTCTATTTGAAGTGATTTCTTTACAACCGTAGCGGGAAATCTTGAATGAGCTTGATATATCCTCCAGAATTTGATATTGAATACAACAGTCATCAGTTAAACTCTTATCTATAGCCAATTATGAAAAAGAGGCGTTTTAAGGAAATTTCTTAAACCGGAAGTGGGAAAGGAAGCAGAAATGGAGATTTTTAGTAAATCACCTTATTGTCTTCAGAATTTGATGCTGAATCCATACCTTCGCGTCACCTAAGCTCTACTTATAGCCAACCGTGAGAAATAGATGTTTCAAGTAAATTGAAGATTTTTGAACCGGAAATGAAACAGAACAGGAAGTGGAAATCCTTAGGTGAACATCTTACCTTCACCGGAATTGGATGCTTAATTCATATTAGCTATTATGTAAATTATATTTATAGCAGACCCTGAGAAACAAACTCTGCAAAAAGAGGTTTTAGTGAAAGCAATAGTATAGCAAAATTTTTGCTACTAAAAAATTCAGATTTGCGTTTTTCCACAATATCGAATTTTGTCAATCTATAGGGAACGCAATCTGTTGGTTGAACACGTCCAGTTTTTTATTTAATGCACAACTGGCATTAAATTTCAAATGTAGTTAAAAGTACTTTGACTCACAGGAATTTGTAAAAATTTACAGGTGCAACGATTAACTATACCGTTTCCGGTGGTTAACTATTCCGTCTGCTTCTGTTGATCTATAAGTAATGTGTTTTTACTTTCCCTACAATACATGGTAAGGTATAGGGATAGTATTGGAATACAGAGGTTGTTCGCACTTTATGGAAACGATTTTGTATTTATGTTTCTCGTTAGCATTTTGAGATAAAGATTTGGCATTTTTACAACATAATCGTTTGCTACTGTTTTGTTTTGACTAGAATGTAGAATAAAAGATTTATTTTGAAAATGGCTCCTGAAATTGATAGATGGCTCGAAGGTTACGTACATGCTCTTTCCGAGGAAAAATATTCGTATCAACAAATTGTAAAGCGGTGAAAAAATCGAGGTTATTGCATTTCAAAGAAAGGTATTTTTAATGTATTAAATTTGAAAGGGCAAAAGCGTCTAGCTAAAAGTAAAAATAAAAAAATGGCCGCAAAATCGCATTCTAAGACTGTTCGAACTCGGGGAAATATCAAGAAAGTGAAGTCTCTGATCCTAAAAGAAAATCCACCGAATCAAAGATCCATTGCATCGAAACTGGGAATGTCTTCTGGCACTGTAAGTAAAATAATTCATAAAGATTTGAAGTTAAAATGATGTTTAAATCTAAGGTTCATCTGCTTTTGCCAAAGCATATTTCGGAAAGGAAAACAAATTGTAGAAAATTATATTAAAAACGCCTATCTGCTGATAAATGGAAATTTGTGGTAACACTGGATGAGACATGGGCGTGTGGCGATTGTGGGTCGCCGGGCCTCGAACCAGGGACCTGATGCATTGTAGACCGACATTATAATCACTGAGCAAAAGCTAGCTCTTCCTCTGTTCTTATAATTCGGGTATTGGCGGTGTGGCATCTTTGATAGATGTCTTTGCTGCAGCAGGCGTATTTAAGTGACTAATAAAAAAAGAGCAATTTTCTATTGCTCAACTGACGAAAATGACCGTACGAAATGGCTTCGTCAATGTACAGAAAAGTTCCCAAAGGGATTCATGATAGTTGCAGGATTTTATTACAACGGTAAATAACAATTAAAACTCAAAGTCTCAAGTAAAGGTAAAATTAATTCACTCTGCTGTCATCAGAATATTTTAGAACCAATTTTTGAAGAAGAAATTCCAGCCTTATATGGAAAGAACATCAATAAAGTTGAGCTTCATATGGACAAAGCCTCTATAGTTACACGTCTAAGTCAACTGCCGCATATTTAGCAAAGAAAGAATCAGAAACAGGAATAAATTGTATCCCATTTAATGAAATGCCTGTAAAATCACCTGCCGCTTCTCCTATGGACTTTTGCGCTTTCGGTTTGTTAAAACGAGCCTTAGGAAAACGGCATTCAAGAACACTGAACGGACTTTGGGAAACAACCCAAGAGGAGTGGGATAAAATTGACATGACGGTGCTAAGAAAAAGTTTACTTTCATGGAAAATTCGAGCTAGAGCTATAGTTAAGAATCAAGGCTATCGGATAGAAGCAAATCGCCGCAAGAATAGGATCGCATAAATAGGATTGCATTTTCATTGCAAATACCATCCATGGACCTATTTCGCTTTTAACTCGGTGGTTAGCATGGAATGACAATGGCAACAAGAAATTAAATAGGATCGTTTTCTTTTTGCAAATACCATCCATGGGCCGATTTCACTCTTAACGTGGTGGTTAGTATGGAATGACAATGGCAGCAAGAAAACTTGCTTTGTGCTACAATTTTATGAATCTTTATGGACAAAGACAAATTCAATCCCACCATAGCTTGTATTGTGAGGTTCATACTTTTCTGTTAAGATTTGAAGATAAATTTGATTAAAAATTTCAAAATTGAAAAAAACGCCCATGAATAAATGGTGTTCGGCGGTAAGATACAATTTGGAACTTAATTGCTACATAAACCTGTTGATAAATATTTATAAAAAAATCTGATGAGGGCAGCACGTGACTTTCGCTACATACTCGAATTCATTTTCTCTTTCTTTCTTTCGCAATTTATTACACCGAGTTTAATTTCACAAAGTAACACAGATAATTATTAGAAATGACACTGAATTTGCATTTTTCTTAATATAATTTTCGTTTTCATTTGGAGTATTTTCAAAAGTCAAGGGGCAAAACTGAGAAAAACTAAAATATTCAGAGAACTGTTAGTTCCAGAGTTATGGCTCGTCAAAAATCTATATAATAAAAGGCAATATCCGTCTGTGTGTCTTATACACTATACGTTCAGCGATCGCGCGTCAGAGAGCCACGAAATTTGGCAATCGGAGACCCGGGGGAGGGGGGGGGGAGGGTATACGTGAAAACCGATTTTTAAAATTTGAATTATTTTTTTTTGTTATTTAATGTTTTATGCGATTTTGATCGTTTTTTCCCCCTTTTTTCTTCACCATCCAGACGTCGTAGAATAAAACAAATCACACCACCGGAAAGAGCAGACAATTTCGAGTAAAAATATATCAATTTCAAATCTCAATTTAGATTTCTAATATTTTTTAAAGATTTTAAAACAAAAGTCACTTTCGGTTCAAAAACACGAACTTTCGTTTTTAAATCCTTTCATCGGGAAAAGTTCCGAGAATTTCGACTAATAATTTACATTTTTAGAAAGCTCAAAGATCTGTCATTCTTACAAGTCCAATCTGGTCAAGAAATAATTAAAATTTCCCGCAGGATCGGGATTTTAAGATTTTCCGAATTTCAATTCCTCGGCCATCCTCTAAAGTAGTTCTTCACCGGCGTTTTTCCCCCCGCAGAAGTTTTCTTCCCGGGAGGAGGGAAGGTGCAGGGGACGTCACGGTTTTGAATACGCAATACGGAAGAAAATGACGGAATTAAGAGCTTAGCATATGGTTATTATCAAATTTAAATGATTGAATTATGGTGGATTGAATTGTGGTAATGTATTCATTGCGATGTATTATTGTAGTGCAATGTATTGCTGTATTGTAAAAACTTAATTGTGGCGATGTATTTAACGTTAAACATGTAGGTCCGTAAGTCCTTCCGAGAGGTTGATGGTAGGGGAAGGAGGGTGTACGGTCCCTGTGGATGCCTCTCCCACTGGGTTCCGGTCTAAATTGGGTGAATAAAAAGAAAGTTATGGAGATTGTCGCGGAGGCGAAGTAGCCCAGTGGTTAGTGCGTGGGAGTTGCACTCGGTAGGCCCGGGTTCGATTCCCGCCACAGCCAAAACTGCCGCCATGTTCACGCGGAGTACGATGACGTTAAACATGTGGGTCTGTAAGTCTTTCCGAGAGGTTGGTGGTAGGGGAAGGAGGGTACGGTCCCTGTGGATGCCTCCCTCACTGGGTTCCAGTCTATATTGGGTGGCACTTCCTGCAAAGGTCTAAGGTAACCTTACGCCTTTCTGGTAGGTCGCGCCAGCGAGTTGGCCACGGTCAGAATTTTCAAGGGTAGCGAACAGGCTGGTCGCCAAAGGAGGCTAGTTAAAAATAAATCAAGTTTTTAATTGATACATTTAGGCATATTTAGTCCTTTATTTTAGAGTTGGACGATCTTTGCCAGCCATTTTGCAGCAAAAGTTGTCAGAAACAGAGAAATATGTGTTGTCCACATTATGCAAGGTAGGAACAAAAAGTTTGGGGACTGTGCTAATATCTCCAACCCTGATTGGAAGAGAGGGGAACTATTTTATCGTGGCTTAGAAGCATATGTGACGCGAGATATGAAAATAAAGAAGCAGGTGTTTTTCAAAACAATGCGTGTTAGTGAACTGCAGTCGTTCGTGTTCGTCGAAAACGGAAACGGTGTTTGAAGAACAACACGCGAATATCAAATTCTGCCAGTGTTTGGGGAAATCGCCGACAGAAACATTGCCCCTGGAACGACTACAGTTCACTAACACGCATTGTCTGGAAAACCCCTGCATTGCGGACCTGCTTCTTCCTTTCACATCTCGCGTCACATGTGCCTCTACGCCACGGTAAAATAGTTCCCCTCTCCTCCAATCAGGGTTGGAGATATCAGCACAGTCTTCGAACTTTTTGATCCTACCTTGTACTTTTGCTTCCATACAATTGAAAGGGAAAGTGGTTGAATCTGATTGTTATTGATTTGCGACCATAACATGAAAGTGAACTGATAAAGTGAAAACCTTTATCGTTATTTGAAAAAGATCTTGATCGGCCTTTACAATATCTATTCTTTGAAGGACATAGAGAAGCGAGAACTGGGATCATTTTGCGTCGTGCGATGTTTGATAATTTCTCTACTGCGTATAACAATCGCCTTGGTACTTTTAACAACAGAGTTCAAGTTTTCTAAACGACTTTGCTTCCATCTTCCAGCTGACGGACGACTCGTTGCGAATGGCGTACGACGATGACCACTTTCAAACCACAGGGGAGAAATATGATTTTTGAAAATGTTTAAAAATCGTATTTATTACTTTAACTGCAATATATGGCAATGTATATAGGGAAATTATTAGAATCGTGTTCAAAAGCGGAATTTGAGTTTTCGATGGATTTACAACTTCTCGAGTTTTTTAGAACACGAAAAACCATTTATAGCGTGACGTTTCTCTCTTTTTGTGTGTGTGCGTGCGTGCAATGTATGTATTCACTTTAGATAAAAAAAAAAAATTCGACGAAATTTTACAAAATTTGGTAGATAAACCACCTGTGCTGTAGGTGCCCACCTGTGCCCAGGAGTTCCAATAAAATAATACAATATTCAATATTAGTGCAAAATTTTATCTATGTAGATATTACAGAATTTGAAAATTAATTAATCTAATTTCCTTTTACATATTGGGTTAAGAGAAAAAACAATATATTAGTTAGCAGGAGAATTTTTATTTGGATTTTTGATTTAAACATATGCATGTATGTGCTTATACGATTTAATCATAATTAGATGATTATTTTTTTTACTTTCCCTACAATACATGATATTATAATATAGGAAAAGTATTGAAATTTTGTCAAAAATCACAATTCGAGTTTTCGCGAATCTACACTTTTCGGGAACTCAGAAACTCGATATAGTTATTTTTAGCGAGACATCAGTGTCTGTCTGTCTGTGTCATTCACTCTAGCTCAAAAACTAATTGACCCAATTTCTCAAAGTTTGGTAGACAAGTCACCAGTGGCGCACCCACGGGGGGGGCCGAGGGGGCCCTGGCCCCCCCCTTGGGCTGACAAAGCAAAACGCGAAGGGCGCTGTCAGCACAAGAGAGAACTAGGTCTGCCTTCGAGAAAGTATAAAAAAAAAACATTTACAACCATTATTGTAATAAATAATTTTAATCATTGTGAAGAAAACAATTCCAGCATATCCCAACACTTACACTGAATGTAATTATACATATAAAGCTCTTTATCGTACTGTACAAATTATAAATTAATTCGCACTAAAGGCGCCAATTCTGGAAACCCGTTCTTCTTAAGACGTTTCTACCTGTGATTGAATTTAACTAATGGACTCGTCCAAAATCACGTGACCCAAACGCGCCTGGTGCTCTGTTCTGGACGAAACTCTATGGGGGAAGCGGCTGTTCGCTCGAAAACTCGAGGATTTCGTTTACCCAGTGAGAAAATTGTGGAAGTGAATAAATAGATCGTGCCAACGCTTCGCGAATTAAGTGTTGCTGTGAGTTGAAATAAAGTGCGACGTTACGACACAAGGTGATAACAGTGAATTGGTAGTTTCGGAACGAGGGCCTGCGTGGTGAATAGCTGAATTTAATAATGGTCCTGAACTTTCAACTGATCTTACAGTGAAATGCATCTTTAACGATCAGTGTGTGTGTTTATGTGCGTATTTCGGCTATATAGCAAATTTTGTTCTTGAATAACTGAGGAGCAAGGTAAAAAAAAAAGACAATGAGTGAAAAACGAAAAGGGCTAGGCCAACAGACACTGGGAAATTATTTAAAAAAAAAAGTAAGATTGCAAATAGTGACGTTCCCAACGACGTTTCCCTGAGCTCTTGTTACATTGATGAGGCTGCAGTCGAAGCAAGCAACAGCCGTGACCCCGGGCTGTCTTCAAACGCTTGTGAGGAGGTAAAGGTAGGACAAAACACAATACCAAACACAGTTGAAATAGAAATTCTGGCTGCAGATATTTTTAATTATGTCAAGAAATCTAACCTCACAGATGAAGATAGGATAACAGCGCTAAAAAATCTTTGGGAACCATATGCAAATTACAGTTTTCCTGCTACTGTCACTAGTGCTGTATCAAGTCAAGGAAAACCTCACCACACTCGGAAGTTCTGCTCATCTTGGTTGAGTAAGCATAACTGGCTAGCTTACTCAAAGGCAGAGGACAGTGCCTATTGCAAATTTTGTGTTCTCTTTGCACCCCATGAAGTTGGTTTAAGATCCACACAAGCTACAGGTCAACTTGTTTCAAAAGGATTTAATAATTGGAAGAAGGCCTTGGAGAAGTTCTGTCAACATGAAAATTTTTTCTATCATAAGGATTCAGTTCTCAAAGCCGATGAGTTCTTAAGGGTCACGGAAGGAAAAACGGTTCCTGTGGATCAAGTAATGGACAGAGGAAAGCAAAAACAAGTTTTGCAGAATAGGGCTATTCTTAAACCTATTATCAAAACAGTGATTTTTTGTGGAAGGCAAGGGCTGGCCATGAGAGGGCATAGAGACTGTGGGGATTTGGACGTATTGTCAGAACCATGCCAATGCGAAGGAAATTTTAGAGCCCTTTTGCGACTCCGAGTTGATGCAGGAGAAGAAATACTGAAAACTCATCTACAAGGTTGTGCAAAAAATGCAACTTACATAAGTTGGAATATACAAAATGAGATTATTTCAGCATGCAATGATACCATTGTGAAGCACATAGCAACTGAGGTGAATGAGGCCAAATGTTTTGCGGTTTTATGTGACGAAACCACAGATATTGCAACGGTAGAGCAAATGACACTTTGCGTTCGTTATTTGAAACGGTTTGAAACAAATGATAAGTATAAAATTGAATTTAAGATAGTGGAGAACTTCCTTAAGTTTGTGCCCCTGACTGAAACTACAGGTCGAGCAATTGCAGATGCTATTCTTAAAGGCCTTGCAGACTGCAACATTGATACGTCTTTCCTCCGTGGACAAGGGTTCGATGGAGCTTCTGCAATGAGTGGAGAGTACAATGGCGCCCAAGCAATTATATATGAGCAACACCCCAAAGCCCCCTACGTTCATTGTGCATCACACTGTTTGAACTTAGCCATAACTTATTCATCTAGAGTTCCGGATATCCGAAACAGCTTTGGAATAATAGGGAAAATCTCTAGTTTTTTCAACACACCAAAACGAAACCTTGTTCTCACCAGCAAAATTAATGCAGCTAATCAGGGAGAGACAGAAATCAGTGCCAAAAAACTGAAGAAATTATGCCCTACTCGTTGGGTGGAGAGACATGATGCCGTCACAGTTATGGTTTCATTGTTTGATCAAGTAATCGAGGCTCTGGAGGAGATTACTACCTAGAATGACAAGGAGACATCAACAGAGGCTCATACCTTGTTATGTTCAATGTTAACATCACAGTTTGTCATAGCACTTGTTTCAGCTGACAGATTACTCAGCTACAGTGTTCGTCTGAGTGAAAAGCTGCAGGAAGTTAACCTTGATCTGGCAACTGCTGTGAGTGACGTAGAAGACGTTTTGAAAGCTATATCTATAATTCGAGAGAACGCAGAGAACGAGTTTCACCATCTGTTTGAACAAGCTGTTAAGAAGCTGGAACAGCATGGAGAAAACATTACTCTACCACGCCGTGCCACCAGACAAATTTATAGATCAAATTTCAACGTACAGACTCCTGAAGAATACTACAGACTTTCTATTTTCATTCCATGGATTGATAATTTCATCACTCACCTCCATGAAAAATTTCTCAAACATAAGGAATTTCTACAAAGTTTTGCATCTGTCATTCCGAATGGAAGGCAGCCGACACTGGAAGAAAACGAGAGATTTGTTGCCTTATCAAGGAAATTTGCAGATGATTTAGGACCTAGATCAGATAATACTCTAAAAGCTGAACTACATCTGTGGTACATGAAGGTCTCTGCATTGAACAAGAAAACTAAAAGCCCAATCGAACTGCTTAACTTTTGTGACCAAAGGACTTTTCCAACTGTGTTTGAACTTTTAAAAGTGTATGCCACCCTCCCAGTATCAACAAGCAGTGCTGAGAGGTCATTCTCCACAATGAAGAGGTTGAAAACTTACTTGAGAAACAGTATGAGTGAAACCAGACTGAATGGACTGGCGTCAATGAACATTCACCGTGAAGTGGAAATTGATCCAGACCAGATAATTAATGCTCTGGCTACAAAGAAAAACAGGAGGCTGGACTTCGTTTTATAAATATGTATAGATCATAATTGAATAATATAACAATATGTAATCATGAGAGAGTGGTTGAAAACAAGTATACAGTATAAGCAGACCAGAACAAATAATTTTATCTTCATCTATTTCTTAATTTGTGTTGTTTTGTATAAATATCTACTACTACTTCTTCTAATCATTCAATTCTCTTGCACTGCACTAAAGAATTGTTAGTAATTTGATAAAAAAAAAAATGTACAAAAAAAGACAACCGCCTTGTTAATTGATATGGCCTCTGATCATTTTTTCTCGGAAAATTTATCGAGGAGTCATCCTCTTTCATAAAAATTTTGTGCACCAATGGCCCCCCCCTTAGGAATATTCTGGGTGCGCCACTGCAAGTCACTGATGGATTGATTACCTTGGTGCTGATTATATTTTGGTACGGTTCGGAAAAATAGAACCCGCATTTATCTGCAAAAGTAGCTCGCAAGAACCGTCTAAATCTGAAATGTAAGACTAAATATGCTGAAATGTATTAATTGCTTGTTTTATACGTAATGTTTAACGTAATGTTAAAATTTGGCATGCAAGTCATTTGTGGGTTACCCTAGTGTTGATTTGTTTTACCTACGATTCAGGAAAATAGAATTTGCATGTTTTTGTAAAATAGCCACTCAAAAATTGCAAAAATTACAAATAAAAAATAAATATCTTTATATGTATTAAGTAAATACTTATTTTATACTTAATTTTTGACGGTAAAATAAATAAGACCACCAGCATGAGTCTAGGTTGAACCATTATTGAAATATCTGTATTTTTGGGATTTGAAGGAGCTTGTAAAGTCTCAAAATGTTAAGTTATCAAATGAAAAAAAGAAGACATTTAAAATGCATAATCGTACCAGATTTCATCTGAAGCCCCATTCACTTGTGAGATATCGCATCCACAGAATCGTGTATGTGTCCGGAAAAGTCCTTGGGCGATCTTTATTTCCTCAAACGTTAGATGTAGATATACAAGGTAGGATCAAAAAGTTCGGAGACTGTGCTGATATCTCCAACCCTGATTGGAGGAGAGGGGGAACTATTTTACCGTGGCGTAGAGGCATATGTGACACGAGATGTGAAAAGGAAGAAGCAGGGTTTTTCCCAGACAATGCGTGTCGGTGAACTGTAGTCGTTCGCGTTTGTCGAAAATGAAAATGGTGTTTGAAGAACAACGTGCGAATATCAAATTCTGCCAGCGTTTTGGAAAAATCGCCGACAGAAACATTGCACCTGCTGCTGCAATGTTTCTGTCGGCGATTTTCCCAAAACGCTGGCAGAATTTGATATTTGCACGTTGTTTTTCCAAACACCATTTTCATTTTCGACGAATTCGAACGACTACAGTTCACCGACATGCATTGTCTGGAAAAACCCTGCGCTGCGGACCTGCTTCTTCCTTTTCACATATCGCGTCACATGTGCTTCTACGCCACGGTAAAATAGTTAACCTCTCCTCCAATCAGGGTTGGAGATATCAGCACAGTCTCCGAACTTTTTGATTCTACTTTGTATACTTACAATTACAAAAATGTTTTAAATGAGGTAACAATTTATCTTACAATATTTTAAAATCGAAAAATACATTTTCCTAAAATAAACGAAATCTAACTTTTTATACGGCCCATCGGGTCTCCAAGGTTCCATTTAATAAAAATTTATTCGTACTTCAACATGCAAAACTAAAAATGCTCGATTCTTTTACGTGCAAAATTGACTGAGATATATATTAGTTCAAAGTTTCAGCACTTTTTCCAGAAGAACTTAGGGGTTGTATACAAGTTGAATTGCTAGCCATATCAATTGATCAACAAACACCCTATATTATGCATACCTATAGTTTCCTTTCTATATAAATTATCCGGCGCTAATGAACTTTCTAGGACACACTAAATGCTAGTACGAGATGATGATTTCGCAAACGTGGGAAAGTGATTTATGTCATAAAATTTGATGCTGCATATCTCTGTCAGTTTTCCTCGTAAAAGAATCGAACATTTTTAGCCTTGCATGCTAATACATAAATAAAATTTTACTAATTGGAACTTTGGAGACAGAGGGACTGTATAAAATGTGAGATTTCGCATATTTTAGAGAAATGTATTTTTCGATTTACAATAAATTCTTACTTCATTTGAAACATTTTTGTATTTGGAAGTATATATCAACGGTTAACGGTTGTGGGAAAAAAAAGGTCTTTAATGGAGTTTCCCAGACACTGTATATACACACACTCATACACTTTAAAAAGTTTCGAATCTGTTCAGGGATGCTTAAAGCATACTATTTTGTCGAAAACTTGAAATGAAATGTTCGACTCCGTTACAATACTTTCCCTATACATTGTACTTTGAGCAAATTTTTACTTTCCCTATATGCAAATCGTGGTTGATTAAATATATCAACAGCTTTTGCTCATACTTTTAGTTATTCATTTGAAAATGTCTTTAGCATTGTTAAAATTATTTAAGTTGGACACAGCTTGTTTTTTTTTTTATATACAATTGGTTTGTTTTATTATATGCAATTTTAATATTAGTTATTTACATCCATATCACAGTTGAAAGTATCATTTTCCTGCTTAGACTACAATTACATTTTATCCATTATCACCGTTTACTTCAAAGATATAATTATATGAAAAGCTTAAATTTCAAATAAATCTTTTAAACATGCAAATTGTAAAAGAAAAAAATTATTTACAAAAAGTATCCACACATTGTCACAGCAGTCTGTGCATTCGTTCTTGTGCACACACACGCACACACACACATACAGGGCAGGGACAGCTATAGGCAGGGAGGGACGGACACTACTTAAGTAGGGGGCACACACTCCCCCATTTTATTAATTTCCCTGCAATACATGGTGATGTATAGGAATCATGTCGAAAATCGCAACTCGAATTTTCGACAGAACTACACGTTTTGGGACCTCTAGCATACGAAAATACTATTTTTAGCATGACGTCTGTGTGTGTGTCTGTGCAATGTATGTCTGTGCAAAAACTAATGGATCATATTTCATAAAATTTGGTAGGTAAATCCCTTGGGTGTGACCCTGGTGTTGATTAGTTTTTGGTACGGTTCGGATAAAAAGAACCCGCCTTTTTTGCGAAATGGTCCTCAAAAATCTCGTGTATCCACTCTAGTTGAAATACTAATTGATCAAATCTCACAAAATTTGGTAGATAAGTCACTTGTGAGATGCTCTGGTGCTGATTAGATTTTGGTACGATTCAGAAAAGAACAACCTGCCTCTTTTTACGAAATGGCCCGCAAAATTCGCCAAAATCTAAAAAAAGACTACGTGTGTTCAAATTTATCAATTAAATGCTTGTTTTATACGTAATTTTTGACGAGGAAAAGAATAAGAACAATTCTATTACACTAGGACTAACCGTTCTCGAGATATTTCAGATTTTTCGCATTTTTGTTATGTGTCTTTGGAAAAATGTCCAATTACCAAATAAAAACAGAAATTGAATTAAAAATGCAAATTTAGTGTTATTTTGTGCAATTAAACTCAGTTTAATAAATTCTTAAAGAAATAAAAAGAAAATGAATTTGAGTCTGCAAAGAAAGTCATGTGTGCCCACATAAGATTTTTTCCCCTATATACATAGTATAATGTATAGGGAAAGTATTGTGACGAGGTCGAGAATTCGACTTTTCGACGAAGAGCACGTTTAAAGCATCCCTGAACTTGAATCGATCGTTTTTGGTGTGTGTGTGTGTGAGAGAGAGAGAGATTTTGTGAAAGCTATATCTCATGGGCGAATGTAATTTTTCGAAAGAATTTGGTACAAAAAATATAATCGGTGAATACTGAAAGCCTATTGAATTTAAACGAAATCGAATGTTTGGAGGACTCCCAAAATTGCGAATGAAATTTCGAAAAAAATCATCAAAAAATCAGAACTTTTAATAATGTTATGTAAATAATTATTTCTAATATAATTTTTCATTCGAAAACGAAGGACACAAACTTTAGAACACTAGCATGAAACGTTCTTGAGACAATGCACTTCTTCAAATAAATTTATAAAAAAAAAATCGCATAAAATAAAAAAAAAAGTATTACGTAGTGAATATAATTAGTGAAATATGTTCATTTTTCATATGTAATGTTTTGTGATAAATTTGTTAATATCATTCTTGTGGATTTAGTTCGCCAACAGTCGATTTAATTCGCCAACAGTCATATATAAGAAATGCTCTTCTCTCCTTTTGTCTGTAACGCTTGGTTGTAAATTTGTTGGCGAGCCATTTATCATCAGCATGCTATATTTCTACCTAAATTGATGAAAGTATCGTTAAAATTTAAAAAATCTGATGTGGGCAGCACATGACTTTCTCTGCAGACTTAAATTCATATTTTCTTTATTTCTTTAATAATTCATTAGATTGAGTTTAATTGCACCAAATAACACTAAATTTGCATTTTTAATTCAATTTTTGTTTTTATTTGGTAATTGGACATTTTTCCTATCAAAAATGCAAGAAGTCTCAAATATCTTGAGAACAGTTAGTTCTAAAGTATAATGGAGTGTGTTATATTCTTTTCCTCGTCAAAATTGTGTATAAAACAAGAATTTAATTGATACATTTCAGCATACGTAGTTTTTTTTTTTTTAGATTTTTGCGGGCCATTTAGTAAAAAAAGAAAGGTTATTATTTTCCGAATCATACCAAAATCGAATCAGCACCAGTGTCCCACAAGTAACTTATCTAACAAATTTTGGGAAATTTGGTCAATTAATATTTTAGCTAGAGTGGATACATGAAATTTTTGCGGGCCATTTCGTATAAAAAGGTGGGTTCTTCTTCCCCGAATCGTACCAAATTCTAATCAGCACCAGAGTATCCAACAAGTAACTTATCTACCAAATTTTGTGAAATTCGGTCAATTAGTATTTTAGCTAGAGCGGATAAATGAAATTTTTACGGGCCATTTCGCAAAAAAAGGCGGGTTCTGTTTTTACGAATCGTACCAAAAACTAATCAGCACCAGGGTCACAACCAAGTGACTTACCTACCAAATTTTATGAAATTCGGTTCATTAGTTTTTGAGTTAGAGTGGATACATGCATTACACAGACACACAGACAGACACACACACACACACACAGACGTCATGCTAAAAATAGTTTTTTCGTATTCTATAGGTCTCGAAACGTGTAGATCCGTTGAAAACTCGAGTTGCGATTTTCGGTATGATTCCAATACTTTCCCGATACATTACCATGTATTCAGGGAAAGTAAAAATGACTCCAATTGATGAATTAAGTATTAAAATACTTTAATATATGGACTGTATTGCGGATGTTATTAATATTGATTATTGTCAATTTAGAGTTGCACGAAAATAAGTTAATTGGGTATTTCGAAACAGTTTTACGTGTTATCATCCGGAATATCGACAAATATGCAATTCAAACCTTGTACCGTTATTATGTATCGTTTTTAGATTGCGAAAGATGCAAATTCATTGCATTATATAGGAAAAGTCATGTGTTGCCCACATCAGATTCTTCTATTACGCTTCGCCACTGCAAACAAACAGGACGGTCGTCTTTCCTAGCGTGCGAAATATTTTTAAAATGTGAAATTACAAAACACACTTTATAGTTAAAATCTTAAATTTGAATATATTTGAATTTCCAGAAAACTGCTTTCTCTATACAACGGTATGATAAAGTAACACAAATTATGAACTATTTAAGTATTTGGGCCACACAAAATGGTGTAGCAGGCCACGGGCGGAACATGGGTGACTTATCTTGTCAAAAAATATGGTTTTAAAGCACTCTTTTAACCATAGGTAATGAAGTGCGGTACCCGCTTGTATCTCCCGACCCCAATTGATTCTGAGGCCCATATGAGGTTTTTTTTTTATCCAGGTTGAGGGCGTTGCGGTTTCTTCTCTCGAAAATTGTGGGTCATGAGCTCTTGCTGGGAGGTCACTCCTGGCAGGTGCACTACTTAGAAAGTGGAATACGTCAGTTTCACAAACATGATTTATGTAGTTAAAAATTGGGTATGGGTATTACACAACTTTTTTTACACTAATGAAGTTACTTCTGATAAATGTAGGAAACGTACAGTAGAGCGTCGATTATGCGAATCAGATTGCGCTATTACTCGGAGTAATATGAAATTTGATATGTCGTTGTCTTTTGCAGTACATTTGAACTTTATTTTGTTTTGAACCTGATCGGGTTGGTCCGCCATATGAATGTTCTCGTTTTTGGGTAATAATTCAAGGACTGGACCAGCTATAATCCCTCACATTCTTGATGGAATGTAATTCGCAGTAGTATGGAGGCAAGTGGTGAATCTTATGTCCATGTTGCTCAGCAATTTGGTAGGATTCATATTGTTTTCTCTAGAAATTGTTTCCTATGCATATTCATAATGTTCATATTCATATTGTTTTCTCTAGAAATTGTTTCCTATGCATATTCATAATGTTCATATTCATATTGTTTCCTATGTAATCGACAATAATTTTGTATCTGTAGGTCTGTATCCCACGTGATGTTTTTGCTTAATTAACCTATTCAAAATATGATAAAACTTATCTGCCGTTAATAGATAAATAAATAAATTAAAAAAAAGGGGAGGGGGTGGGGGAGAAATATTATCATGTCGGGTATGTATTTGACGTGAAATATTTTGAAAATTTCGAATCGGTTTAAATTTTGGCTCTATCTTTAATAGTTTTAAAAATAGAAAGTTTGACTGGAAATAAAAATTGTCTTAATTTTTTCAAAAATGATTGCAGTCTCCTGTATAGGTTAAACACGGCGATTTCTCCCCAAGACCAAACCAACTAATTTTGTCATGGAAACGAATGAATACAAATATTCCACTTCCCAATATATGTAAAAAAATTACCTTAAATCTATTTTATTTACTTTTTCTAATTGTTTTGCAGTTGAAATCTTGAAAAAATTCTGGTTTAATAGACACACACTTTTTATCAACTTTTATAGCGGATTATTCCTTTTAGTGGGTATTTAAATTTCGTACCTCCACTTCAGGTTAGGTGTTCGAAGTTCCACTTCAGGTTAGGTGTTCGAAGTTCCACTTCAGGTTAGGTGTTCGAAGGTTAGGCGTTCGAAGTATAGGCGGGTTCATAGGGAAACAAAATGAATCCGAATATTTTCCCAATCCTTCTAAAAGATATAAGGCAACCTTTTTATCAAGGTCAGTTTCCTTCAAAGATCAATGTGTTGCTGTTTGCTCTCTTAAAAATATAAAGTTTTCTTTTTTTTGCGCATACTGAACAAGAAAGATCAATCATGCTTAAAGCATTGATTATAAAACACTTTCAACTTCAATGCAATTTTATTTAAACATCTCTAAAATGCAATACATTCCACGGTAATATTTTAAAACTTACCACAATACTACATTAATTTATTATATTTGAAAACTTAACCTTCATCGAAAAAAATGAACTTCATTTAAATGACGGCATTGAAATATAAATTGCCTGGTTTAAACATCTCTAAAATGCGATACATTCCTCAGTAATATTTTTAAAATTATCATAATACTACAATAATTTATTATATTTGGAAACTTCATCGAAAACAAATGAAATTCATTCAAATGACGTCATAGAAAAATAACACGCCTGGCTCTCTCTATAAAAGCAGCATTTCATTCATAAACATTTCCCATTCATTTCATTTATCACAAAACTATAATAAGTTATTTTATTTATAAACTTAAGACCATGGAGCT
Source organism: Amaurobius ferox (assembly GCA_951213105.1). Classification (NCBI taxonomy): domain Eukaryota; kingdom Metazoa; phylum Arthropoda; class Arachnida; order Araneae; family Amaurobiidae; genus Amaurobius; species Amaurobius ferox. The sequence continues at coordinate 2,257,973 of OX578152.1, read as the reverse complement.
ACAAGTAATTATAAACTCTATGCTTAAAACTTCATCGAAAAAAATCGTCCTTCTCTCTGTAAAATCAATTAATGTTTCATTCATATCAGCTATGCAGACTCCGTGAACTAAATGATTTAGTGTTAAAGAAATACAGCAATTCTAATACAACTCATTCTACATATTTTGCTGTTTACATTTTACATAGGTGAAAAATAGGCTTCGTTGTAGAAATAATCAAATTTGGATGAGCATTTAAACTCAAATATATTGAAATTGCGTTGTTTCAGTATGTAGATGCACAGAATTTAAGCAAAAATGAAGCGGTTTTAGGACGGATACAACACTCAATATGAATTAAAAAGAACTTTAAAAATCACGATTTTGAGACAAAATGGATGCCATACTTCATTTTGAAGTGGGTCACGTGATCTTTTCATATCATGGTCACGTGATCGCTTCGTATAAGAGGTGTAATTATTATTTTAATTTTTATTTAAAAAACTACTGAATATATTTTGCTGAAATTTTTTTTATATATTTTATGGAATAATTTGAATATTACCTAAAACTTTCGAAGCAATTTGTGAATTTTAAATCCGCTTAAACAATGTTTGAAAAATTGGGTACCATAGGGTTCAATGTATTTCATTTTTTCAACCCGGGTTCAATCCAAAACTATTTGGGTGATATTATTCATTTATATTCCCATAGGTCCTACAGACCGTCTGAACAACATACTAAAATTTCATTTTTATTAAGTCATTTTTACGGCAGTTATCGGGCTAACGGACAGACAGACAGACAGATAGACAGAATGAACAAAGTCATAAACACTTTTCAACTTTGTTGTAAAGTGTTACAAATGAGGTTTGAGTTGTGAAGTTATTGTAGCCGGCGTGCGATATACAAAAGCAATGAAAAACAATAAACTTCACTAAAATGGCTATAAACTCTATAATCTATTATAGATTTCAAATTTCAGTCAGAATCTGTTAAATAAGTAGAAATCTAAGAAATCTCATAACACTGACAACCTGTCTAAACAATTCTATACTTTGAAATTATTACAAGGTAACACTGCGTGTGAACTTGCTTATTTAAAAGTAGAGCTATGTATTGAAAATTCAAAGGTCCATCTAATAATTAAAATTATTTTTATTTCATTATTTTGAGGCAGTTATTAGAAACGGGATTTTTAAAATGTCAGATGTGTCTAACATCAGATTTTTCTCACAAATTAGCAAAATGCGATATTGTAAGATAACAATTAGAACTTTCTCAAGCACTAAATCTCGATCACTAAGGTTTTTCTTGTTACCGACTTAAAATGAATAATTCAAATTTCATCTAATTCGCTCAGTATGAGATGACATGCTTCCCGTTTCTAATTATTTCAAAGTTAGGCTGGAAATGCAAAGTGACTTTTAACTTTTCCAAAAATGATTGCAGTCTCTTGCATAGGTTTGACACACGGCAATTTCTCGCCAAGACCAAGCCAACTAATTCTGTCATGGAAGCGAATGAATACAAGTATTCCACTTTCTAATATATGTAAAAAATATTTCGATTTTATCTTAAATCTATTTTATTTAGTCTTTCTATTTATTTTGTAGTTTAAATCTTGAAAAAATTTTGGTTTAATAGACACTTTTTATCAACTTTTATAGCGCATTATTTCTTTTAGCGGGCATTTAAATTTCATACCTCAACTTCAGGTTAGGTGTTCGAAGTTCAAGTACAGGCGGGCTCGTAGGGAAGCAAAATGAATCCGAATATTTTCCCAATCATTCTGAAAGATATAAGGCAATCTTTTTACCAAGGTTACTTTCTTTCAAAGATCAATGTGTTGTTGCTCTCTTAAAAATATAAAGTTTTCTTTTTTTGCTTATATTGAAAAATGAGGTATGAGATGTAACGTTATTGTAGCCGGCGTGCGATATACAAAAACAATGAAAAACAATAAACTTCACTAAAATGGCTATAAACTTTATAATCTACTATAGATTTCAAATTTTAGTCAGAATCTGTTAAATAGTAGAAATCTAAGAAATCTCATAATACTGACAACCTGTCTAAATAATTCTATACTTTACAATCATTGCAAGGTTACCGGTGTGTGACCTAACTTATTTAAGAGTAGTACTACGTATTGAAAATATAAAGGTTTCTGTCGTAGTGTCGTACAAGACGGAGCACTAGGCGCGAAGCGCCTTTAATCTCCAGTTTCAATATGTGGTTCTTATCGTCAAACTGTGACATTAATTCAGTGACCCTAATTGGAGGTTCGAGGTTTTTATTTACTACTTTTTATTATTTGTCCTAGCTCCTAGTGTGGCAGTTTGTTGCACATTTAGAGTATTAGGCAGTTTGGGGGGTTGATGTAGATCTAAGGGTTACCTAGCGTTTTGGCAGTTTAGAGTTTAGAATATTTTTTTTTATAAAATAATAGTCGCGAGTTTTATTTAAAAATCAGATGTTTGATGTGGGATCTTTTAATTCCGATTATCGATGTTTAGAACAGCGCGGGGTCTCTTACGAGATTTGGCCTTGCGATGATCATAGTCATGCAGATTGAATAACAGTTCGTTTGGAACGGATGGCAAATTTCTGTAAAATTTAAGCGCTAGCTTTTTAATTTGGGCTCTAACAGTTTTTATTTTGAAGTCATTCCTAATTACCGAGTTTCTTAAGTACCTGGGAGCTTTCCTGATAATCCGTAGGATTTTGTTTTGTTTCGTCTCTAGGAGGTCTATTGTAGTTTTACAGGCATATCCCCATATGGGTGCTGCATACAGCATTCCCGGGCGGATGACCGATTTATACATTAGGAGTTTATTTTCATAACTTAGATTTCCGTTTCCTATCATTGGGTATAAGGCTCCTGTGGCCATATATGCTTTTCTGATTAAGTTCGTTACGTGCTGTTTCCAGGTTAGGTGGGAATCTATCGTTACACCTAGGTATTTAGTAGATTTTTCCGCTTTTAGGGCATGGTTGTTTATGTACAGAGGCGGCGGAGGTTTACATTTTCTAGAGAAATAAATCCAATGACATTTATTGGGGTTTAATTTTATTCGTCATTTTTCCAGCCAAGTTTGGAGTATGTCTAAGTGTTGTTGTAGCTGTCTGTACATTACTGAGACATAGGGGTGTTTTGCAAGTATCGCACTGTCGTCTGCATAGAGTGCCAGCTCTGTGTTTGGAGTCCTAGGGATGTCGTTCAGGTATATGTTAAAGAGTGTCGGGCCCAGGATAGAACCTTGCGGTACACTACTTTTAATGAGCTTGGGTGTAGATAAGTTACCTCCTACTCTGACTTGAAAGTGTCTGTTATTTAAGTATGAGATTAAAAGTTTGACAAGAGCGTCAGGGACTTTTAAAGTGATCAATTTGTACGCTAATCCACAGTGCCATACTTTATCAAAGGCTTTTTGTATGTCTAGAAAAATCGCAGCTGTGGGTGTCTTGTTATTGAGACCAGAAGATATGTACTCTACCACTCTCAGCAATTGATGAGTGGTGGAGTGCTTTGGCCGAAATCCAAACTGCTCCGGAATGATAATGTCATTCTCACTAAGGTGCGTGTTCAGTCTCTTAAGAATAATTTTCTCAGTAATTTTGCTAAGTGTCGGTAGCAAGCTAATTGGTCTGTAGTTGGCTGGAAAAGGTTTCATACAATATAAACGCCAATAGTCATTAATAGGCGACCTCATACAATATAACGCCAATAGTCATTTATCTGCTCTAAGAATAATTTATTTCTCTGTCCATAACGCTTGGCAAGGTTTTGGCGACGAATTTGGCGGAATCTCGCCAACTTGGCGACTTTTTTTAAATGTTGCCAAATTAACGAAAATCTTGCCAAATGAATAAAAATGAGGATTAATTACGAAAGTTCAATATCTTGGAAAGAATATAAGTATTTACTATAAGAATAACTTATTTTTTTTACTATAAAAGCAGTAAATTCAGTGCATTATATAAGGAAAGTCACGTGCTGTTCACATCAGATTTTTTGCTTTTTTTTTTTTATTAAAAAATCAAATTTTACAGATATGTTTAACATACAGCATGATCACGTGTGCCCGTCACAAATAAATATTTTTACATATGTAGATGATTTGTATATTTTATATGCTTAAATTCTGATAATTTCATTGTGCGTACCGTATGCAAGCTTGTTATTTGCACTTTGAATCTGTAAATCTTATACAGATAGTGCGTCAATACTCCGTTTGGAGTGAAAACCCATTTTTACTTTATTTAAGGTCCTTTTGCGCGATGCAAGAAATTAAATCAATACATTGAACAGTCAACTTAGTTACAATAAGTAAAACTGTTGCTTATTATGAGAACATAACTTTCTAACACTTCCTTGAAGAAAGCAGGGACAGGAAACTAGTAAATAAGTCTTTTGTATCTATGCTGCATTTGAAGTATTTTATTTCTAGAGCCTTTAAAGTTATATTTTTCTCTTTTCAGGCCAAGCGCTGATGGGCGACTGGCTGTCGACCCTGCCGTCCAGGTTCCACTGCCTAGGCAGCGGCAACAACTTCACCAACTTCCTGCTCTTCTCCAGGGTCCACCCGACAGAGCACCGGTCTCTAATTCCTTACAACAGGGAACTGCTACATCAGTCGGACTTCGATCCCTCGCTCCCAACAAAATTCATCATTCACGGATTTGTTGACAACATCTTCATCAGCGACTGGATGCAGGTTGAGTAGTATTCTAACTTTGGGCATAAAACTAGTATTTAAGCTTGTCAAAGTCAGGGAAACTAACATTTAAAGAAACTGAACTGCAACTTTTTTTTAATAAGCTTATATTTTATTTGACAATATGTGACGCCTGCTGTACATTAAAATGCTACACACAAAAAAAAATTGAAGCAGAATCTCTGGAGGCATCTACGGGAAAGTAATGGAGCGTCCTCAGCAAGAACATTTCAGTCATTCCAGAGGCTCCTCGACGAGAAGCACTTGACAGGTTCAGACTTTTGACTGGTCATGACTGTCTCAGGGGCTCATCTTCATCGAATTGGACTTGCTGCTTCCCTGGATTGTATTTTATGTGACCTAAGACAGCCTATGTCTGGAAAACATTTGGACGAGCGCCCTGCACTACTGGCTTTTAACTTAATCATTGAGAAATACTGCTCGCTGGTTAATGGCCTAGCGGCCAAACGACTGGCATTTGTAAACAACAGAATATGTGACGCTTAACATAATAGTCAATCTATTCGAAAATTGACTGTCAGGTTTTTGTCCCGTGGTCGATATAAATGCGCAGAGTTTCAGTTTTTCTAGATTACCAGCGGCTTTTGGAGGTTCTGAAAATACTTTCCGATCCCCCCCATTTTGTCTTTTCTCGGGGAAGAAATCGAAATTTTGATTCCGTTAGGTTTTTCTTGGTCAACTGGGGTGGGGGTGGGGAAGGGAGAGAGATATTTTTAGACGGTCTGGGAAGACTTCAGAAAAACACCTTTTCTTCGTTAACTGGGAAGTAAATCGGAAATCGGACTCAGTTATGTTCTAAATGTTATGATGCTAAATGTGTGCCAGTACAGGCTTCTGGATCACTGGAGTACTTCTGGAGGATCTATAAAGATTTTTTTAGAGAAAAAAAAATCCATTCTCTGAGAGATAAACCGTTTCTGTTAAGTTTTGTCCCGTAGGCGATACTATAAATGTGTTAAGATTCAGCATTCTAAGTCAATGGGGGGGGAGGGAAGCTTTTGGCAGTCGAGAAAGACTTATGAAAACCACTTTATCTCAAGTGTGAGAGAAATCGAAAACCCGTGACTCCGTTACATTCTGTCTTGTAGCCTATACTACAAGTACCAAGTGTGCAAGGATTCAAGCGTCTAGGCCACCGGGGGGACTCTGGAGGGCCTGGCACGACAAAAACACGTTAGACATTATATAGATTTTTTTGCAAAGGTACTGTGAATGTTTGAAATTGGTCATTCTATACAATATCCGGCGAATTTCTAGAATCCCTAATTTTAATAGTGAACGCAGCGAGAAGTGCGAATTTTCTAATCACGCCGATCATTTTGCAATTACGAAGGATAGTGAATGCAACAAACAAATTAAAGTAAATCGCTCAAACTACTACAAAAATAGCTAACGGTAAAATACAGCATTTAATAAATTTCGTAACCGTATCAACCGGTTTTGAAACCAAAAGTAGTCTTCTTCAGGATATAAAGAATTTTATAGGACTTTTATATTATTCCCAATATAAAGCTGTATTTCTTTGACACTTGTCTTTATTTCGGTTCTACCGGTCTTAACGGTATCAATCAGTTTTTTGATACCCATGATCTCCAGACTTTTTTAATCGCGTACCCCCTAAGACCTACTTTTATACATCACGTACCCCTTAGAACTATTTTTTATATCGCGCACTTCTGTTATAAATACAGATGCAGAATTTCTTGTTCTAAACGGGTGTTATATTAAAATAATATTTATATAATCATAATATCATAGTGCTTGCTCTCAATCGTGTAATTTAAAAGTACAAGTTCATATTTGTTATTCTTTAATTTATTTTCCTTTCTGTTCTATCAATTTAAAACGTGTCTTAGGAAAAACAAATTATATAAAGAAAATATTAAATTTTCTTGATGTAAGAATGTACACTTTAGGGTACGGCACCACACTTAAAAGACCACTGTTTTACATAGGCTTTGTATTATTCAGGATATAAAGGCTCCTGTAGAAGGTTTATATTTGCTTCCGAAACAGTTTTATACCATTATTAATTTGTTTTACAGTGTTTTCGCTTACTGCTTTGTTTTATTTGTTTATACGAGTCGAAATATCTTCTAAATAAAAAAGATAACAATAAGTAGTACGGTAACAAAACTGTTTAGTAGGAAATTCAGTTCCTAGATCAACCATTTATTTTTAAAAAACTCTTAGTTTTCGATCAATCTTCTTGTCAAGTTGCAGATTACAAACCTTAACAGCGGGAAATTTTTAATGTGTGCTTATATCTTGAAAACTAAAAGCGCCAGCAATGTTCAATAAGAAAGAAATTTATAGCCCTTTTAATTCTTTACATGGATGTACAATAAGATTTTGGATCTGGTTTGGATAAAAGGATAAAAATGTAGTGGTTTTAAGATCATGTCAAGTTTTCTACGTGTGATTAAACTTGTATAGATTTTTTATTAGCTCTTAACTTAGATCATGTTGTTTCAATTATTTAAAGTTGATACCCTTATTATCTGTTGCAATACCCTTATTGTCTCTTATAAATGAAACAAATGAGACTAAAAATAACGAATAATACCCTATTATTTGTTGCAATCTCCTATTATTTCTTATAAACGAAACAGATGAGACCTAAAATAACGAATGATACCCTATTATTTGTTGTAATCTCCTATTATTTCTTATAAACGAACCAGATGAGACATAAAATAACGAATGATACCCTATTATTTGTTGCAATCTCCTATTATTTCTTATAAACGAACCAGATGAGACATAAAATAACGAATGATACCCTATTATTTGTTGTAATCTCCTATTATTTCTTATAAACGAACCAGATGAGACATAAAATAACGAATGATACCCTATTATTTGTTGTAATCTCCTATTATTTCTTATAAACGAACCAGATGAGACATAAAATAACGAATGATACCCTATTATTTGTTGTAATCTCCTATTATTTCTTATAAACGAACCAGATGAGACATAAAATAACGAATGATACCCTATTATTTGTTGTAATCTCCTATTATTTCTTATAAACGAACCAGATGAGACATAAAATAACGAATGATACCCTATTATTTGTTGTAATCTCCTATTATTTCTTATAAACGAACCAGATGAGACATAAAATAACGAATGATACCCTATTATTTGTTGCAATCTCCTATTATTTCTTATAAACGAACCAGATGAGACATAAAATAACGAATGATACCCTATTATTTGTTGTAATCTCCTATTATTTCTTATAAACGAACCAGATGAGACATAAAATAACGAATGATACCCTATTATTTGTTGTAATCTCCTATTATTTCTTATAAACGAACCAGATGAGACATAAAATAACGAATGATACCCTATTATTTGTTGTAATCTCCTATTATTTCTTATAAACGAACCAGATGAGACATAAAATAACGAATGATACCCTATTATTTGTTGTAATCTCCTATTATTTCTTATAAACGAACCAGATGAGACATAAAATAACGAATGATACCCTATTATTTGTTGTAATCTCCTATTATTTCTTATAAACGAACCAGATGAGACATAAAATAACGAATGATACCCTATTATTTGTTGTAATCTCCTATTATTTCTTATAAACGAACCAGATGAGACATAAAATAACGAATGATACCCTATTATTTGTTGTAATCTCCTATTATTTCTTATAAACGAACCAGATGAGACATAAAATAACGAATGATACCCTATTATTTGTTGTAATCTCCTATTATTTTTTTATAAACGAAACAGATGAGACTGAAAATAACAAATCATACCCTATTATCTGTTGTAATACTATTATTATCTTTTACAAGCGAAATAAAGGAAATTGAAAATAACGAATAAACTAATTGCATTTTATTGGAGTTTTGTTTTACAAAACGTTATTTAAGCAAACAATTTCGGATCCATCGGATTGAGTCGCAGCCTATTAAGTTCAAGATAGTAAACGATCTAGCAAACTATGAATTTAGAGTGAAATTGTTGTTTAATTTCTGAAATCATGTTTAAAACTTCACATAAACTAGTGTCTCTAATAAAACTTGACACAAACTAAGGTTTTTAACTGTTCACCGTGGTTTCCTTGCAGCGTATGAAAGACTCTTTTCTGTCCGAGGGAGAGTACAACGTCGTTATCGTGGACTGGAGTTGTGGCAATGAATTCCCCTACTTCCAGGCCATACAGAAGTCGAAGATTACATCTGATGAGTTGAAAAATCTCATTAACTTCCTCATGGTATGCTATTTCTTCAGGTTTTTCATCGACTGTTTAAATATTTTTACTTTAGTATGCACTAGAAAATGTACTCTGGGATTTACGATGCAAACACCTGATTAAAATTGCACCGGAAGTCTCAATAAATTCTCGAAAACTAAACGCGATGATTTGTAAACATTTCGCTTTCCATAGCACGCAACGAGTTAGCTTATAATACTACCTCGATGATAGCACGCCAACACTCCCCGTTTCTAAAGAGATGCTTCTACGGAGATTCACTACTGGTATCTTGTGACTTCACGAATTGGCTAAGGCTCCTCTATATACGAGCTGACTCATCAAGCATATTGAAGCCCACCATAGCTGGAAGCGCAACCCATTAGCATTAGCTCTATTCGTATTTTCACTTTAGGAAGTATAATTGAAATAATTATAGGTAGTTGTTCTGCACCGAACTGCTCTAATTATTCTAGAAAGGGTTTTAGGCTATTTCGCTTTCCTAGAAACGAAGAAAGAAGGAAACAATGGCTAATAAATAATTGGATACCCGGTACTGGAGCACACTTGTGCGAGCTAAGTTCTACAATATTCTAATTGAATCATCTTTTTTCATATAAAGTATTTATTTTAAACACTTATTTCATAGTTTCTGTAACTGTAGTATTGAACCCTACGGGCTTCAATATGCTTGATAAGTCAGCCTGTAGTAGAGGAGCTCTAAATTGGCTGTAGGCAGATTTTTTACTTACCTTGAAAGCATACTTGTTTGCCGTTCTTGTTTGTAAATGAAACGGGCAAAAAAAAAGAAATAAACGTTCTGCTCCGTTCGGTGGGAGGGGGAGGGGGGGGGGGGGGTTGTCTTTCATTTGATATTGTACATTTTAAAAATTATGAGATAATGCCTTATAAAATGCTAATTAATGAACTGCTGGTTGCAGGGACAAAAATTTCGTAATGGAGCAGCGTGTAATATTCAGAGCAGTTGCTGTTCAATTATGAAGATAGTACTGTCAGTCAATTTTTTTTATATCGGAATTTTAGAATAAATTACGTCTTCAAAACGCGAAAAGTATATACAGTAGTATTTAATAGTAGTATTTACAGCAGTATTACACAGCGTATTTAAAGAAATTCATATTAAATTCGTGTATTGATAGTACGAATTTCATTCAAAATTCATTTGAAAAAGAAATTAACTCTCCGATCTTTTTGATGGTGTTAAGGTGGAAACTTTGCGATGATATTTTCGATCACCAAGAAGCTGATTTGTGCGAAGATCGTTCAAAGGAACTTCCATCAACTAACTATCACTGTACCAATTTTTGTAACTATGGGTAGTTTAGATTTTCCGCTATACGACCAACAAACATACAAACCAACATCTTCCTTTATTATTATAGACTATTACAAAAATGGTTTTATAAACTTTAACGCCCTTTTCAACGACCTTTTTTTTTTCGCCCGAGATTTCTCATGACATGATCTCTATAAAAACCAGTAAGCCTATCGCTGTTATCGGCTATAATCAGCATACCAAACGTCATGCACCTTAATTATTTCAACAGATATCGTGTTTCCATAGAAAAAAAGTAAAATTTCTAACATCTCGAGAGTGGCTTATGATAAATACTAAACATTATTTCTTTTTTCAGTACATTCTTAAAAACTTTTTATGTTTAAAATACTAAAAATCATTCCATAATTTAATAATAATAATGAAAATGTTGAAATTGATTTTTCTCTATTTTCGATCAAAAACGCACAGTATTTAAAAGATTTATTTTACGCGCAGTATTAAGAACTGGCTTATTATCGTACTGCATGTTATGTGCTTCTAAATAAGTAATAAAAAAAAAAGAAAAATACATATCAAATAGTGGGCCCGTAGTGGGCCCGTAGTTCACGGGTAGCCCGCATGTGCTTTGTAAAACAATATCAGGTTAATAATGCTTCACTGTAATTATGACACAGATTTGATTGGGGGATTCTGGGAAGTTCCATAGATGCAAAACGGTTACACTTCAATTCGCAGACCGTCTGTTTGATATGCCAAGGTAAGCAAGGTACAATGGATTCAGCGGACTATGTAATAATCATGGTCCGCTGATTATCCTAATGATGCCCATATGGGAAGGAGAGGTTCATAATACTAAAAAGTCCTAAATAAGTTCATGGACATGTTAAACACAGCGAAAAATTCCGATCCGATCGAATGACTGAAATTGCAAGCACGCATCTATTATTCCAAGAGAAAATGCATCTATTTCATGAAAATATATATCTAAAAATCTGATGTGGGCAGCACATGACTTTCCTTATATAATGCAATGAATTTACTACTTTTACAGTAAAAAGAAATAGATTATTATTATAATAGATATTTATATTCTTTCCAAGATATTGAATTTTCGTCAGTGAGTCGTCATTTTCATTGATTTAGCGTCATTTTTATCCATTTGGCGAGTTTTTCGTTAATTTAGCAACATTGAAAAAAGTCCCTAAGTTGGCGACATTCCACCAAATTCGTCGCCAAAATCTCGCCAAGCGTTATGGACGAAGAAATAAGTTATTCTTACAGCAGATAAATGACTATTGGCATACAAATACAAAAGTATTACTCAAAGTATCTTTTTTCATGAATGGAACGAGCTAGATCCACGAGAATGACGTCACCAAATTTATCGCATGGTATTACATATGAAAAGTGAACATGTTTCTCAATGGGAAATATTATTTTTTTATTTTATATGACTTTTTGATAATTTTTTTGAAAAATGGGCAATATCTCGAGAACGGTTCATGTTAACGTTCTAAAATTTATGTCAATCGTTTTCTAATGAAACATTACATAAGCAATGTCAATTTGCGTAACTTTATTAGCGGTTTTAATTATTTGATGATTTTTTCAAAATTTCACTTGAAAATTTAGGGGAGGTTCTGAATATTCGATTGCGTACAAAACCAATAGGCTTACGGATTGTGATTTTTGTACCAAATTTTGTTCGAATCGGTTCATTCGTTCGTCAGTTATCGTCTCCACAGACTCACTGACACACGCACACACACACACACACACACACACACACACACACAGAAATCACTTCAAAAATGTTTGATTCGTGATCAAGGATTTTTGAAATGTGTTCTCCCGTCGAAAACTCGAATTCGAATTTTCGATCCCGTCACAATACTTTCCTCGGCCAACGGCCGTACCGTGCTGAAAACACCGGTTCTCGTTAGATCACCGAAGTCAAGCAGCATCGGGCGCGGTTAGTACTTGGTGGGTGACCACCTCGGAACACCGCGTGCTGTTGGCCATCTCGGGTGCGGTATCCCCGTGGTTTGCGCGCTAGATTTGCACGCTACCACAAATGCCGCCGTGTTCATGCGGAGTACGATCACGTTAAACATGTGGGTCCGTAAGTCCTTCCGAGAGGTTGGTGGTAGGGGAAGGAGGGAACGGTCCCTGTGGATGCCTCCCCCACTGGGTTCCGGTCTAAATTGGGTGGCACTTCCCGGCCGTCCATACAGTTACCTTACACCTTTCTGGTAGGTCGGACGGTCTGGATCTCAACAACAACAACAATACTTTCCTTATACAGTATGTATATAAGGAAAGTAAAAAAATCAGATGTGAATAAACAACACATGACTTTTCTTATATAATGCAATGAATTTACTACTTTTGCAGTAAAAGAAATCTGATGTGGGCAACACATGATTTTCCTTATATAATGCAATGAATTTACTACTTTTACAGTTAAAAGAAATGTTATTGTTATAGTAGATACTTATATTCTTTTCAAGATATTGAATTTTCTTCAATTAGTCGTCATTTTCATTGATTTAGAGTCATTTTTATCCATTTGGCGAGATTTTTGTCAATTTGGCAACAATTAAAAATGTCGCCAAGTTGGCGACATTCCACCAAATTCGTCGCCAAAATCTCGCCAAGCGTTATGGATGGAGAAATAAGTTATTCTTACAGCAGATAAATGACGGCGTTCAAATACAAAAGTATTACTCAAAGTATCTTTTTTCATGAATGGAACGCGCTAGACCACGAGAATGATATCACCAAATTTATCGCATGGTATTACATATGAAAAGTGAACATGTTCTCAATAGGAAATATTTTTTTTATTTTATATAACTTTTTGATAATTTTTTTGAAAAATGTGCGATATCTCTAGAACGGTTCATGTTAGCGTTCTAAAATTTATGTCAACCGTTTTCTAATGAAAAATTACATAAGAAATGTTTATTTGCGTAATTTTATTAGCGGTTTCGATTTTTTGACGATTTTTTCAAAATTTCATTCGAAAATTTAGGGGGTTCTGAACATTCGATTACGTATAAAAACAATAGGCTTCCAGTGTTTACGGATTGTGATTTTTGTACCAAATTTCGTTCGGATCGGTCCATTCGTTCGTCAGTTATCGTCTCCACAGGCTCACTGACACACACACACACATACATCACTTCAAAGATGTTTGATTCGTGATCAGAGATGCTTGAAACGTGCTCTCCCGTCGAAAACTCGAATTCGAATTATCGACCCCGTCACAATACATTCCTTATACATTATGTATATAAAGAAAGTAATAAAATTGAAAAGCTGCCTGTTTGTTTGTGTGTGTGTATTTTCATCACAAGAAAATGGCTGCACCAAATTTGATGAAATTTTCGGGGTAGACTTAGAATAACCCCACTTCTAGAACCAGAGCTTATAGAGATTTGATGTAATAAAAAAACTCACTATTTAAACTTCCATTGAGATAGCATTATGCAAATAATATTAGTTCCACAAATGTATTTTAAAAAAATGGTCATGTTGCTAAGCAATGGAATTAAATCCAATGAGTTTATACAGCAGACGATTTTTTTTTTAAATCTTTTTCGATTTAAATAAAGAAACGTATATAAATAAATTTTACCGGAATTTCATTTTTGAGTGTATTATAATATCCACTACGGGCCGGCTTTCGGACCATATCTCCCGAACTATTCGAACGAAATTTAGTAAAAAAAACTACAATCCGGGAATACTGGAAGCTTATTGTTTTAAAACGCAATCGAATATTCGGAAGACACCCACATTTTCGAAGGAAATTTTGAAAAAATCCTCAAAATTTTTAATTAAGTTATGTAAATAATAAATTCTTATGTAATTTTTTATTAGAAAACGATTCACACAAACTTTAGAACTATAAAACTTTAAAACAGACAACACAAGAAACTTTAGAACAGACAACACAAAATATAGCAAAATAATCAAAACGAATTACATAAAATATTCGGATTATTTTACAGACATATATAACGTATAGAAAGGATTATGACAAACAAGGTCGGCAATTTGAAATTGCGACGGAAGAGTACGTTTTCAGTATCCCTGAACTCGAATAGAACGTTTTTAAGGTGATGTCTGTGTGTGACCGTCCATGAGTCTGTGTGTACGATACCTCGAGAAAGAACGGGGCATTAACGACTATTAATTTTAAATGTTATCAAATGCTTGGAAGATTCCTAAATTTTCGAATTTCTTTTTGAAAGACAAAAAAAAAAAAAAAAAACTTTATAAAAGGTCTTTTTAATTATATCAAATAATCTAAATATTCATTAGAAAACGTATGACAGAGGCTCATTTTTTTATATGCAATATTATGCCCTAGTGCCAGTTTCAAAGATCTGGTTTGTTCCATTCATGACATTCATGAGAGAAGACAATTTCGATGTGAATAACATCTATGGTTCGGTTTTCTGTGGCGGAAAAGGAGCTTTGTGAAAAATGGGAAGAATTTGGACCCTTATATTTCCGAACTTAATAAATGAAAATGTAAATAATTTTACTTATTTTGTCGGAAATGGATTTTAGATTATGAATATATAAAAATAATTTCATTGTTTTAATATTTTTAACTTTTCTCTTCGGAAAAATCTAAAATGTATCTGTCCAAGAGAGTTTTTTTCATTTTTCTTACTTTCACTCAAAATATCTTCGAAACTATATAGATATAAACAGTATGCAACAAAAATATGTACTAAGAAATTTAGTATAAAAATCTATATACAAGGTAGGATCAAAAAGTTCGGAGACTGTGCTGATATCTCCAACCCTGATTGGAGGAGCGGGGAACTATTTTACCGTGGCGTAGAGGCACATATGACGCGAGATGTGAAAAAGAAGTAGCATGTCCGCAGTGCAGGGTTTTCCCAGACAATGCGTGTCAGTGAACTGTAGTCGTTCGCGTTCGTCGAAAATGGAAATGGCGTTTGAAGACCAACGTGCGAATATCAAATTCTGCCAGCGTTTGGAGAAATCGCCGACAGGAACATTGCACCTGTTGGCAGCAGGTGCAAACGCCATTTCCATTTTCGACGAACGCGAACGACTGCAGTTCACTGACACGCATTGTCTGGAAAAACCCTGCACTGCGGACCTGCTTCTTCCTTTTCACCTCTCCCCTCACATGTGCCTCTACGCCACGGTAAAATAGTTCCCCTCTCCTCCAATCAGGGTTGGAGATATCAGCACGGTCTCCGAACTTTTTAATCCTACCTTGTATTTTTTAAAAAAGTTCTTGTTTTCGAGTAATCGTCTTGTCAAGTTGCAGAAGATTGAAAAATTTCCGTTTCTCAAGATTGTAATGCTTATATTTCAAAAACTAAATGTTATAGCTATAGACAATAAACAAGAATGTGTAGCTCTTTAAAAGTCCCACAAGTGTGTATAATTGGAATTTGAATCGAGATTTTAGGTTTTAAAGTATAGTGCTTATAATTTCGATATTTTAGTATTTTCACCTGGGTTTCTCAATGGGTGCGAAAGTTGTAATGCTTAAAATTTCACACGTTGCATAATATTGGTCGAAATATTGTGGCACAAACACATTCTAAAGATGTTTAATGATTGATATGGTATAAGCTTGAACAGAATAGATGGAAATATACATAATTGAAGTACGTATTTATGTGCTTTCAAGCAAGTTTATAGATTAACCTGAATATAAAATATCGCCAGATATATTGTACAAGTTTAATTTTTTTTACCGCCAAGCAAAATAGTAAAACAATGTGATATTTTGATGTGAAATTTATGGTCTGAAAATCCAGATGAAATCGGATTAAAAACTATAAGTGTGCAATAAACAGTTAAATAATAAGTGAGCAATAAAGCGACCTGAAAAATCAATTAAACTTATCGAACTTTACTGGAGTTTCATTTTGCAAAATGCTATTCACTCAAAAAATATTTTGGCTCCATCGGAATAGAGCCACGGCTGATTTTTTGATATAGTATTGCATTTCGATGTCAAACAATTCGCTCATTGTTATTTGTTTCACAGGATAATACAAATTGTATTTTGATTTAAATATTGTGGTAGTTGTTTATAAGTTTTATTTGTTTATCAAATGTTAATATGTTACAACTCAATGCTATAAACATTGTTCTGTGGATCTTGCACGTCATTATTTCGCTGTGAAAAAAAAAGTAAAGTCATTGCATTATGCAGGGAAAATCATGTGCTGCTCACATTAGATTTTTTCTTGTTACTTTATCTACATACATGGTATAATGTACAGGACATATTAAAAGGTAGCGAAATAGTTTGACTTTTGAAATCTCGTTGATATGTTTATTAACTGGTTTATCTTGTTACTAATAAAACATTTCAATCTTTATTATTGTCCCTACATACATAGTTAATGCATAGATAAAGTATTGTGACGGTGTTAAAAATTGGAATTGGTGTTTTCGACGAAAGAGTACTTTTAAAGCATCCCTGAACACAAATTGAACGTTTCTTAGGTGGCATGTGTGTATCTGTGTGTATATTGTGTGCATGTTAGTATGTTAGTGTGGTGTGTGTATTGTAGTGTGCATGTTAGTGTAGTGTGCATGTTGTAATGTGTATGTTAGTATGTGTGTATGTATTGCAGTGCACATGTTAGTGTATATATTGTAGTGTATATATTAGTGTGTGTATGTATTATAGTGCACATGTTAGTGTATGTATTGTAGTGTATATGTTAGTGTATGTATTGTAGTGTGTGTGTATGTAATGTAGTGTGTATATTAGTGTGTGTGTATATATTGTAGTGTATGTTCGTCAGTCTCCGTGAGTCTGCATCTTACGGACAAAGGAAGCGTTTCAAAAATAATAGATACGATTGTTACAATCGGTGAATACTGGAATTCTATTGATTTTAAATGCAATCTAATGCTCTGGAGAGACCCCAACTTTTGGAAAATTCATTATAAAATCAGAGTTTTCAATACTGTTAAGTAAAAATCTAATGTGGGCAGCACATGACTTTCCCTGCAGATTCAAATTCATTGTTTCTTTATTTCATTAAATTGCACAAAATAACAAGCATAATTATTTGAAATGGCACTGAATTTGCACATTTAATTCAATTTCGTTTTCGTTTGGTAACGAGACTTATATTCAAAGGTGGCGTAGCAAAAATACAAAAAGACTATTATATCTGTAGAATGGCTAGTTCTAGAGTATTGGAGTTGATCTTACCTAGTTAAAAATTACGTATAAAACAAGCATGTAATAGATACATTTGAGCATACGTAGTCTTTTATTTTAGATTTTGGCGTTCTTAGTGGGCCATTTTATAAAAAAAAAGGTGGATTTTTTTTTCTGAATCGTAACAAAATCTAATCAGCACCAGGGTAACCCGCAGCTGACTTATTTATCAAATTTTATAAAATTTGGTCAATTAGTTTGTTTTTGTTAAAGTGGATACATATAATTTTTGCGGTCCATTTGCATAAATGTCCATTGCAAAAACACGAGTGTTCTTTTATCCTGAATCGTACCAAAATCTAATCAGCACCAAGGTGACCTACAAGGAACTTACCTACTCAATTTTATGAAATTCGGTCAATAAGTTTTTGAGTTAGAGTGGATACATACATTGCACAGACAGACACACACACAGACGTCACACTAAAAATAGGTTTCTCGTGTTCTAGAGGTCCCAAACCATATAGATCCGTAGAAAACTCGAGTTGCGATTTTCAACATGATTGCAATACTTTCCTTATACATTAATTATCATGTACTGCAAGGAAAGTAAAAAGAAATTTCATACGTAATTTGTCATTTTAAAGCGAATGTAACAAAATTTAGAACGCTAGCTGAAACCGCTTCTACATTTTAAAAATAAATTTATAAAATAACAAGAAAGATCAATCATGCATAAAACATTGATTATGAAACACTTTCAAACATCATGCAATTTTATATAAACATCTTTAAAATGCGATATATTCCTCGGTAATATATTTAAAATTACCACAATACTACATTAATTTATTATATTTGAAAATTTCATCGAAAACTAATGAACCTTATTCAAATGATGTCATCGAAATATAAATCGCCTCTATATAGAAGCAGCATTTATTTATAAACATTTTTCCAATCGTTTCATTCTTCACAATACTATAATAATTTATTTTATTTAAAAATTTGAAAAATTGCTATTTACCATATTTATTTTAAAATGTAAAACCTATCTTATATATAAAATAATTAAGCTTTTGGAAAGATATTTATTATATAATATATTTCTTTTTTCTTTCTGGAGGATATAGCAATAGTCAGAATTTAATTGAATTTGTTTTTCTCCATATATTAAATAATTTTTATTTAAAAAACTACATAATATATTTTACTGAAATTTTTTTTATACATTTTATGGGATAATTTGAATATTTCCTAAAAATTTCGAAGCAATTTGTGAAGTTTAAATTCGCTTAAAAAATGTTTGAAAAATTAGGTCTCATAGGATTCAATGTATTTTATTTTTTCAACCCTGGTTCAATTCAAAACTAATTGGGTAATATTATTTATTTATATTCCCATAGGTCCCGCAGATCGTCTGAAAAACATACTAAAATTTCATTTTGATAAAGTCATTTTTACCGCAGTTATCGTGCTAACGGACAGACTGACAGACAGAATGAACAAAATCATAAACACTTTTCAATTATGTTGTAAAGTGTTAAAAAAGTACATAGTTTCATCATAGCTCACTTTTTATAGGCAATATTCTGCAACAAATCTGTAAACATAATTCTCATGAATCTTGTTTGTTTCATTCGCGAGAGAAGATACATTTTGTAATAATAGTTTTATATTTTGACGCTCAAAAATTCGCCTGCAGTCATTTACTTCACAGGATATTAATTAAATGTCCATAGCATTTTGATGTGGATTTCGCAAGTGAGTTTTAAAAAGTAATTTTGTTTTGACTCGTGAGTTTCCAAAAGCGACCCATTTCAATTTATATGGATGTCAAAAACATTGTCAAAACAATGTTTCTGACATTCATACAAACAATGTCAAACACATTGTGCTGCCGATATTGCTCATCATAATTTTGTTGAGGTTTGTAATCTGTGGGAAAAGTTTCCGCATGGAAACTCTTTGATTTGTAGTAGAGTTGTTTTGCATTTGCTTTAGACTTTTTGTTAAAAATTGATTTCGATTTCATATAAACAAATCTGGAATGTGCACAATGTTTTTCAGGATTCGACGGGCGTGGAGGCTTCTAGTTTCCACCTGATAGGTCACAGCCTAGGCAGTCACATAGCTGCGCGGGTCGGTCACGCAGTCCCGCATCTGGGCAGGATTTCCGGTGAGAAAGAACTTTTTTCTCTACGAGTGTATCTGTGTGTATTCTATTTGCGGTATTTTTTTTGTTTTTGATTAATGATAACGGGTAGAAGGGGTGGTTAAAGATAGTTCTGGTCTTTAACCTGTGTGGCGCTATTAGGAGATGAGGCGGGTAGTGATGTAAGCTGAAATTTTGTCGTAACTAAACAAGAAAGATCAATCATGCTTAAAGCATTGATTATGAAACACTTTCCAACTTCAATGCAATTTTATTTAAACAAGTCTAAAATGCAATACATTCCTCGGTAATATTTTGAAACTTATCACAATACTGCATTAATTTATTATATTTAAAAACTTAAACCTTCATCGAAAAAAATGAACTTCATTCAAATGACTTGCATTGAAATATAAATTGCCTGATTTAAACATATCTAAAATGTTATACATTCCTCGGTAATAGTTTTAGAATTATCATAATACTACGATAATTTATTATATTTGAAAACTTCATCGAAAACAACTGAAATTAATTCAAATGACGTCATAGAAAAAATAACACGCCTGGATCTCTCTATAAAAACAGGATTTCATTCATAACTTTCTTCCATTCATTTCATTCATCACAATACTATAATAATTTATTTTATTTAAACATTTTGTTTAAGACCATGGAGCTACAAAAAATTAAACTCTATGCTTGAAACTTCATCGAAAAAAATCGTCCTTTTCTTTATGAAATCAATTAATATTTCATTCATATCAGCCATGCAGACTCCATGGACTAAATTATTTTGTGTTAAAAAAATACAGGAATTCTAATACAACTCATTCTATATATTTTGCTGTTTACATTTTACATAGGTGAAAAATAGGCTTAGTTGCAGAAATAATCAAATTTAGATGAGCATTTAAACTCAAATATATTGTCATTGCGTTGTTTTAGTATGTAGATGCACAGAATTTAAGCAAAAATAAAGTAGTTTTAGGACGGATACAACACTCAATATGAATTAAAAAGAACTTAAAAAAAAATCACGATTTTGAAACAAGATGGATGTCATATATCATTTTAAAGTGGGTCATGTGATCGTTTCATACCATGGTCACGTGATCGCTTCATATAAGAGGTGTAATTAATATTTTAATTTTTATTTAAAAAACTACTGAATATATTTCGCTGATTTTTTTTTTATATATTTTATGGAACAATTTGAATATTACCTAAAAATTTCGAAGCAATTTGTGAATTTTAAATCCGCTTAAAAAATGTTTGAAAAATTAGGTCCCATAGGACTCAATGTATTTCATTTTTTCGACCCGGATTCAATCCAAAACTAATTGGGTGATATTATTTATTTATATTCCCATAGGTTCTACAGACCGTCTGAACAACATACTAAAATTTCATTTTGATTAAGTCATTTTTACGGCAGTTATCGTGCTAACGGACAGACAGACAGACAGAATGAACAAAGTCATAAACACTTTTCAACTTTGTTGTAAAGTGTTAATAAAAATGAACACGACAAGAGGTCGGAGGGGGATAGGCGTTTTTATGCAGGTGTACAAAATATTAAATTAAAACGCGTGTTGATGGGGATAACATCTATGAGGAATACAATCCCGTTACAGATAACAGTATCTATGGGCCGGTTTCGCGCTCATCAGCATGGGGTAACCGTTAACTGTAATGGCAGCCAGAAAACTTTCTATTTGTCACAATTTTGAGAACTTCTGTGGAAACTGACAATTTCAGTCCTTCACGTAACTGGCATAAAATTCGTGCACAATGTAGCTCGATCTATACGAAGGGCCAAGTTCAAAATCACAAGAACTCGCCATAAAGGGGAGTCCGTAGAAAAAACAAACAAACAAAAAAAAAAAAACGCTCACATTGCATATAAGCATATAATAGTATCCATGGACCGGTTTCGCGCTTTTTCAGGTTGAAATAGGAGCTTTACGAAAAATGGTGACGATTAGAACGTTTATATCTCCGAACCTAATAGATAAAAATGTAAACAATTTATACTTGTTTTGTTGGAAATAGTGTATTATTTATGAATATACAAAATTAATTTTCTTTTTTTTTTCTCTATCGAAGAAAAAAGTCTGGGCGAGTTTTTGCTGTATTTAGTTTACTTGCACTGGAAATATATTTCTTATATAGTAAAGGAAGATGTCTGTCTTTGCAGTTTGTAGCCGGAAATCTAAGCATTGTACGGCAATGAAATTTGGTACGCTAGTATTTTAAGACCAGGGGAGGTGTACCTACTAACTAGACGTTAATTTTTTAATTTCAAATTAGTGTTTTAGTTATTTTATGTTTTTGCATATATTCACAAATCTGTTCCTTGACAACCGAAAATATTATCACAAAGTTTTCGACTTGACACAAACGGAAAAATCAAATAATGTTCTTTCCAACAATGTTTGAACCTAATCCTTGAGACAATTCTCTCATAGGAACAGTAGCGTCGCGAGGTTTTCCGAGGCCTCAAGCGAGCTTTCGTGAGAGGTCCCATCTAAACAATAAATGCAGTAAAAAGTCATAAATTCGAAAATTGGTAATCCAAAAAATCGATTATCCGATAATGGTATTACACGAATAAATGCATAATCGAATCGATAATGGCATTACAAGATCAAAACTTATTGCGGGTTCATTATGCCAGTCCTTTCATTCTAAGTTTTGGAATACAATTTTGCCCCCCTCCGGGTCAACAATAATTTAGAGACCTTTATTTATGATATAAAAATAATCCCAGGTCCGAAACTACCTTGTTCTAATGAAAAATCCGGCCCTAGTTAAAGAAACATAGTTTTTCTATCTAATACCTGTGTAGGTCAATAGTTATAGTTCAAGCAGGAGGAAGGAATACTGATCATGCAAATGCTTCTAGGCCGATGTTCATTAAGCCTGAAATCACAAAAGTGATTATAGTATCATGATCTCAATATGTTTAACTATAGGTCGATAGAAAGGTTATAGTGAAAGTGTTATACAGGCTGTCCCAAAAAGATTGAAACGAGCTTCAATTCTTTACCTGTTGGAGATAAGTGGGCAATGTAAATCACAAAAATGTTGAAAGTAAGGTAAGAAATAAGATTACGTTAATGAAATAGTCCTCCCACTCATTTTAAAAAAGTTATACTTTTTAAATTTTTATACGATCACCCCCTTAGACAAATTTGGTCAATCAGAATTTTTTTATTTTTAATGCAACAAGAGCAGTAAAAAATCCGCATATCTGTATCTTCAAAAATTGAGCGAGTTATATTTAATTGAAAATTGAACATTATGAATGGGGACCATATCTCAAATTAGAAATGTAAATTTGTGACATATCACAAAAAAGATAAAACTGGATGATAATACATAGGATACCCAACCGCGTAGTGGGTACCACTACTTTATAGGATCTCTGTCTGTGTAATGCTTTATTTAGATGCATTTGTGATAAAAAATTTTGACCCATATTAACGTATTTTTGATCTAAAAAATTTCCATCGTCAATTTGTTTGATCTCTATTTTCACTGATGAAACAGCCTTTCACGTGGTACGGAAAAGTGGCATAAGTCAGATTTTTTACTTTATCATAATTCAGTTGATTTTAAAGCTGCAGATATGCGGTTGTTTTAATGATCTTATTGCATTAAAAATAAAAATTTTCTGATTGACTCAATTTGTCTAAGGAGGTCGTATAAAAATTTAAAAAGTGTAACTTTTTGAAAATGAATGGGAGGGCTATTTAATTAACGTAGTCTTCTTTCCTACCTTACTTTCAATATTTTCGCAATTTACATTGCCCACTTATCTCCAACAGGTAAAGAATTAAATCGCGTTTCAATATTTTTGGGGCACCCTGTATATGTAGAAACAACTGAGCACTACACAAGTGACTAAAGGTAATGCAGGATTTATATAAAATACGAAAAAAAAACGTTGGATTAGAAATGATGCACTAATAAGTCTTACAAAAAATGCCAGAGAGGCCCAATTAAAATAATATACAAAATTATGAGACCCTCTGCAAGAATGAGACCCTAAGCGTTCGGTTGAGCTGCTTGATCTTATGGGACACCCCTGAGTAGAAAATCCAGTTTCTATATCAGTCGTCTGATTTTACAAAGCTTTTATAATTTTCAAGCCATCGTCTTGTTAATTTGAAGAAGATTAAAAATTTTCCGTTTTTAAAGAGTGAAGTGTTTGAGAGTTTTAGTGTTCGAACAGGGCCGGAGTAATAATCTTTGGTGCCCTAAGCACAGAAAATTTTGGTGCCCCTTGATAGAAGGGGGGATAATAATCCTTTCATTCGCTGAAAAAAATTCCATTCTTTCTCCATAGAGCCTATATTTAAAAACAAAAGTCTGTACTGTATCTCGCGCTACAAAGTCGTACCCAGCAAAGGAGAGGCATGGGGGGGGGGGGGGGGGGAGGGTTGCAAGCCCAGACCATTCGACTGACCCTAGGGTTTGTAGCAGCTGTTTGAGGGGCTGGGGGCAGGGGGTATTAAAATAGTTTAAGATTTCAAATAAAGGTATCTAAAAATACATACTATAAAGGAACTGTAGTAAGTACCCTCAAATATGCAACACTTGGTAAAAAGTTTGATGACATTGGCAACTCAGTTGGCGAAATATCGCCAACTTAGTGAATTTTTAAATGTGGGACCCAATTCACAAAATTGTCGCCAGAAATGAAGCCAAATTGATGAAATTATAATTAATGTATTTTAATATGTTTTAATAAAATGGAGTACGTTGCTTAGCAGATGTTAGCAATATCTTCAATTGTCAAGTTATATTTGCACGAAATATAAGCTAATTTGGTAGTTCAAAATAATTGTACATGTTGTTATCCAGAAGAATGCCCAAAGTCAGTGTACCTTTCCAATGTTAAAAACATTGTGACGTGGATCTTGTTCGTCATTATTTCCCATTGAAAGAAGTAAAGCACTTGCATTATGTAGTAAAAATTCATGGACTACCTACATCACATATTTTTACTTTCCTTATATACATAATGTATAAGGAAAGTATTGTGACGGGGTCGAAAATTCGAATTCGAGTTTTCGACGGGAGAGCACGTTTCAAGCATCCCTGATCACGAATCAAATATTTTTGAAGTGATGTCTGTGTGTGTGTGTGAAAGTGTGTGTGTGTGTGTGTGTCAGTGAGTTTGTGGAGACGATAACTGACGAACGAATGGACCGATTCGAACCAAATTTGGTACAAAAATCACAATCCGTAGACACTGAAAGTCTATTGTTTTTATACGCAATCGAATGTTCAGAACCCCCCTAAATTTTCGAATGAAATTTTGGAAAAATCGTCAAAAAATCAAAACCATTAATAAAGTTATGCAAATAGACATTTCTTATGTAATTTTTCATTAGAAAACGATTGACATAAATTTTAGAATGCTAACATGAACCGTTCTCGAGATATTGCACATTTTTCAAAAAAATTATCAAAAAGTCATATAAAATAGAAAAAAAAAATTTCTCATTGAGAAACATGTTCACTTTTCATATGTAATATCATGCGAAAAATTGGGTGACATCATTCTCGTGTATCTAGCTCGTTCCATTCATGAAAAAAGATACTTTGAGTAATACTTTTGTATTTGAACGCCAATAGTCATTTATCTGCTGTAAGAATAACTTATTTCTTCGTCCATAACGCTTGGCGAGATTTTGGCGCCGAAATTGGCGGAATGTCGCCAACTTGGCGACTTTTTGAAATGTTGCCAAATTAACGAAAATCTCGTCAAATGGATAAAAATGACGCTAAATCAATGAAAATGACGACTAATTGTTGAAAATTCAATATCTTGAAAAGAATATTTGTATCTACTATAAGAAAAACCTATTTTTTTCACTGTAAAACTACATTCATTATATTATATAAGGAAAGTCATGTGTTGCCCACATCAGATTTTTTATGTTATGTTCTTGTTACTTACTTTTATATCTTACCAGGTTTGGATCCTGCTGGCCCTAGGTTCTACGAAACGCCCTTGGAAGACAAATTAGATCCAGAAGATGCTGACTTTGTTGATGTCATCCACACCGATTCTGGCCACGGGCTACTGGAAGGTACAGAAAAATTTTGTGGATAGTTTCTTTCTTTTGACTTTCCTCATGCTGATCTAGGGGAAAGTATAAGGATAGTGATTGTGACTTGTACTACTTTTCTTGCTAGATATGTTTTTAGCAATATATTAAGTAAACTTTTTACTTAAACGGATATAGCTTTATAAAAGTATGATGATCATGATTGAATAACAAATTGAATTTTCACAGTAATTATATTGGATATGTCCCTAGATATCTGAAATGACTTTTGTCGGTCGGTCTGTAGGAGTGTGTGTATGTCAAATCGTTGGCCTTACGTAATTTCGAAAATCACTGAAGTGATGTATACCAAATTTGGGTGGCAAGTTTTATGGAACCTCGTAAATGCGAACGCAGAAAAAAAAAATCTGAAATGTGTCTAAGCTATAAAACGAAATTTTGTCGAAATCAGTGACAATTGTAATCTTAAAAGCCGCTGAAACAATTTAGAACTACGTTATTTTGGTGGTTACGTATGTGTAATACGTAATGTGTAATATAGATGCATAGTTTGGTTTATAGGTCGAATGCCCACCTTTTTTGAGTGGGAAATATCAGGATTGTCCGATCTTCTAGTTTCTTTTCCTTTTTGATAGATTATATGTATTAAAACAGCAAAATGATTGAAGTCAAAATATGGTAAAAAATTGGCAGTGGCTCCTATGGAGTCCGATGGAGTTTGAATGATTCTGCGTGAAGAGCATTTTGTGAAATAAAATTCCAGTAAAGTTCAATCAGTTTATTTAGACTCATTTGTTTTGTTTACAGGTTTTCAAAGCACTACAAGTTATTCTACTCTATAACAGTTTACAGTTAGCTAGAACTTTTAGTTTTCGTACCAATTTCATTTGAAAACGCCAACTATTGACTTCACTCAGTGATGAATTACCCACTGGGCATACTAAGCACGTGCTTAGGAGACTAGCAAATTAGGAGGGCACCCATAAAAGTCCAAAATATTTCTTTTTTATATCATTTTACTTATTGCTTCACAAAGATAAAATGCCCTCTTCTTTATTTAAAAATTTGATGTGGGCAGCACATGTCTTTCCTTATATAATGCAATGAATTTACTACTTTTACAACAGAAAAATAGATTATTCTTATAGAAGATATTTATATTCTTTCCAAGATATTGAATTTTCGTTAATTAGTCGTCATTTTCATCGATTTAGCGTCATTTTTATCCACTTGAGATTTTCGTTAATTTGGCAACATTTTAAAAAGTCGCCAAGTTGGCGAAATTACGCCAAATTCGTCTCCAAAATCTCGTCAAACGTTATGGACGGAGAAATAAGTTATAGCAGATAAATGACTATTGGCGTTCAAATACAAATGCGTTACTCAAAGTAGGTTTTCTTTTGAATGGAACAAGCTAAATCCACGAGAATGATGTCACCCAATTTATCGCATGATATTACATATGAAAAATGAACATGTTTCTCAACGGTTAATATATATTTTTTAATTTATGGGATTTTTTTATAAATGTATTTGAAAAATGTGCCATATTTCGAGAACGGTTCATGCTAGCGTTCTAAAGTTTATGTCAATCATTTTCTAAGGAAAAATTACATAAGAAATGTCTATTTGCGTAACTTTACTAAAGGTTTTGATTTTTTGATGATTTTTTCAAAATTTCACTCGAAAATTTAATGGAGTTCTGAACATTCGATTGCGTTTAAAAACAATAGGCTTCCAGTATTTACGGATTATGATTTTTGTACAAAATTTCATTCGAATCGCCCCATTCGTTCGTGAGATATCGTCTCCACAGACTCACACATACACACACAGACATCACCTCAAAAATGTTTGATTCGTGATCAGGTATGCTTGAAACGTGCTCTCTCGTCGAAAAGTCGAATTCGAATTTTCGACTGCGTCACAATACTTTCCTTATACATTATGTATATAAGGAAAGTAAAAATAGGATAAACAATATCTAAGGGAAATGATATAGGATATCTAATAATTAAGGGCAGTGAATTTTCTAACATCGACTCCATTAAACTGACGGATCCCGAGCGATTTTTAAATCGTTTCTGTCTTTCAGGGTAATATAGTGGTGTCCACTTCAATGGCTTTAATATATCCCTTCAATATTAATATAATCAGGTGATCAGTATCATAGAAAGTAGTAACATAATCAGTCCGTATAAAAATGTCCGTAAGGAGGGCGGGAGCTTCTTGCGAAGTTAGGAGGCCCGGTTAATGCCAAGATAATGGTTGTGAGGCCTTATAATTCTAAAGTATCTTTTTCAATAACAATTTCATTATAGCTCATTTTAAATATAGCAAATTATTTTAAATAAATTAAAGACGAAATCTTTAGATTTTAAAAGTCATTTAATAAACATCTTATAGACGTACACATAGATTAAAAGCCAGAGCGATTTCGGGTATCACCACACTCTTCCTCAGTGGCATTATATGAAACTCGTACCAACAAGCTTAAATACGATCCATACTGACAGGCAAAATTTTCATATTACAAATCGGCATCATTACAACAAGCGCACTATAATGCATTAACATTTGTAATATGCAAATTTTGCTCCTTAGTGTGGATAGTATTTAAGTTTATTGGTACGATTTTCATACAAGGTAGGTTTAAAAAGTTCGGAGACTATGCTGATATCTCCAACCTTGATTGGAGGAGAGGGGAACCATTTTACCGTGGCGTAAATGCACATGTGACGCGAGATGTGAAAAGGAAGAAGCAGGTGTTTTTCCAGACAATGAGTGTCGGTGAACTGTAGTCGTTCGCGTTCGTCGAAAATGGAAATGGTAAAATAGTCCCCCTCTCCTCCAATCAGGGTTGGAAATATCATCACAGTCTCCGAACTTTTTGATCCTGCCTTGTTGTTGTTGTTACCCAGACCGTCCGACCTACCAGAAAGGTGTAAGGTAACTGTTTGGACGGCCGGGAAGTGCCACCCAATTTAGACCGGAACCCAGTGGGGGAGGCATCCACAGGGACCGTACCCTCTTTCCCCTACCACCAACCTCTCGGAAGGACTTACGGACCCACATGTTTAACGTGATCGTACTCCGCGTGAACACGGCGGCAGTCTTGGCAGTGGCTGGAATCGAACCCGGGCCTACCGATTGCAACTCCAGCGCGCTAACCAATGGGCTACCGCGTCCCTGATCCTGCCTTGTGTAATACCACTGAGGAAAGGCATATTAATGCCCGAAAGTGCTATGGATTTGAATCTATGTGTATGTCTATAGGATGTTTATTAAATGACTTTTAAAATTTAAAGATTTCGTCTTTAATTTATTTAAATTAATTTACAATTTTGACGTGTCACCACTCTTAAGTATAGCACTATGCTACACTGGGAGCCCAGACTACAGGAGTCGTCTTAGTTAAGACGACTCCTTTAATACCGCATTATCCATTGGCCCTAAATGGTCCTTCGCCTGGAGACCCCAAAATGACAGAATCCCACAAGAAATTTAAATAAAAGATGGCAGTTTCAATAGGTGAAGTGATTTTATCAAATAATAATCAGTTAAAAGATGAGCTAAGAACATTTGCATTACGATAAGCGGTTTTGATATCCACTAAAAGTGAACTACTGAAAATTATTTTGATCAGATAATAGAGGAGTTTTATTATGGAGGACCGATCAGTATTTTTACTTTTCTTATATACATAATGTATAAGGAAAGTATTGTGACGGGGTCGAAAATTCGAATTCTAGTTTTCCGCGGGAGAGTACGTTTCAAGCATTCCTGATCACGAATCGAACATTTTTGAAGTGATGTCTGTGTGTCTGTGTAAGTGTGTCAGTGAGTTTGTGGAGACGATAACTGACGAAAGAATGGACCGATTTGAACGAAATTTGGTACAAAAATTATAATCCGCAAACACTGGAAGCCTATTGTTTTTATACGCAATCGAATGCTCAGAACCCCCTAAATTTCATTTTTTTGAAATATTGAAAAAATCGTCAAAAAATCAAAACCTCTAATAAAGTTACACAAATAGACATTTCTTATGTAATTTTTCATTAGAAAATGATTGACACAAATTTTAGAACGCTAACATAAACCGTTCTCGAGATATTGCACATTTTTCAAAAAGTTATCAAAAAGTCATATAAAATAAAAAAAATTCTATTGAGAAACATCTTCACTTTTCATATGGAATACCATGCGATAAATTGGGTGACATCATTCTCGTGGATCTAGTTCGTTCCATTCATTAAAAAAGATACTTTGAGTAATACTTTTGTATTTCAACGCCAGTAGTCATATATCTGCTGTACGAATAACTTATTTCTCAGTCCATAACGCTTGGCGAGATTTTGGCGACGAATTTGGTCGAATGTCACCAGCTTGGCGACTTTTTTAAAAGTTGCTAAATTAACGAAACCTCGCCAAATGGATAAAAATGACGCTAAATCAATGAAAATGACGACTCATTGACGAAAATTCAATATGTTGGAAGGAATATAAATATCTACTATAAAAATAATCCATTCTTTTTATTGCAAAAGTATTAAATTCTTTGCATTATATAAGGAAAGTCATGTGCTGCCCACATCAGATTTTTTTAAGTAATTGGCTCTTTCAAATTAATTATGTTATTATTATTATTTTTCTTTTTACAATTTTGTTATTTTCAAAGAAACACCAAGAAATACATTAAAAGTAATTAGTGTTATCTATTTATTTATTACATTATTGTTAACATAATTATACTTCTTTAGAATTTTCTGTGTGGCCTGTGAATCTGTCAATTTTAATTGCTGAAATATTTCTTTATATCATAAACAAATGGGGTCCCAAAGTATTGACGGCTCTAGAGCATCAAAATTCTTATCCGGTACTGGGCTATTTTGTTAGCTCAGTTTTTTGTGTTTCTATTGCAAAAAGAGCTCGATTGAAATTTCCCCGAAGAAAATGCAAGTAAGACATATTTTCATCACACTTTACTTTCTTTTACATTATACAATTCATATACAGGGTGTCCAGTGCTATCTGTGCTCAATGGCTATTTCGTCAACTGTTAGTCCTAGATATACACTTCGAATTGCAAACATGTCTTAAATTTTAAAATCTATTATCTTAGAAACAGTTTAAATCAATAAATGCATTTTTGAAAGAAATACGAAATATAAATTTTTGTACAGTCCCCCTGTCCTACCAATTATATTTAGGAAAATCATGTTCATACAACTTTATGCAAAATAAAAAAAAAATCACCCTTTTACGACCAAAATTTACCGACTTATAGCCAATTAAAGTTGGAGCACTTTTTGTGCCGAGAAATGGTAAATACGGTTCCTGATTGGTTGGTTGCCTGGAGAAATGGTTAATACGGCTCCTGATTGGTTGGTTGCCTGAAATGAGGCACTTTTATGCGTGGAAAAGCGACTTAAGTCACAAAGTTTAATACTTCATGACTCTGTGAATTTTGGTCGTAAAAGGAAGATTCTTTTTTTATTATTTTGCATGAAATTGTATGAGGATGATTTTCCTAAATATAATTGGTAGGACCGGGGAACCGTATAAAAATTTATATTTCGTATTTCTTGCAGAAATGTATTTATTGATTTAAACTGTTTCTAAGATAATATATTTTAAAATTTAAAACATTTTTGCAATAAGTATATCTTTGACTAACGGTTGAGGAAATAGCCATTGGGCACCCATAGCACTGGACACCCTGTATAAATTATTTTAATGAGATCTAAATTCGAATCCTAGTTTGCTATAGATCTGCAAGTTTCTAACACCATAGAAATAGGACAGGAATTAATTGTTTTTAGACTGATATAGCAATCAATGATTGAATAGTAATAATCTCAAAGACTATCAAAGGGTGTTGATGTAACGGCTCTGATTTTAGCTCTTTGTATATGTAAATACTTGTTTTTGACCAAAATGTGTCAGCTAGGATCGAAGAATGTTCAAAGTACACATAAATACTCGCATTTTTTGATTACACTGTTTTGTTTTCCATTTGACAAATCCCTACTCTTTAAGGATGAACATTAATAATTGAGAAAGGGGGGTGATAAGATTTCCTATGGTTGAACTTCTTTCCATCTTATTCAACATCTATTTGGAGCCAAAATTGCCATTTGCCATCTTTTCCACTTGAAATGCTATTCAGGAACGCTGCAGCGTTCTATTCCATCAAGTTGTCATGTCCGAATCCGTAATTGACAGTATGTAATACTTGACAAAACCCGATTTTTAGGGTTCCGTAAATCAGTCATAAAGCTAAATACTTGATACTTTTTTTTCTCTGTAAAGCGTCTCAAAGCAGAGATAAACAAAAAAAAAATTATATATACAATTGGTGCGTAACACCTGAGAAAAAATAACTTTAAAATGGCCCTTTTTACTTTCCTTATATACGTAGTATAATGTCCCGGCCGTCCAAATAGTTGCTCTTAGTCCTCTGGACGAGTCGGACGGTCTGGGTCTTCAACGTAGTATAATGTATAAGGAAAGTATTGTGACGGGGTCGAAAATTCGAATTCGAGTTTTGGACGGGAAAACATGTTTCAAGCATCCCTGATAACGAATCGAACATTTTTGTTGTGATGTGTGTATGTGTCAGTGAGTCTTTGCAGATGATATCTCGCTAAACGAATGGAGCGATTCGAATGAAATTTGGTACAAAAATTACAATTCGTGAATACTGGAAGCCTATTGTTTTTGAACACAATCGAATGTTCAGAACCCACCTAAATTTTCGAGTGAAATGTTGAAAAAATCATCAAAAAATCAAAACCCTTAATAAAGTTGCGGAAATAGACATTTCTTA
The DNA here is from genome assembly GCA_951213105.1 of Amaurobius ferox. Lineage (NCBI taxonomy): Eukaryota > Metazoa > Arthropoda > Arachnida > Araneae > Amaurobiidae > Amaurobius > Amaurobius ferox. Next base: position 2,225,462 of record OX578152.1, on the reverse strand, counting down.
TGTCATTTTTCCTTAGAAAACGATTTACATAAATTGTAGAACGCTAGCATGAATCGTTTTCGAGATATTGCACATTTTTCAAATAAATTTATCAAAAAATCGCATAAATTAAAAAAATATATTAACTGTTGAGAAATATGTTCACTTTTCATATTATGCGATAAATTTGGTGATATCGTTCTCTTGGATCTAGCTCGTTCCAGTCATGAGAAAAGATATTTTGAGTAACACTTTTGCATTTGAACTTTTTGTATTTGTATAGTCATTTATCTGCTATAACTTATTTCTCCGTCTATAATGCTTGGCGGTATTTTGGCGATGAATTTGGCGGAATGTCAAAAATAGCCAAAATTTTAAAAATTTTGAGATTTATTATTTTTTTTTAAATAACTATAGCACTGAGATAAATATAATCCATACCCAGTTTTATTTCACAGATAACTAAAAGTATTTATAAGAAATTTCAAAGCCCTGTCTTAAATAGAAAAAAAGCGTTAGCATTTTGAATACACTGTAACGCGGAAAAAATGAAAGCTGAAAAAAATGCATTTAAAGTTTTCAACTCATATAAAATAATATTTATAAGATTTAAAAAATACTCAAAGTTTAATATGTTAGTTTTCATACTATTTAAAGTAATTTAGCAATTTGTTTATATCAATTTTCATTTTATGATGAAAGCAGACATGGTCTAAAGGCCAGGCGACTCGGTTAGGCGCCCGCGCCGTTTGTTCTGTCGGAGGCGTAAAATTTTTTTATATTTTATAACTGAAGTGCGCCAAACTTTATTTATGTTTTATAATTTAGTTATGTTTTATAACTGCCGTTTATTCATGTTTTATAACTGAAAAATCAGAACAAAACAACAAGAACACACAGAATAACAACTTCAAGAATCAAACATAAACAAAGCTAGAACTGGTTTCGGAATAAAATGAAATTATTTCACTTCATTTTTTTTTAACTTCACTTCACTTCAAAACCTTTTTTACTGAAAAACAATGATAAGAAAAAGAATTAATTACATTTTTGTGAGGATCTACTTTCCGGCATACTCGGCCACGCCCACTTCGGTATGCCTTAAATTTCCACCTTGCATCAGAAAAATGTTTTTAACTTTTTAAATAATGCAAATACAGGTTTAATATTTTGTACACGTACTTGGAAAGGTAGTAGCTTTAATTTGATGCAATAATAATAATAATAATGGATATTTTGATCATAATTAAGATACCGTATCCCTCCACAAATCATGATGTTGCTAAAGTACAAAATGAAATATTATATATATCGATAATATTTTATTAATATATTCTATGTAAAATATGTTTTCGATTAATCAATGTTCCAGGGACAAATGTCTATCAAGTACTCTGTGCTACATATCGAGTGCAGTTAGTTAAAATAAGTAGAAAAATCATACTCTGAATCAATGAGTAAAAACTTCAATAACGTAATTAAGCATAAATAAACTGTTTCGAGGATAACGCATTTGTCGTGATAAATTTATATTTTTAACTCAGCGCAGCACTCTTTTGCTTTTTTAACACTTTCATAAAGTCAAAATTTAAGTATGTTGTTGAGACTGTCTGTGGGACATATGGGAATGAAAATGAAAAATATCGCTTAATTAGTTTCGGATTTAACCCCGGTTTTGAAAAAATGAAATACATTGAATCCTATGGGACTTAATTTTTCAAACATTTTCAAGTGAAGTTAAAATTCACAAATTACTTCTAAAATTTTATGAAATATTCAAATTATCACATAAAATGTGTAGAAAACCCAGACCGTCCGACTCATCCAAAGGACTTGAGCAACTATTTGGACGGCCGGAGATATGGTTCCCATGCCGGGAATCGAACCCGGGCCGCCTGGGTGAAAGCCAGAAATCCTAACCCACATAAAATGTGTAAAAAATTTCAACAAAATATGTTGGGTAGTTTTCTAAATAATTGAAATAAGAATTACACTCCTGATATACGTGTGGTCTGGGCCTTCAACTCCTGATATACGCCGTCCGTCCAAATTGTTGCTCAAGTCCTTGCTGACGAGCCGGACGGTCTGGGTCTTCAACTTCTGATATACTGCCGGCCACACAATTTGTTACCATAAACCCTTGGGTTGGTCGTGTGGTCTGGGCCTTCAACTCCTGATATACTGGGCCAACGGCCGTACCGTGCTGAAAACACCGGTTCTCGTTAGATCACCGAAGTCAAGCAGCATCGGGCGCGGTTAGTACTTGGTGGGTGACCACCTCGGAACGCCGCGTGCTGTTGGCCATCTCGGGTGCGGTATCCCCGTGGTTTGCGCGCTAGATTTGCACGCTGCCACAAATGCCGCCGTGTTCATGCGGAGTACGATCACGTTAAACATGTGGGTCCGTAAGTCCTTCCGAGAGGTTGGTGGTAGGGGAAGGAGGGTACGGTCCCTGTGGATGCCTCCCCCACTGGGTTCCGGTCTAAATTGGGTGGCACTTCCCGGCCGTCCATACAGTTACCTTACACCTTTCTGGTAGGTCGGACGGTCTGGGTCTCAACAACAACTCCTGATATACTGTTACCTTACACCTTTCTGGTAGGTCGGACGGTCTGGGTCTCAACAACAACAACTCCTGATATACTTCGACTCATAATATGTCCCGCCCGTCCAAATAGATGCTCAAGTCCTCAGGACGAGCCGGACGGTCTGGGTCTTCAACTCATAATATGTGACCCCCACTGGGTTCCGGTCTAAATTGGGTGGCACTTCCTGACCGTCCAAACTGTTACCTTACACCTTTCTGGTAGGTCGGACGGTCTGGGTTTCAACAACAACAACTCATAATATGTGAAGAGATCACGTGACTCATTGCAAAATAAGATATGGCAATCATTTTTTTAACGCTGTGTAAAGATCGTGATGGTTAAAGATCGTTTAAATTTATATTTAGTGTTGCATGCGTCCTAAAACCGCATCAATTTTGCGTATTATCTGTGTATCTAAACTCTGCGCCAGTGCAATTCCAATATTTTTGATTTTAAATGATCGCTAAACTTTGATTATTTTTACAAAGAAGATTAATTTTAACTTATGCAGAATATAAGCAAATCAAGTGATTGTAAGCTGAGTTGTATAAGAATTGCTAAATTTTTTACGCAAAATTATTTAGCTTTGGAGATTGGAATATGAGTGATACGAATGAAATATTCGTTGATTTTACATAGAGAGGCAGACGATTTATATTTCAGAATAAAGTTTATTTTGTGTAATTAGCATTGTCTTTTTCGATGAAGTTAAGTTTTCAAATATAATAAATTTCTGTAGTATTGTGATAATTTTCAAAATATCAGCGCTGAGTGTATCGCATTTTAGAAATTTTAATTTCAGTTGAAAAGTGTTTCATAACCAATGCTTTATGCTATCTTGCTCGTTTTATGAAGATTTTGTAAATTATCATCATATATAATAAAGAAATATATTGTATATTAAATTGTATTTTGTACTTTCATGGTAGTTATTGCAAATCTGTATTGAAGAATTTTAATTGTAATTATTCGAATAAATTAAAACTAAGATAAATGTCATAATTATACTCGTGGAACAGTGTTGTATTTCCAAAATACTCGTTTGACTCTAAATAGTTACTGCTTTTTCTAATATTTTTCTATAATTTTAGATAATTATTTTAGATAATTCGACAATTCTCATTTTTCTCGCCTAGGTCTGGGCATGCGCTCTGCAGTAGGCCATGTGGATTTTTATCCGAATGGAGGGAGTACTCAACCAGGTTGTCATAATTCTCCTTTTACCATTCTTCCTCGGATAGGAATTCACAGAGGTAGTATATTATTATGTGTCTCAAGTGCTTTAAAGTAAATAATAAACAGATACAATTACCATATTGCAAACTAAATCAAAGCGCTGAAACATATGAAATGTATTCTATATCGGTTGAAAATTAGATGTTATTTAAACGAATATTTAGTTACGAATTTTTTATTGACATTTCTCTCGTAATAAGTCTGAGATTTTTGACTTCCCTATATAAATAGTACAATGTATAGGGAAAGTATTGTGACAAGGTCGAAAATTCGAATTCGAGTTTTTGACGGAAGAGCACGTTTCAAACATCTCTGAACTCGAACGTTTTTGAGGTGATATATTTCTCTCTCTCTCTCTCTCTCTGTCTCTCTCTGTGTGTGTTTGTGTCCATGAGACTATGGATGCTATATCTCCCGAACGAATGGAACGTTTAAAACAAAATTTGGTACAAAAATTACAATCTGTGATTACTAAAATGGTATAGATTTGAAACGCAATCAAACGCAATTCACGAACGAATGAAGCGATTCGAATGAAATTTGGTACAAAAATCACAATCCATGAACACTAGAGGTCTATTGTTTTAAAACACAATCGAATGTTTAGAACCCCCCTAAATATTCGAGTGAAATTTTGAAAAAATCATCAAAAAATCAAAACCTTTAATAAAGTTACGCAAATAGACATTTCTTATGTAATTTTTTCTTGGAAAACGATTGACATAAACTTTAGAACGCTAGCATGAACCGTTCTCGAGATATTGTACATTATTCAAAAAAATTATCAAAAAAATTCCATAAATTAAAAAAAATATTAACTGTTGCGAAACATGTTTACTTTTCATATGTAATATCATGTGATGAATTTGGTGACATCATTTTCATGGATGTAACTCCTTCCATTCACGAGAAAAGATACTTTGAATAATACTTTTGTATTTGAACGCCAATAGTCATTTATCTGCTGTAAGAATAACTTATTTCTCCGTCCATAACGCTTGGCGAGATTTTAGCGTCGAATTTAGCGGAATGTCGAATTCAATATCTTAGAAAGAATATAAGTATCCACTATAAGAATAACCTATTTTCTTTTACTGTAAAAGTAGTAAATTCATTGCATTATATGAGGAAAGTCATGTGTTGTTCACATCAGATTTTTTTTCACTGTGAAAGAAGTAAATGCACTGCAATATATAGGAAAATCATGTGCTGCCCACCTCAGTTTTTGAAAAAAACTGCCAAGTATCTCAATTGTTTGGAACAAAAGAAAATTCAAATTTATGATACGTGTTTCCCGTTATATGCAAAAATAGCAGAAATACCATTCGTTGTCAGAAAAAAATCTGAAACATTTAAGACATAAATGTATTCATAATTGAACTCGACAAACTAGTCAAAATAGCATATGAATGGTTAAGTCGTTTTAAAACAATTATCGGTTATCACAGACCGATAAAGTAGTTATTTTAATTCACGTCGTTCCGAGAGGTTATGGATTGAAAAAAATTGTATATTAAAACATTCCCTGGATCAAGTTTCTTTATTTGAAAAGAGTTTCGCTAAATTAGATTGCGTACTTCAAGAAATATGTAGCTTGGAAATGTATTTTCTAATTTCCTTTATATATTAAATACGCTGTGACATTTTGAGACATAAGCCTGCTTATTAAGCTTCACACAGCAGTGAAAAATTCTGATATGTGCACCACTTGACTTTCCCTACAAACACAAATTAATTTTCTTTTTTTTCTTTCACAATCCATGAAATTGAGTATAACTTCGCGAAATAACGCAGATAATTATTTGAAATTGCACCGAATTCGCACTTGTCCAATTTTCGGTTTTATTTAGTAACTAGGTTTATTGTCCAAGGCGACGAGGCAAAAATGCGAAAAAACTAAAATATCTCGAACGGTTAGTTTTAGAGTTATGGAGTTAGTATTATTTTTTTCGTCGTCAGAAATTACGTATAAAATAAGCATTTAATTGATACATTTGAACATATGCAGTCTTTTATTTTAGATTTTGGCGATTTTTGCGTCCAATTATCTAACAAATTGGGACTTATCTAACAAATTTTGGGGAATTTGATCAATTAGTTGTTCGGCCAGAGTGGAAACAATCGATTTTTGAGGGCCATTTCTAAAAAAAAAATATAAATATTTTTTTTTTCATCTTATCAAAGTTTAATTGGCGCCAGGGTAATTTACAAGTTACTTATCTACCAAATTTTGTGAAATTTGATCCAATAGTTTTTCAGCTGGAGTGGAGTTATACATTGCGCATACAGTCACACATGCAGACGCCACGCTAAAAATAGTGTTTTAGTGTTAATCTTGGAGTACTGGGAACGTGATAGATTCGTTGAAAACTCGAGTTGAGATTTTCGACCCGATTTCAATACTTTGATTATATATTGTCATGTATTGTAGGGAAAGTAATGGTATTGTTGTTTTAGTTAGGTGGAATGAATATACTCTCAAAAGTATACTGAAAATATCTTTTGTCGTTTAAAATACGTCAAACAGAGTCGGATTCGACAGAGAAGTAGGCAGGGGGAAAAGCTGTAATATATGACCACAGACATTAAAATGTTTGTGATTTTAAACCACAATACATTTATTGCATTATACATACAGGATATAAATATAAAATTAATGTGTTAATTAAAAACAAGTTATATCAACATACTTTTCAATAAATTAATATTTTTGCACATTTCATCCATAAGTGCTTTATTTTATACTCTCATCAATATTAAGGTGCGTGGCAGAGTACCAGCCAAGTTTTGTTTAAAAATTGAACATAGCAAGCAACATTATGTTAAAAGCTCTACTGGGCACCTTTTACACGGAGTCATCAAGTGGATGTTTTCACCCTCCTGTATCTCTGCAATTAAGAGGATTAGAATTGATTTTTACTTTCCCTGCAATACATGGTAATGTATAGGGAAAGTGTTGGAATCATGCCGAAAATTGCAACTCGAGTTTTCGACGGATCTGCATGATTTGGGACCTCTAGAATACAAAAACATTATTTTTTAGCGTGACGCCTGTGTATATGTAGTATGTCTGTCTGTGCAATGTATGTATCCACTCTAACACAAAAACCAATGAACCGAATTTCATAAAATTTAGTAAGTCATTTGTGTGTGACCATGGTGCTGATTAGATTTTGATATGATTCGGAAAAAAATGACTTGCCTATTTTTTGCGAAATGGTCCGCAAAAATCGTGAAAATCTAAACTAAAAAACTACGTATGCTCAAATATATCACTTAAATTCTTGCTTTATACGTAATTTTTGATGATGAAATGAATAAGACCAACCCCATTACACCGTTCTCGAGATATTTTAGTTTTTTCGCATTTTCGCTACACCACTTTAGAAAATAAGCCCAGCTTCCAAATGAGAATGAAAATTGAATCAAAAGTGCAAATTCAGTGTAATTTTAAATAATTATGGTTGTTATTTTGTGCAATTAAACTCAATGTAATGAATAATTGAAGAAATAAAGAGAACGCGAATATGAGTCTGCAGAGAAAGTCATGTGCTGCCCACATCAGATTTCTTAACTTTCTGACAGTCAGATGTGAGGAGACAAGACATTATTAATTAAATTTTTTCTCCAGCTAATTTGTGTCAGTGCTTCAGATAATACATTTTTTTGTAATTTTCACATTTGCACCTAAATTTTAAAGTCATGTGATAAAGTTAGCTTATATTCGGCATGCTGAGTGTTCCACTACTACTTTTTAGAGAAAAATCCCAGCAATTTTTCACTTGTCAAATTTTAAATAACCGTATCGACTATTCGAAATCTTGCAAATGCCGTATACTTATCAGTTTTTCTCTCAAAAAGGGGGACTTATAATTAAAATTCTACAGAAAATATGTTTAAGATGCACAGTTTAAATTTGGTATGGAGTATCCAAAATCAAAGTACGGCCCACACTCGCTTCAAACACTAAAAATACCACACGACTGAGTACAAAAGAAAAAACACCATTGTGCAGAATACAAAGATGTTAACACTTATACGCAGTACCCATTATTACTTTCCTTATATATAATAACGTATAAGGAAAGTATTGTGACGAGGTCGAAAATTCGAATTCGAGTTTTCGACGGGAGTGTGTAAAAGTAGTGAAAGTATGTGTGTGTGTGTGTGTGTCAGCGAGTCTGTAGAGACGATAACTGACGAATGAATGGACCGATTCGAACGAAATTTGATACAAAACTCAGAATCCGTGAATACTGGAAGCTTATTGTTTTTATACGAAATCGAATGTTCAGAACCCCCCCCCCCTAAATTTTCGAGTGAAATTTTCAAAAATCATTAAAAAAACAAAACCTTTAATATAGTTACGCAAATAGACATTTCTTATGTAATTTTTCATTAGAAAACGATTGACATAAATGTTAGAACGCTAACATGAACCGTTCTCGAGATATTGTACATTTTTCAAAAAATTATCAAAAATATTTCCTATTGAGAAACATGCTCATTTTTCATATGTAGTACCATGCGATAAATTGTGTGACATCATTCTCGTGGATCTAGCTCGTTCCATTCATGAAAAAAGATACTTTGAGTAATACTTTTGTATTTGAACGCCAATACTCATTTATCTGTTGTAAGAATAACTTATTTCTCCATCCGTAACGCTTGGCGAGATTTTGGCGACGAATTTGGTGGAATGTCGCCAATTTGGCAACTTTTTAAAATGTTGTTAAATTAACGAAAAACTCTCCAAATGGATAAAAATGACGCTAAGTCAATGAAAATGACGACTCATTGACGAAAATTCAATATCTTGGAAAGAATATAAATATCTACTGTAAAAGTAGTCTATTTTTTTACTCTAAAAGTAGTAAATTCATTGCATTATATAAGGAAAGTCATGTGCTGCCCACATCAGATTTTTTTAATTACGTGATATGAAATCTAGTTTTTCAACCCCACCGGTAGACTATTATCGATCCTAGGGAAAATAAAAGGGGAAGACTTACAGCACATTTTTCTAGTTGCTCTTTATTTTGCACTATTTCAGGTCATAGCAGCCCAGGTCTCTGAATACCATATAATTTGGATTTTTATAGGCAAAACAGGAACCCCTCTATACGCACAACTGCCTAAGAGTTGGAAAACAATCAAAACGATTTATTTTGTACATGTTTTATAAATTAAATTATTTTTGCTTTAATATTTATGTACTTATTTGTAATTTATGATAAATTTTTGTATCCGTGCATCTGATTTACCATATGCAAATTTCGGGTTCTCTAAAACTCATGTCTGTCATTTCCTTAACATTGCCATTGATGATGGATATTCAGATCTTGTAGTCTTTGATTGAAAATATTTGATGTATTTTAGACGTGTTTACCATACTTATTAACGTGTTTACTTATTTATTAATCAAAACAACACTTCTCATCATAGACGTGTTTACCATACTTATTGGCGTGTTTACTTACTTATTAACAACACCTCTCATCATAACAGTCCTCATCATAACTTTTATAAATTTCCCCCTGAATTCTTATAACTGATGCTATATTAGAATAGCAATTATCCCTAAACCAGTAAACTATTAGTCAAATAGAACAGAGATTATTGCAGTGTTTTCTTTAATTTATTGCTGTGTTTATTTTGATTCATTAAACTACATATTTTAAAACTCAAGATTTAATGGAAATTTCTTATTGCGCTATAGCTAGAAATCTCTTGGAAAAATTAAAACCATACATACTTCTGTTGATATATGTTCATAAACTCCCTTCCTTCTCTTCCTAAACACGAAAATTTGTACTTATGGGTTTTCCGATATGACTAATCAATTAGTGATCAAAAATACAACGTTTATTCATAGCTTGTATTATTTTTTATCCAAATAAGTAATAGTAATAGTACAAACTGAGACAGACAGTCTAACTTGTATAACCAGCTAAGAAGATTCCATAAGAATGCAATTTTGTACTGTGTCGCACGTATGATTAGACCTCAAGATGTACATTTTTAACACTTTACAACGTAGTTGAAAGTGTTTATGACTTTGTTCATTCATTCTGTCTGTCTATCTGTCTGTTTAACACTTTACAACATAGTTGAAAGTGTGTATGACTTTGTTCATTCTGTCTGTCTGTTCGTTAGCACGATAACTACCGTAAAAATGGCTTTATCAAAATAGTATGTTTTTCAGACGGTCTGTGGGACTTATGGGAATATAAATGAATAATGTCACCCAATTAGTTTTTTATTGAACCCGGGTTGAAAAATGAAATACATTGAACCCTATGGGACCTAATGTTTCAAACAATTTTTAAGCGAATTCAAAATTCACAAATTGCTTCGAAAATTTTAGGAAATATTCAAATTATCCCATAAAAAATATATAAAAAATTTCAGTAAAATATGTTAGGTAGTTTTTTAAATAAAATTATTTAATATAGGGAGAAAAACAAATTCTATTAAATTCTGACTCTCGTTATATCCTCCAGAAAGAAAAAAGAGATATATTATATAATAAATATCTTTCCAAGAGTTTAATTATTTTATATATGAGAAAGGTTTCACATTTTAAAATAAATATGGTAGATAACAATTTTTCAAATTTTTAAATAAAATAAATTATTATAGTATTGTGATGAATGAAACGATTGGAAAAATGTTTATGAATGAAATGCTGCTTTTATATAGAGGCGATTTATATTTAGATGACATCATTTGAATAAGGTTCATTAGTTTTCGATGAAATTTTCAAATATAATAAATTATTGAAGTGTTATGATAATTTTAAAAATATTACCGAGGAATGTATCGCATTTTAGAGATGTTTAAACCAGGCAATTTATATTTCAATGCCGTCATTTGAATATAAATTGCCTGGTGATATATTTCAATGCCGTCATAAGTTCATTTTCTTCGATGAAGTTTTCAAATATAATAAATTAATGTAGTATTGTGATAATTTTAAAAATATTACCGAGGAATGTATCGCATTTTAGAGATGTTTGTATAAAATTGCATTGAAGTTGGAAAGTGTTTCATAATCAATGCTTTATGAATGATTGATATTTCTTGTTTGTATATGACTATATTTGAAAATGCTCTAAGAATGCTGGTGGAACATTTTGTGTTCTTAGGTACACTACTCCAATAATATCCTTTACTAGTAAAATGATATTTGATTCCTTTCCAGCTGGTCGATACTATATCACATGTGATCACTTCCGTTCCACCGAATTCTACATTGAAAGTATCAAGCCTTTGATTCAGCCCCGGTCAGTTGATCCAGTATGCGTTCCTGTGGGCGTCGTGTGCCGGGACTGGGAGACGTATGAGCAGGGGCGGTGCGCAGATTGTTCCCGATCAGGCGATTGTGGTATAATGGGATATCACAGCGACTTGTTCTTCGACAAACACCTGGCGCATACGAGGAAAGAGCTCTACTTGAAGACTTCTGAAGAGAAACCTTTTTGCTGTGAGTATTAGTTTTCTATTGGTCATATATATCTATTAGAGTACCTCGTGATCAGTGATATTTAAAGGGCAATTAGAGCATCGAAATGCTAAAGATGGTATTGTAATTGTTTATGTATTTAAGAAGGAAAATGGCGATGTAAGCTTAACGTTCATATACATCATGTTGTTCCATTAGAACTCCAGCCAGTCAGGATCCGTAACGACTTTAGATGGTTCTGGATGACGTTGCTGAGTTTAAATTTCTATCACAAACATACGCATTAGGATCGCAGCAATCGCGTAGGTCAATTTTAGTTCTAGGTGATGTATTAGGCAAAATGAAAAGAAACTTTCTTAGATTACAAATGGCATCCTCTTGAGTTCAAATGTGTCTAACTAACTTACCAGACGATCCTAGTGCAAGGAGTTGTATCGTTGGCATGGTGTGTTAGACAAGAGGCGCACATTAAGGTCGGGGTATCCCAATGGTTGAGTCACGGAGATTCCACTTAGAGAACCCGAGTTTGATTCTCAAAGCTACCCAAACTATCCCCATGTATACGCAGAGTACGGACTTGTTAAATCTGTGGGTCCACAGTCTTTCTGAAACGTTGGTTGTTCTTTATTTCGACCCAGATCGTCTGATCTACCTAAAGGTATAAGGTATCTGTTTAGACGGTCAGGACAGAGCAGCCCAATTTAGACTGGTACCCAGTGGGGCGACATCCACAGGGACGTACCTCCCTTCCTCTGCCACAAACCTCTCTGAAGGACTTTTAGACCTAAATATTTAATGTGCCCGTTTCTCCGCGTCTGGCCTTGGGCGCCTGCTGTTCTAAAATTGCGTTGACATAACCTATACAGATCCCCTATAACACAACTGTCTTGACGCTTGCCGTAGATTTTAGAACGAAAAGGGAACGCCCTCTTCAACCTCAAAAAACTCTAGAGGTTGTACGGGAGGCATGGTTGTAAAGTAGAATATGTCTTGTCACATGGGTGCTTGTAAATGAAACAACGGTTTACATAAAAATTTCATTTATTTCTACAAACTGCCAACAGTGATTTATAATAGGAGATATAAGTTACAAAGTTAATTACGAAATATTAATTAAGTATCAGAGTCAAAAAATAAAAGACTAGCAATTTAATTATTGCTTGGTAATGTTTTATCTTATCTTGCATTCGGCCGCATTCCACTCTCGCGTGCGTCACCCCGATGAATCACCCCTCATAACACGCGTAAATCCTCGGCCAAACACTTGATTCCACCGCCGTTCCCTTCGACTATTACCCTCCAAGTTGCAATCGTTGAAAATCTCACTCTTTTACGCCACATCCCATCCCTCGACATGGTCCCCATATTAAGTGCGGACAAAGATGTTTTTCTACGTCGAAACAAATTGCAGAAATAAACTTCCATTAAAGTCCTGTAATTGCACTATTTTTTTTAAATATTGGTTTTGTGAGCCAATATATTTCTATATAATAACCTCAACAATTGGTATAAGTCTGCATATTGAATTATAATTTCAACCTTTAACTTTATTGAGTTCTGCCACTTCTTTCCAGTATTCCAGTATCAAGTGATAGTGGAGACTGCGTGTGATTTTGGTTGCGACGGGGAGAGTCATTCTGGAGTCAACCCCGGTGTACTCCGTCTGGAAATACGAGTGAAAAACGGGAAGATTGCAAGACTCGTCCTGGATGACAAGTAAGTGAACGTTTTAATTTTCAGCTGTAGATTTTTTTTTTGAATAAAGAAGCAACAATACCATCTACTTTGGGTGACTCCCGATTGAAATGGACTGGATACATGTCATGGAAAAAAAAATTGAGCGGAGATTTTTAATTCTGAAGAGGATGGCTGACTGTAAATGATCCTGTAATAAAGAAACTCTGGCCACAGCTTATAAAATATACACTAAGATCGTTTTCAGTTACTGTAATGAAATTCTTGACAGCTTCTACTGATACCATCAACATATTGGAAAAATATAAAAATCAAGCTCTTCGATTAGTAACGGGAGAAGTTCCCATTGCGGCTATGCAGTTATTGACTAATTTACCTGCCGTGAAATGTGACATTTATAAAAATGTAGGCTTCCAAATAATGACTAGTGGAGAAACTTTAACTTAAAAGGATGTAGAAACCTGATGACCCAACATGGATTTAAGCTAACCAGCATTCAGATAGCAGAGGATCTTGATATTGTCCGGGAAGCGGAACTATTGGTTGACCCAGGATGCCTTCTTGACTGCCGTGACATCAAGGTACACCTTGATTTGAATATAAAAATAGATAATAAAAGAAATGAACAACCTTCAAATTCGTGCAGCCTTCATTGAAATAATTGAGAATAAGTAAACTAGTGAACAATGAATTTATGCATACACAGATGGATTCATACTGGAAGGATGCGTTGGTGCATGAATCTACAGTGGATATTTTGCATTTTATAAAGCAGTTGCTAGAGGTACAACTAGTTTCGATGGTAAAGTGGAGGATATCCATGTAGCCTTGGAACAGATATCAGAACGCAAACACAATTCCAGAGTCGTTATTTTGTCCGATTCTAGGGCTGCCCTGCAAGTTATATTTAGAAATAGAATTAGTGACTCGAAGCGAATATGGCTGTAGATTGTTCTTTAAACTCCTTTGGCTGATTCCGTCGTGCAATGGGTTTCTGCTCACTGTGGTGTGGAAATGTATGAAAGGGGGGACCTCTTAGCGAAGAAATGTACCGCTGTCCTTTGAAAACCAAATTTTTAATGGCTTTTCATTTTGAAAAACTCCTAGTTAGGTTGGGAGTTGGAAAAAATACATAAATTTGATATGTTTAACGAAGTTAGGGGAAATGCCTGGGAGTGCCTTGCCGTTTCAAAGTCTCCACACGCTTCCCTCAATGCTCATTTATTTAGAATTGGACTTCGGAATTTACTTAAATGTACTTTGTGTAATTCTGGTCGAGTAATGAATAGAAAACACTAGGGCACGTGTATGGCTTTGATTGTATTGTTCAGGGATATTAAGAAGCTAATGGCTTAATTGCCAGACGCCTGGCATTTGAAAATAATCATAACATAACTTTTTCTTTTAGTTCTGAACACAATCTGAAACCAGGTGCCCAATACGTCTATTTGGCGACCAGTCGCTTTCCTCTCGGAGACGTTGACGGAGCCAAAGTGTGGTGGGGCTATGCTTCCAGGCCTGAGGCTGCTGCGGGTCCAGCACCCTATACGTCGGGTCTGAACCTCAAATCCGTACAGATCAACCCTATTTTTCGAGCAGACAACGTGTAAGTACCCACCTTTATGTCCATATCAGATATTTCATATTTTTGAAACTATTTTTGTTGACGTATACTATTGAATTATTGATGATCCACCCGTGCAAGAATAGGGCCAACAGAGTACAGAAATCTTCAAATTCCACTTTTATATCTTTAACCAAGGGATGGTGGTGGTGTGTGTGTGTGTGGGGGGGGGGGGAGGTTAATAAAAAATGAAACAGGATATGCTTCATTTATTCCCTTTCGTTCTAGCCATATATCATGGACATTTCAGTGATTTTACATAAGAGACGAGGAGGGATGGAATACGGGGAGGAAGAAGATAACTAAATATGCATTATAAAAAGGTATTTCTAATTGCGTACAGAGATATTCGTGTATTGAAAAGATAATTGCGGATCTCTTTAAAATGGGACCTAACGCATTTATATTAAAATACTATTCTGGTACGCTTCCACTGTTATCATGGAATTCTTAATCCCACACTGACTTATTTTATTTAATAGTAATGCACTTCCTTTGTCCCCCCCTCATTTGGCATAACCCCCTTTATTTTTATAAACTCAAACTATAGATAGAAAACTAATCCCTGCCAACTGAGTAAGGAGCGTCAGTTATTTAAAATTTCAATTCCTGAACTTCCCATATTTATTTATTTATTTATTTTAAAGACCCGATATCTCGAAATGAATGAAATTGGAGTTGTATCATTATTAAATAAAAAATCTGATGTGGGCGATACATGACTTTCCTTATATAATGTAATGAATTTACTACTTTTACAGTAAAAAAAAAAGGTTTTTCTTATAGTAGATACTAATATTCTTTCCAAGATATTGAATTTTCGACAATTAGTCGTCATTTTCATTGATTTAGCGTCATTTTTATCCATTTGGCAACATTTAAAAAAATCGCCAAGTTGGCGACATTCCGCCAAATTCGTCGCCAAAATCTCGCCAAGCGTTATGCACTTAGAAATAAGTTATTCTTACAGCAGATAAATGACTATCGGAGTTCAAATACAAAATTATTACTCAAAGTATCTTTTTTCATGAATGGAACGAGCTGGATCCACGAGAATGATGTCACCCAATTTATCGCATGGTACTACATATGAAAAATGAACATGTTTATCAATAGGAAATTTTTTTTTATTTTATATGACTTTTTGATTTTTTTTTTTTAAATGTACAATATCTCGAGAACGGTTTATGTTAGCGTTCTAACATTTATGTCAATCGTTTTCTAATGAAAAATTACATAAGAAATGTCTATTTGCGCAACTTTATTAGTGGTTTTGATTTTTTGATGATTTTTTCAAAATTTCATTCGCAAATTTAGGGGGGGTTCTGAACATTCGATTGCGTATAAAAACAATAGGCTTCCGGTGTTTACGGATTGTGATTTTTGAACCAAATTTGGTTCGAATCGGTCCATTCGTTCGTCAGTTATCGTCTCCACAGGCTCACTGACACACACACACACACACACACAGACATCACTTCAAAAATGTTTGATTCGTGATCAGGGATGCTTGAAACGTGCTCTTCCGTCGAAAACTCGAATTCGAATTTTTGACCTCGTCACAATACTTTCCTTATACATTATGTATATAAGGAAAGTAAAAATCTGATGTGGACAGTACATGACTTTTCTGTATAATACAACGCCCTTACTTCCTGCATAGTTTAATAATGATGGATAAGATTTACGACGCAACGTGTTTTTTGCACTGAATTATTATTAATTGAAATTGGGCGCTTTTGGCGACTTAAGGGGAGGGTGGACGTTGAAATGAGCAAAAATCGACTAAAAAAGTTTTAATATATAACATTATTTTACACATTTAACATTTGCTTACGGGTGAGGCGGCGTCCATCCCAAACAAAGAACCTCCCAAAAAGACAGGTATTTGACACATCCTATCCCAAACAGTTCGGCCGCCTTTGTAGACATTGGCGTCCATGGAAATCGCTGACAGAAACATTGCACCTGCTGCACCCAGGTGCAATGTTTCTGTCAGCGATTTCCATGGACACCAATGCCTGCAAAAGGGGATCGAACTGTTTGGGATAGGGTATGTCAAATACCTGCCTTTTTGAGAGGTTCTTTGTTTGGGATGGACGCTGTCCCACCTGTAAGCAAAAGGTTAATATCCATTCAAATATATGACTATAGGCGAATTGAAATATATGACTATAGACTATTACGTCCACTGTTCTTGGACGTAAAGAAAAATTGTTGCAAAAAATATCTTCTTGTGAATGGGACGAATTAGATGACCAAATTTCATGCCCGTTCGTTGCTTAGATTTTCCCCTACAGACGAACAAACAGACAAATAGACAGGCATCTTCCTTTATTATAATTGGAACATTTCTATAATACAAAACATTATTCAGGCATAAGTTACATGGAACATTATTTTATTATATGTTATATATAACCTTGTGTATAGCTTACATAGAACATCATTATTGTACAAATTCTTTTCAAGCATAGGCTTTATGGAATACTATTATATATAGTTCATGGAACAATATTAATTTGCAAATTCATTTCATAGATATATTATATGGAATATTATTCTGTATAGGTAATATAAACATTTCTATATTGTAAATCCTTTTTTAAGGATAATTAATACGAAACATATTATAATATTAAACATTTGTTACAGGGATAGGTTTTCTCGACCTCAAGAAACCGTACTCTGTGCACCACCCAACAGAACAATTGGAAGAAATCAATACTTGGAGCTAAGCACGACGGTCTGCTGATTTTGAAGTATGCCATTATTGCATAGACGGCTTCGAAAATCCGTGCTCGTATTTATTTGTTATCAACCAAAGAAGAATTAATGCGATAATTGCAAATGCATTTCGGAAAGCATCCAGAAATGGATTGTAATGCAATGTAGAGCTTTTATGTGTGTATTTAAATATTTAAAGAATTCTGTGATTGTTGCAGGAAGAAATTTTTAAATATGTATATTATTCCTGTTGTCTGTAAGTGTTCGTATATGTGCTAAAATGAGCTTGAATAAATTTTTAAGTACTGTATATCCTGTCACATTCACTATAAGAATATCCGATTTTCCCCTCCGTCCGTCTCTGTAACACTTGGCGAAAATCTTGACGATAGATTTGGTGGGATATCGCCAACTTGGCGTTTTTTAATATTGCCAAATTGAAGAAAATGTCGCTAAATTTATAAAAATGAAACCGAATCAATGAAATTGTGTTATGAAAAGAGATAGTATTGTAATGATGTTTAGGTAGTGTTTGTTAAGTCCAACCGTTTTCACTTGGCGACAAATTTGACAACTTTTTTGAAATATCGTCAAATTGACGGAAATATTGAAAAATCAATAAAAATGTCTCCAAATGAATGAAATTAT